>CM021163.1:3000000-3208415 GCA_006506795.2 Hericium erinaceus
GACCTTGTTGGTGTACCCGCTGAGGCCCATCGCCGCAAATTGATTGCATGTGGAGGCCTGTCCACATCCAAATGTCAGCCACATGATCTGGGTAGTCGATGACTGCCACATACCTCCTGCACTGGGGGCCCCTCCGCAGCCTTTACATCGTAGATCGCCTTGAATTCTCTCTCATTGGCGAAATACGCAGCACCCATGGAGAGCGGTTCGTCTTGCTGGTCAAGGCGCTTGACCTTTTGATTGGAATGGAAGTTGCCATCCACTGTGTGAAACAGAGCGTCGAGGTACCTGTCGCCCGCCCTTCGTTGAGCCAACGTTGCTGGGTAGACCATTGCACTCACACATCCTCTTCGGGTCGTTCCTTCCACTTCGGGTCCATGTTGATGCCGGGCTGCGGACACGCTGGGCACAACACGGCCAGCTCTGCATTCTCCTTCTTGCTCGTTGGCTTCACGCCCGCCCGCTTCACCGCAGTCAGGTACGCGAATCCGCGCACGGCGGTCATAAACTCTCGGTATCGGTCCTGTTATCGTCCATCAACGCCGACTCTCACTGAGATAAACACGCTCACCTCCACATCTCCCGGGAAAATATTGTTCTTGCTCCGTTGCAGATAGATCATGAAGTCGCGTGCATTTGCCTGTGTCTGGAGAGAGAGCAGATGAAACGATTCCATCACATGAATCGTAAATGCCGTGGAGGGTTGCTTCCAGGTCGCCGGATACAGGCCGAATCGGATCAGTTGGAAGGCGCGCGGGACAGGCTCAGGCGTGTCTTTCTGTCCACAATCGCAGAAGTAAACCTTCGTGACTTCAATGCCATGCTCGTGGACGATCGTCATGGGGGTCGCGGTGCCATGATTCCTAGGACACTTCTGCCCCGCATGGCCTAGAAAAATCTTCGTTAACGCGCAGACGGAGGAGCGCTTCCAGAATCCCTTCCCCGATTCGTCCGTTGTGTCCCAGCTCTCCACTCGATGGAACGGGTTCTGCGCATGCGTGTCGATGATACACTGCTTGCATATTGTTGGAGGATGATAGCAATCATAGCAGCGAAGGATGATAGCAATCATAGCAGCGAAGGAAGTTCGCAGGGGCTTTTAGGTCTTGACAGCGCGGGCACAGCACGTCGCTTGTATTGCTGTCCTGCGGCCGTAAGGTCGGACCCACTTCGCGTTCCAGAAGCGCAGCGAAAGCTTTCTCTGATTCCTCCAAGAATTCTTTCATGTGCGCCGATGGAGGCTGCGGGTGTAATCAGTAGGAGTTCGCCGGTCGAGCCGGCGCGGGCGCACTCACAATCGTATTGTTCGCGCGCGCCTTTTTCTTGGACGGAGGGCCATCGCCTGTTCCCGGCGTGTCGCACTGTTCATCTGGCTGTTGATCATGGACAAATGGAAGCGTGGCAGAGGTAGATGGCGAGGGCTGCCGGGATGAACTGCCCGCGTTCGATGGACCGCCGCTGCCTGACGGACCAGCGACGGGCTCAGGCGAGTTTGTCACCGGCGCCGTAATTTTGGCGGACCAGGGATCGATAGGGAGTCCGGGGCGGGCTTCTCGGGAAGAGGAGGCACGGGTTTTGGCGGAACCAAAAGCGCCCACGTTGAAAGACGACCCTCTGGCTTTCTTGCCGCCACGACCGGGCTTCGACATGCTGTGGGAAGCTGTGGGTAGCTCCATTAAGTGTTCGTGTATTGAGCATCTCAAGAAATTCTACTCACCGTCTGGTGGGCGTGGGGGGAACACGGGTGTGGGGTTCGAGGGTTCGACCTGCGAATGGGCTTTTTCTATAGTGCCAGCTGCGAGGTGGGTGGTGCTGCCATTTTATACGAAACGACCCCCATATAAAACTGAGTGAAGCCCAAAAAAATTTCGCTGTACAGCAAACTGCGACCGATGTCGTCATGAGGAAAATACCCGATCAATGGCCCGAGCAAAAAAATAACTCAACAGCAACCTGCGGTCCACGTCATCCTCGCCAAAACTGGCACATCCATGGCTCTTGCGTCAGAATCCAGGTCGTCGGAGTTTGTGCAAGGCAACCGGGTCGAGTTCCTCGCAGCCAGCAGGTTAAAAAACCCAAAATGTTTAATATTCGCTACAGAACGGAAGTGACTCCTCCAATCATCTGCTATCACGCATGACCTTCCGTCCACCCCGCACCGATGCACGACTGTCAGCGTCGAGGACGCAGCTCGGATAGTCGGTCGAATGCCCTCCGTCCAATTAACGAGGCGTTGGCGGTGGCTTGGCCGCCGTAACCAAGCGCGCCTATGGGCGTGGCAGTGGTAGTGGTCCAGGTCGTCTCACCTACGTTTGCGCTGCTCAATTTCATGATAACCCCGGCTATCTAAGTCAGGGCCTCCCGTTCGGACAGGATACATTGACAGAGCAACAAGGCGTTCGCGATGGCTTGGCCACCGCAACCAAGCGCGCCTATGGGCGTGGTAGCGGTAGTGGTCCAGGTCGTCTCGCCTGCGCTTGCACTGCTCAATTTCATGATAACCCCGGCTATGCAAGTCAGGGCCTCCCGTTCGGACAGGATACATGAAGAGAGCGCGTTGATATGTTGAGGTGGCTCGATCCATCGAACGCGTTGCGCGGGGTGAGCCTCGCATGACGCCGCTGTTTCTGCGTCTCTCCGGGCATTAGTCACATTCAGTACAGTCTACAGGAGCGCCAGACTTACTGTAGCATCGTGTCGGGGGTGGAGGCTCGGGAGTGGTGCCCCGAACTGAGCGGTACGGTTCACGAGGTAACGACGTGGCGCGACGGAGCGTCTCGAATGGATGACATAATATTTTAGATTAGATAATCTTACAGATTAGATCAACCAACATGCGCGGGCGATTAGATTTAACTGCCTCCGTGCGCCAGATTCTGCTTCCGCTTATAGATCCATTAGGCGAACCTCTTATAGCGTCCATCAAGTCGTAGGTCGCCGCGACTCACCTCGTCTCCTCATCTGTGCTGTCCACCTTGTGTTGCTTTTCGAACGCTGCAGGGCCCCCTCCCATCATCCACCGCCGCGCTGTCCTTGTTTGACGGCGGGTTGACCTAGATTTCTGCATTGGTGCGGATCTCACGGTTTAACATCACCTAGGCCACGTCGCCCAGACGCCTCAGTTCCGTTCTCTTTTTGCCATCCCTCCCCGGCGACGCTTCTAACGCTGAGGGTCCCCTACGGTCCACCCGTTCTAGTGCTGTCCTTGTTTGACGGCCGGTTACTCCTCGATTTCTGCCTTTGGGTGGATTTCAGGGTTTGACTTTACCTGGGCGAACTTCCCTACAAACCTCAATTCTATCTTTTTTCCCACGTCGTCACTCGCGCCCACCTGGTACAAAGTTCGTTGAGTATTTGTCTGAATGTTCACACTGACGCGATGGTTTGGCTAGCCTCCTTTCGTCCTTGCCTTGCCTCTCGCCGAAGGCAAGCCTTACCAGGGTTCTCCCAGTGCGGCAGCCATTAATACTTCTGCCAGCTGGATCACTTCTACCTCGTTACCGACTGCCAACCTTTCGCGTCATCCCACTGAGGTATGTAATCCGCCATGAGTCTTCGTTCGCAACCTTTTCAATAATGCTGACCGGTTGTACATCAGCCATGGAGTCTGGAGGACGTCCCCGGCTATACGGGTCCAAGTCTGAGATCAAGAGTGCTCAGCAGCCGTTAAACCGGGGCGAGACATTGAAATGCAGTGATGCACTTAGCCTGGCACCTCTTGAGGGCAAGGACTTCAACTATTGGGTTTCATCGCCCAATATGACGTTCGTACCCGAGGTCCCCATTCTCAAACGCGGGTCCCCCCCGTCTTTCCATGCGGACGGAATGCTAGGAGCTTTGGAGCTCTACAAATGGCCTCAGTTCTACGATGACTTAGAGCCCCACGCCGGCGCGGCGCCCATGAATCCCCATCTCATCACGAATCCTCAGTGGAATCCACGGCCTATCGCTGACACGCAAGGTGTCTTGCCCTCTTTCGGAGACGATCCATCTGTGCTATGGATGCACTTCGACACCGCCTGGTTCTGTGCCATATCGAAGGATTATCAGGCAGATATTGGTTTTCTGGCCTCGGAAGTTGTGTCGCGCATGAAAGCGGCCACGGTGATCACTCGGGAACAGGGGATCGTCTTGGTGCGGCGTCTGTTTGCCGACGAGAATTCTGTCAATGCGGAGGACAAACATTGGCGGGCGGAGCGCCGTATGTTCATGTGGTGCACGGTCTTGCGCCTCCAGCGGGCCTTGGCCCAGCTCGAGGACATCCCCATGGCAAAATACGACGTCATCCTGTGGTTCAGAGAAGTGCAGCGACTTACCATCGAACTGCAGGGATGGGTCATCTACCAAGCCATCATCAAGCCGTGGATCGACGACCCATTGTACTCTGACCCCGGGCACGTGCTGCCTTTGCGTGGTGTCATCACCAGCAAAGCGATCGTGGCGGATACTATGTTTCGCATCGGGGTTCCCGTGTGGTGGGTGCGTCCGGCGACATCACTCTCCTCGGCCATGCGGATCGTCCAAGTTTGTGATCAGGTCCCGTCGACAGTATGCTTGTCGGGTGAGAAGATCTCGCAATGCGGCACGCGCACAATACCCGCCCCACTCTGGGTAGATACCCCCATAGTTGATAATAGCATGCGCGGGTTTGCCGACCACATGCGCCAATTTTCCTTGAGCAGTCGGTCGAGCATAGGCAAGGCCGTTTCTTTGTTGGCCGATGATCGCGAAGAACTGCCGCAGATCAGAGGGGTCGGGGTCTCGGTAACCGCCGCCGCGAGAGCAGGTATGTGCAGTCATTTGCCATTGCCCAATCCCGTTTGACCGTTTCGTCAGGGCAACCAGATGCGGATGCGGGGCCGCCGACGAAAAGGGCTAAGTTGTCCGACTTCCCCAGCAAAAAACCCGTGATACATCCACCAGTAGTGGAACAGCCCGGATGGTTTCCCGAAATGGACAAACACTGGGTGGATGTGGTCCGGGCAGTCCCCGATTTGGTCCCGAACCACCCATCTCAGCCCATTCTATACGCTTTTCCTCCCCTCTCGCTGTTCTATGGCTCGGGGGAGACGCTGAGCCATAGAATACATAACTGGCTACGGATCCGCCTCTTTTGCATCAATCAAGTGTTCGACACTCTCAGTGATGACCGTCGCATCCTCCTCACCACAACAGGATGGCGCACTGCGCTGGAGGGCAATTTTCATCAAGTGCCTTTCGATGCGCAGGGCACAGACATCCGCCCAGACTCTCAGCGCGCAGAAATAGCTCTGCTGCCCCCTGCACCGTCATCTCTTTCCAAACCAGTGAAAAGCCAAACGGCATCCTCTGATCCGAGAGATGCGGCGCCAAAGCAGCGTCGCAACAAGCGACCTGATCGACGCGCCATCCGGCGCACCGCGAATCGTGTCGACATCAATGTTCGGTTCGGGGTGAAGGGCCGGATCCCTCCGTACGATCGTGCCGACGTAGTTCGTTGGGAGTCTCGGTCCATCGACTACAGTCAGATTGCCCGCGACCCCTCGGAGTTCGGCAAGGTGGTGATCTGGGAACTATCCCTGTTGAATTGTCGTGTAGACCTTTTTCTTGCCGACCGCCGCATTGTCCCCGGCCTATATGAACAAGAGGACTCGGGCTTCAAGGTCTTGCAACGGGAGGATGCGCTACGTTGTGTGTGGGATGCGCACGGGTCAATCCGTCCACGGTGGGGCGCAGCCAACAGCCGTGAGATCCCGACGCCATGTTTGCCTCTAGCACGCGCGCAAGCTTTTGCGCGTCTATCAGAGATTGTCGCAAATTGGCCAGGCGTGGCCAAGGGTTTGCCCCCGAGTTCCACAACCGCCCGCGTGTTGAAGGGGGATCACCTTATGATTGACCTGGACGCCTTCATGGTCGACGTGGGCAAAGCATACTGTGAAGCATTCCATCGTATTTTTGGGCGGCTCCCGACCATGCCCTTGATGACGCCAGCAGGCGTCACCCAGCTGTAGGCCTGCCGCGAATCTCTTAATGTACCGTAGCATTTTTATACATGTTTTTTTGACGACTCTCCTGTCTAAAGCGTAATGGCGCAGCGCGCGCCCTGGTATTCAAGTGTCTCGTGCCGCGTGTTCGCCCCATACCAGTCCGTTTTCTAAGGTCGAAAATGGTGGATAGCCAGTTCGGAAGTTAAGTCTGCTCGCCTGTGTGCCATCAACCGAACTGACGCATTTGAGCATTTGATCCAGTCTTTTTCTGTCGGTGTCCCTCGCCTCTTACGCTGCATCCGTGGCTCCTCCCATCCATCCATCGCTCAACGTCACCATTCATCTTCCGTGTCATGAGTATCATCCGCTTCAGCAAGGCCGAGGTCGATGTCCTGACCGAGGCATGGCATTCCGGGCCCATCCAGGAAATGCTACACTCAAAGACTCTGAAGGGGAAATCCAAAGCGGTGGCGAACGAGCTCGAGAAGGCGTATCTTGCAGAGTTTGACAAACCTTTCCCAAAGGAGACCGACGCACAATTTCACGACCGCAAGATGTGAGACACCAATAAGGGACGCAGAAGCAAGCTGGAGCGAAAATGTGCAGAAACGGACGAAGACCATAAGGCCCGCCTGGCAGGGTTGCATAAAGTAAGGATCATAGTTTTGTCCATTCGCTGGCGCTGAGACTTGTTCTTAGCGAGTCTTCAACTGGGCCAAAAACTCTAACAAGTCGCCAGTTCCCCAGGTTCTTCCGGCTATCCCATCACCACACCGCGCTCGCTCGTACACGGCCCGGGACATGTTCTGGCACCACCATCTATGCCCGACACGGGGGGACATGGAAATAGGGCCTCACTCGAGGATGGTATCGGAAGCCTTTCGTAGCCTGAGCGCCCATGATCCGGACGCGCTGAAGGAGCTCCAAGATGAGGCCGCCATGCGCAATGAGGAACGGAAGCGGTTAGAAATGGGCCCTTCGAATGAGGAAGACTCTCTGGACAGCGAAGAAGGTGGCTCTCCCATCCCGGAGACGGTGCGTCGCAGGTAAACGACTTTTTTCTCTCGGCCCCCGTGACTTGGCTGACCCTCATCGCAGGAATGCCGCCAACTTACCGGAGACCATTGAACAGTACCTCGAACATTGGCATAAGTTCACCGGGTGGGTGGGTTGGATCTGGATGGGCGGGGGCGGAAGCGATGGAGGCCTCAATGCGCACATGTACGTTCGGCGGCTATACTGCACCTCCTTCGATATTGACCTACGCCCATAGCGCAAGCATCGGAGTCAACAATGATGGGGAGGATTTCGAAAAATGGGTTTGCGACACCCAGGCGATCTCGCAGATACGTTGGCGCAATCGCATTAGCTGATACTTGGGCACCGCATTCGAGGGTACGTGCGAGTATCGTTTGTTTATGGTAACCAGACTGACAGTCGTGCGCAGTGGAGTCACCTGCCACCCCTGAACGCTCCGAGGATGCAACTCAGGAAGCAGGTGCGTGGGGCAGTGCGCTGTTAGACGTCGCTCTGACCTCGTTGTGCAGAGACAGGCTCTCCTCCGGCCCCCAAGGTCAAGTGGGTGACGGGGAATCGAGTTGCCCAACGTGATGATGAACTCATTACATTCGCCAACGACTTCGTAGAAACAGCGCGGGACGCACTGACCAACGTGTCATCCATGAAAGATGCGGAGGGTTCTGGCGGCTCTTCCCGCGACGACGAAACGTTACGGCCTCCCCCGGCGTCTGACGAAGGCCGTCCCTCCACACCGCCAACCATGATCACGGGGCCGAGCCGAGTCGAACACATATCCGGCGACAAGCGCTCTCGAACTCTCCCCAACTCATTGAGCCAGTCTCGCCCGATAGAAGGTAGTGAGCCAGAAGAAGCGATGCGCTCAGCACCTGTGGAGGAGGCGCAGAGCGGTCAGGACCCCGCGGGTGAAAAGGACAAGGGCAAGGGCAAGATACCCGAAACGGCGCGGGTTGATGGGAAGGCCGCTGAAGAGGAGGGCTCTCGCGCCGGGACGGATGAGCTGGTTGATAAACAATCTTCGGAAGCTGGCGATGCTGATGGCGTTAGCCATGGGGGCGCACGCGCGCATGGCGGCAACGAACCGAAGACGGCTCGAGGCGCGAATGCCATCCTCCCTTCGACAGAGGGAGACGAGGCTTTGCCGGCAGCAAGGGGTGGCCGTGGTGGCCGTCGCGGGCGGGATCTTGGACGCGGTGGTGGGCAAACGAGGGTAGCTGAAGGGACGAATTCCAAGGCGGCCCCGAGCGAGGGGGAGGAAAGTATGCCTGCCGGAAGGGGTGGTCGTGGTCGCGGTCGCGGACGCGGAAACGGGCGCGGAAACGGACGCGGACGAGGTGTAGTCCCAGGCGTGGAAGGGGAGGGTCACGCGACAGTCAAAGGCGGCGAGGGCGGAGGAGCAGTCGGGCGACGTGCCAGAAAAGTGGCCCCTGCCCCCGCGGCCACGGCAGGACCGTCTGGTAGCACCACAGCAGAGGCGGGCACGACAGTTCGTCGTTCAAACCGAGATAGGATCATGACAGCGCGTGCAGCTGGAGAGGGTCCGTGACGGCGCTATGACCCAGTTCAAACGTAGCATAAACAGTTTCGTCCCAAAAAAAATAAGATACATGAATCGTCGACCACTCAGCGCCCCATTATCGCGTGGCAGTCACAAGTAGATTGCCAGGCAGGTGTTTACCGGCGGCTACAGTCCGCCTATGACGCAAGTTGTCGGAGTGTCAGATTCGAACTCGCAGACAGGGATCGAGCAGGATGGCCAGCGGCGCGATCCGATAAACAAGGCCGTGCGCGGAAGACCGCCCTATAAAAGATGAACCACTCGCAGCCCCATCAAAGGCGGCCACTTGCTCTGAATTCCTACCATGCCTCGCTTTTCTCTTTCCGAGCCCGCTCTTTCACCTCCGTTGTCCACTCCCATTCCATCTGCCTCTACTCCAGCTGCTCCCTTCTCGGATGATCTCAGAGCAATATGCTTCGAAGTCGCGAGGGACCGTTTCCCCGGACAACTTGAACCATGCCCGACATGTCATAAGGTCGAAAACACCAAATTTCAACTAGCATACGGCCCCGGCATCGCTGGAATTTGGAGAACGGTAGTAAGCAAACCGTTTGCAAGGCGATGGGCACTATTGACTGACCCTGTCAGTGTAAGGCATGTCACAAGACCTTTGTGCAGCTGCAGCTCCCGTTGACGGCTGCGGAGATTGCATGCATCGAAGCGGTGCGAGCTGCGGATCAACACGATTTCGAAGCTGAAAGGGAGAAAAAACGGGTGGAGAAGGCACTACGCCGTCAGGGTAAAAAGAGTCGAGGAGCCAAACGGAACTCGGTCCCGGGCGGGACGAGAGTACGTGCTCCCCTTTTCACCTAGGCGCTGCGTTGACCGTCCTCCATAGGGAGCTGGGAAGAGGGGCCGCCGCGTGAGCGACGAGGGTGCAGCTTCTAGTGCCGAGGTGAAGTGGTCTCGTAACCTTCATAGGCGACATGGATTCTGACTTAAACAGAGCTCTGGAAAGAAACTGCGAGGCGGTGGTAATGACATGGAAGCGTTGAACGAAAGTGTTGGAGGCGGGAATAACACTGCGACGCCCTGCGGTAGCGACTGCGCGGTGCCTGGCACGAACGAAGTGAGTACCCTTGTTTCGGTTGCTGCGACGGATAATCGCTGACGAACCAGCAGCCCAGACGGAGCGGACGCAAAATCACGGCAACCGAAAAAGGGCTCGCCTTGCTGGTGAGTTACATTTGGGAAAGCGTGACTGGCACTGACGCGTGATCTGTTAGTTTTGGAGGTCGCCTTCGGACGATGAGCGGGGCGACGACACCGGCGACGAGGCCGAGCGAGGCGTCAAGGAAGGGATCAGCTGTGCAAGCTCGGGACGGGACGAAGGACCCAGTGTACGGCTGGTTTTCTGTGTGCGCTATCCCTGTTGAACCTTCATCACACAGACTGCTGCGACGCAGTCCACTGGCAATGGCACGGGAGGGTCCAACAACAGGCCTGCATGCAACAGTGATCCTGCCAAAGGTCTCAGCGACCGCGCGGGACGTAGCGTAAGGGAGGTGAGTGTTCTGGTTACCCGTGGTACCAGACTTTGTTCAGTTCAGAATACAGCAGCCGAGCAGGAGCGCCAACAACATTAAGGTGCACCCAGCTGGTCTCTCGTTGGCAGTGAGTGAGCTGCGCTCCGTCTGGCTTTCTCTAATGACAGGTTCGTCTAACAGAACTGGAAGCGGCCTACGGATGGCGAAGACCACGGGGACAACAAGGACAACAGGGACGATGGCGATAAGAAGGGGAATGGCAGTGGCAGCTCGGGACAGGCATTCTGGCCGCTCATCAACTATGACACTTGCTGGACGCGCATTACCCTTTGGACAGAAGTGAGTGCAGCCGCCCTTCGATCGCCTTCTATTCTAACCCCTTCGGGAACTCAGCATGGGTCCTTTCCAGTAAGTCTGAAGGTCCGCCTGTATCAATGGCCCAACAACGTACGGCCGTTGACGCATCCGATCGTACGTGAGAAGATGGGACTCGATGACAACACTAAGTATGACTTTTGGGACGCAATGGACCAAACGTGGATCCATGGCCGCTCGATCCACGACGACGTCCATATTCCGTTCGCAACGAATACAGTGCTCGGGCGCGTCCACATCGTCAGCCTCAGGGGCAATTACCTTGAAGGCGCTTTGCATTGCAAGAATCTGGGGATAGAAATTGACCGGCTCGACAGGTTGCGCGACGGATTTCGAGAGAGAGAGGGTTCTTGGCTAGAACATGATGGCTTGCCTACGGCCATGGTTGACGATGAGGGGCGGATCGTGACTGATATCGACCCGTAAAGACAACGTAAGGATGTCACTTTAAAATACCGTTGATCTTGCATGTATCACGCCAAAAAACACACTTATGTGTTACTTATTCTGAGCTTGACCTGAATTCCACATGGGACTGATGCTAGCGCGAGAAACGCCTCGGCGCGGATGTGCAAGATTGGTTCCAAGGTGCTGACAATGATTTGCTTATGTCACCGCATCGCGCGTCATTTTCTCCGATACCATATTCCTCCAGCGCGTACTGCACAACCACGCGTCGGGCTACAGGCTAGGGACAAGGTAAGTAAGACATCCATTCTTCAATAGCAATACCCAGCTGACCCTCGTAAGAACTAAACATGGAAAATTCGTCGAGTCAGGACAGTGCGGACGCCTTTCTTATCGACTAGTAAGTCAGACTTCCCAGGAGGCGACACGAGTTAGCGGTTACTAATGGGGCCGATTTGTCCAGCTTGGCCAAAGTTTCCATAGCGGAACCTTCATGGATGGGCCCAGATCCACTTGTTTCGGCGGTCATGCAGGAGCTCGAACGTAGTCGTCGGACAGCGCTGCGAGCCAGAATGTCATGGCTGCAGTCCAAGTGTCCGAATGAATGGTATCTTGCGTATCGTCGTGAGCTCACGCTACTGGTGATGACTACTCTCCACAACACCCACATCTTCTTGCGGGATATGCGAGCACTGGGCATCATGGCGAACAAGAGCGCTTTTCTGCACAGGCAGAAACGGCTCATCGCTGGGCTCCATCAAGAGCTCGAGCTACTGCAGCGGGGTGGAGATGCTTACGAGCATGCATTGCAGGCGAGGCTTTTGATCTTCGAGGGACATCTGTGAGTGACCATGCCTATCCCTTCATAAACAGCTAGTCTGAGCAGTGTGATTGGCATATCAGGGTGGACGAAAGAATTTTTTACATGATCTATGGGTGGTAGTCTACATTGGGGCATTGTGGGATGGATTGCAAGGGACACCGCATTTTTTTTTGTATGAAATTAATGAACGTTACATTGGATTGTAATATTAAGGATATTCCACGAGAGATTTGCGAAGACAAGGGACCTACGAGAACACTACGAGAACATGCGATCGATCGTGGTCGGCTCGGGGACGCCGGGGAAGGAGTGGCTGGGCCTATGGGCCCCATGGGAAACGGCGATCCCCAACGCCCGTCACCGTGACCGTCCGTCAACGCAAGGTGGTAGTCGGTGCGATAGCACGCATCGAACCGAACGAGAATCGCGACAAGCGCAGAGTACTAGTAGGCATAAAGGTACGCATACGGGTTATCAGAATTGAAGGACCACGAAAAGATAGGCGGCACTTATTTTCACAGAAGGTGTCGCTCCCGCTCGCTGCCCTTAGAGGACCCCGTCTCCCCCCATGCCCTTCCCCTCTGGCGAGCCTCGCTGGAGCGGCTATGACCTGCCTTTTGGCGGGTCGACGCACGCATTACCTGCTGCCCGTTGGGCGGCAGGGACGTCGTGACGTGTGCTCGAGGCGCTGCACTTGCCATACGCCGTCTTGAAGTCGGCGCGCGGATGAATCAAGCCATCTTGTGGGGGGAAGGGGGGTGGGCGGGGGGGGGGGTTTAAGCCTACCTGGGAGATAGGAGAGACAAGGCCCTGCATGCTGAAGACCGTGCGCAGTATGCAGCAAGGTGAACGTCGTTTGCTTATTGGCGGGTGTCTTGATGGCTTATTGGTCTGTAATGGGCAGAACAGGGTTGATCAGCAGATGTTATTGCAACGTGAAGCCTGCCTGGACGTCAACATACCTTAAAATAAAAAAGTTTCGAAATGTTGAAGCCGTGGGGTTCAAGGGATAGCCCGACGCCCATTGAGGTCGAGATGAGCATCATGCGAGGGCCTGTATGTCGCGTGAATACCTTGCTTGTTTATTCCACGAAGAGGACTAATACAGATCGGATGATGAACGCCGCGATCAAAACGCCCCATGTGAATGAGGCGAGGTCGGCCCCAAGGTGACTGAGAACAGCCTTGTGCTAGTCAAAATCATGAAGACCAGTGCTCTATGACGGTGAAGGGTCAAGTACGAGGCCAACTGCAAGAATGAAGTGATTATCTTCACGCGTCCAGCGACCACGACATCAAACGTTTATGGTAGAATTCTCCCCTCAACCGTGATGGTCATAGCGCATACGGTGGGAAACCTGCGCTGCTGAACTTGGCATAGGCCACAGCATCACGGACATCTCCATCAACGCTTCGAGCGTGATCCATCAGGGGTCGGGATGCGTGACTTTGAATGGGGGTCTTGCGGGTCTGCGCGAGGCTGTAATATGTCCGCGTAAGTTGCTTGTGAGCCGTTCAGTTCTCGCATAGCCAGATCGGCTGTTTTTTTTAAGGTCTTCCGGCTCTTTTCCGCCCGAATCGAAATCCTCAAGCTCAGCGCCATTGACTGCGCAAAACCCGTACGGCGCAGACACAAGATAGCTGTTATCTGCAGCATCGAGGCGATATGGAAGGAGTCGAGCGAGTCGCTGGAAATGCCGAAAATGCGGATTCAATGCAAAGTCGGCGAAAACACGTTGAAAAGGTCACCGCGGTGAACGGCGCAAGGCGATGTCGCGGGAGATGGGCCATGCAACCCAGCGACAACGTCAAGACCGCATCGACAAGGCAGACTTCTAGCCAACGAGCGATCCGTGAGACCCAGCTACGGCGAGAACAACAAAATACGGGGAAAGCGGAGTCAGCCCTAAGTTGCCGAAGACAGAAAGTGCAAAGATCGTGAGCAAGGACAGCGACGGCGAACGGCACAAGGGAGCCATGCGAGATGATCAGGAAGGCGAGTTCGCGCCTGAAGATCGATGTCGAAACCGTCTCCAGGATCATTACGGCGAGGAAGGTAGCTGCGGTATGGACACACGTAAGTTATGTCACCCCGCGCCAGACGAAGCTCGCAAAACTCATTATTCACAGTGCATCCAGCCCAACCCAAAAGAATGCCGTGTCGCACCCTCGACCGACGCATGGGTGTCCGTCGACGCAAGATCGCCACCTCGTCGAACTTGACGATGACTTCCGGAGCTGTCGCATGACCGCAATGTCGAGCTGTGCGCACGCGATATCTCATTCGCAGACGCGCCTACGCCACGTACTTGACGATGATACCGTTGTCGTCTTGTCGGGATGGCAAGAAGTTGGCGACGACGGTAGCGGCGGAGAGAAAAACGAAGTTCGCCAGTTCGATTTTGGACACGGCTCGCTACTATGATCATGTCAGTAGCTGTCTGTGTTCGAACGGTAATTACTAACCTCGAGGATCTACCCAGGAGAGCTGGAGATGGCAGAAACGACCACCAAAGACCACGCGGACTCCGTGCTCCCCGTGCGGCGTAACTTGACGATGACGCCCGTAAATAACCACGCGGGCGCGATGTCCACGAGCAGCTGGTCTGAACGAGTATGGCGCGAAACACCCGTGTCCTTGCCTGCGCCATATAACTTGACGATGACGCCCTTGGCCCATGATGCAAGCGTCTCAGGAGAGTGCAGAGTCAGCAGGCGAGACCAAGACCCGATGGTGCCGTCCGGCGTGAGATAAGTTGATGATGTTCCTCTCGGCGGTCGCGCAAGCCCGATACCTAGGTTGCGACGGCTTCAGGCGCGGTGTCCGACGCGATGACCATGCTGGGCATATACCGCGTTCTCGTCCACCCCGCGTAACTTGACGATGACGACCTCAGCGGGCGCTCGCCCGTCGACGTCAGCGGAAGCGCGCTGACGTGGACTACGAACATCTGAGTATTCCGCTCGCCGCGGGGGCCTCTGGCTCAGAGTGTTAGCGGACAAAAGCTGGATTTCGAAAGCCCAAGTGAGGATCAATTTGACTCGGCTAAATGAGTAGCGATTCACCCATTTCCCCTTCTAAAAGGAAAGAGCATGCGTGGTACTGCGCCCAGCGAGTCATTCCCGCCCTGGCCACATCAACGGAAGCTCGCAGATACATACTTCGATAAATTGACGTTCGAGCACGCATGCCGCTTGGCGCGGGCCTCGAAAGGTTTGAGAATCTGGTACAAAATGTCTGCACTTAAGAGGCCCGGCAAGTATGAATTCGATACAGCGAATCTCGCAGTAGATAAGATACTGACCTTCAGCGCAGGCGTCGCGCGGCGGTGCACCCCGCGCTCGCAGACGTTGTAACGCCTTGTACGATAACAATGGCAGAAGATATCCAAGCCTGGAACGACGAAGCCCTCTCAGCAGACTTGTTCCTCATATTAGAAAACGTTGTGGGTGTGGTGACGTAGTATGTCTCTAGTGGCCTCACAATATTAATCCAAGGTTGACTTATTCTAATACAGTGCCATAGCCGACGCATTATTAGTGGGTTGTACGAAATGTTTCGCATGTCAAATCTAACCAAGACTCCTCAGATATATCGCTGCATTCTATGGAGCACTCGAAAATGGATATCAATTATACCGTCCGTACTTCTCGTGGCCACGTTAGGTACGCTGAACACTCCCAATTTCTTGATCGAAGCCCTTCATAACTTGGCCTTGGAAAGCATGCAATAACGCAGGCGTCTACTACAATGGCCAGCAGTATGGGCACTCAAAGGCCCTGATTCACTTTGGCTCGAGCTACAGGACGCCGGAGCAGAGCTAGCCTCCCGCTTTAGCGAAGCTGGGACATCACTATCCTTCTCGACCAACGTTATCAGGACCTTTCTTATCGGTGCGTCGCAGTAGATTGACTGGTGCTAGTGATCTCGCGCTGATCTACGACGCAAAACAGTTCTCAGGATCTGGAGTGTAGGGCGACACTATAAGGGCAGTCTCGAGCGGAAGGCAGCCAGTCATAAGTAAGTACCGCTCAATCATAGCCATAATGTAAGTGATATTCAGGCTTTAAACTAGCTAACAATAAAGAGGGTATATGCTGACTCCAATTGGGCTTGAAGCACGGAATCTGGTGCGCTGTTTCCGTGGCGCTGCTTTTACAGATTATCACAACACACTTCAACACCGAATCGGTGCGTACCCGCTATAACTGTGAGGTACGCTTATAACAACGCTTCACAACAGGCAATCGCCTCTCAAGCAGCCAACCTCATGATGGTGAGAGCTTTGCTGCGTCTCGAGGATAGCATGTTCATTCACCCCCAGGTGATCACGCCGACGCTACTCATGGTCCGTGTTCGTCTCGGCCGCGGCTTCGAGACCGTGCAAGACTCGACAGATAGACGGCAAAGACCGTCGTTCGTTTTAGCCAAGTCCAACGCGATGAGGTTCGCCGAGCGGCAAACAATGACGCTTTCTCGCGGACGTCAGATCGATGGTTCTGAGGACATCGAGGCCGGAGTCGTGTCTGATATTAGTGGCCAGGTTGAACTTTATGGTCGGGACGATGACGCGGTGGCTCGAAATGCGGCACTTCCTTAGAGAAATGTGAGGCTTCGGATGACACTGTAAATTTTGTATAGTTGCTCAGTTGTAATGGGTTTCAGGAATGGGCGTCACAGCATATTCTGGCATTGAGTTGAATTACAGGTTCTGTCTTCGTATACGAAGACGGTAGAGAGGAGCCACTTTAGAAAACGATATGCCATCATGATCCTGACTTCAATTAAGCCGAGACCAATCATTAATATACACCAGGTGGCACTGTTCATTCGGCACGACGACTTCCGGAATGAGCGTTCTGAGAGTGTCAACCCAATTGCTGGGGACAGCAGACGAAACACAGCTGTCAAATATCAGCTTTTGCAGCATCACTCCACGCTACTTGCGCAGCTGGAGAACCTCTGTGAGCTCTTTCCACCTGAACTTTAAAGTCTCTTTTGAAAGTCTCCTTACTTTCAGGGAAGATAGATTCGGCAGGGGAACAGCACCCGACGACTCATTTCTGTGGCCAAGGAACTTGCACAAGTCGTGAAGCGAAGGTGTATTGGCCGTCAAGGAGCGTATCGCAGCCTTGTGCGACTCCAGAAGGCCAGCATGCCAAGCAAGCTCCCCAAGCTCGACGTCGCCTATCTCGAGAAATGACAAGGTGCCGAGGGCGGAGCCCTGCTGACGTGCTCTCCGTAGGACTTGTCCTAAGGGCCAGTAGGCCGGTCGGCGCGGGCCACTGAATCTGGAAATTTCGGGCGCAAACAGCGGTGTTCCGGGAGGTCAAGTAAGTTTTAAGTTTTGTCGCATAAGTACAACTCAAATTGACTTACCAGCAGGCACAATCCACTGCTGGTGCCTTTCATGCACGCGCGAAGGTGTCCGGCGGGCTTCGCCCGCCTTCCGCCAAGCGGGACGTGAGCGTCAGACTGACGCTCATTTCGGAGGCGTTGTGCTAGAAACCGGAAGGCCGTCGGCGCGGACCTCTGGATTCTGAAATTTTGGCCGAAGATGTAAGTTAGCTGCACGAACGCAACTCTTCGCGAGGTAGCAGTATCATGGGAGAGGGTGTAAGCACAAAAACATGTTGGATAAAAGATATGACTTACCAACACACTCAGCGATGCATCCGCGTGTCGTGTGAAAGGGACAACATATAGTAAAGGCACCACCGATAGCTATAGCCGATGATGCTGCCCTGGGCGTCGCTGGCGACACCCATCTCATGCAAAACCCCGCCGATGACTACGCGACCGAGTACCGCAAGACTGTCCAGGTCGCGCGCTGCTGGACCGAGCCTGTGTTGGCCTACGCGCGGCGCATCAGCCATGGACATCGCACGATCATGCGCGACGAGGATATGGACCGGATGAATTTGGTGGTGCCGGGGGGGAGGGATGGTGCGGTGCGGACGCAGGGCCGGGTCACGCTGAATGTGGGCATAACTGGGGAGCTACGCCATACAACGCCAAAAGGCTAGAACGAGGGTGAGGACTACGAATGCCCAGGGTGGAAAGCAGCTTGAAAGTCCTGCGCGACATGAAAGAAACGGGAAGATCGAGGTCGATTGCTCCGAGCACGCCCATAAACTATAACGGTCGATAAAGACAAGATGAAGACCACAATGAATATGTAGTAGGGAGACAAGTTGTTCTCAGTGGGCCGCGGGAGCAAGCAAATTGGTGAGCGTCCTTCTAGGACTTCGTTTGTATTCGTTTGCTGAGTCGTATTGAAAAGCCCGTTTCCGGCGCCTGCGACGACCATTCACTTCCACCAGCAACCACAACCACTCCCAGCAATGTGCTTACAAGTACCTTTTTCCATCCTCGCCCTCATCCGTCGTCTTTTCTCGATGTTTTCTCGCCGAGCACGTAAGTACGGAGAAACGGGCAGCAGCTCCAATGCCCCGTTAAATTTGGGACCTATGTGAGTTCCCATTGACGTTTGGCGCAGGCGCACGCTAATGTTCATAGGGTCCCGATCACGATGACACCATGGGGTCTGGAGGTCGTCGAGGAAGTCCACGAGGGCAACGAGGAGGACGGCAGCGAGGGCAGCGAGGGCAACGGTGACGGCGGCGAGGACGGCGGTGAAGGTGGCGAGGACGGCGGTGAAGGCGGCGAGGGCGATGAGGACGACGGTGACGGCGGTATGGACGACGGCGAGGACGACGGTGAGGGCGAGGATGGCGGCGAGGATGGCGGCGAGGACGACGGTGAGGACAGCAGCGACGACGGCGTCGACGACGGCGTCGACGAATGGTGAGTGCCGTACATTAACGACCGGATTGTATGTTGACAACATCAGGGCTGAGAACCCGGGTGCGCTGATTTTGACGACGCCGTGGGGCCTCCAGGTTATCGAGGAAGTGGAGGAGGTTGAAGAGTAAGGGGGCCGCGATGACAATCAGGACACCCAGCAGGTGGGCTAGGACAACTCGCGGATGGGCGAAGAATGGGCATTACATATAAATGACGGTTCTTGTTTTGTTTTCGTCAGGCTTTCGTCAGTGCTTTGCAATGCTATCCCGCTTTCTTGTAGTGCATTGTATACGGGCATCTCGTTCGCATGTTCGTATACTGAGTGCTTCTCAACAAGCGATCAATGAGATCCACAAGGCAACCACAGCACGGCGCTGGTACGGGGGGATCGGTAACACACGCAATACCGATAAAGCCGTACTCTGAGTGTCGTACAGATGAAGCGGTCTGTACAAGTAAAGCTGTATTTACAAGTAAATCTGTATGTAGTACTGATGTATTCGTGTATACCGATGTAGTCGTATACCGCTATATTCGTATGTACAAATGTAGTACTGATATATTCGTGTATATTTATGTAGTCGTATATACCGATACATTCGTATGTACCGATGTATCTGTATGGATAGACGATGCGCGACAGTACCTACTCGTATGCAGCAAAGGACACAAAGATCCGTACAGATCCACCAATGGATCAGTGCTCCTGGAAGACCTTGCTGCTATTTATCAGATATACAATTGACTCACTAATATCAGTCAGTATGGCCGAGTGGTTCACGCTCCTTGGACACCAGTACTCTTGATCCCTTTGGTCTTTAGTTCGACTCCGCGAAAAGTCTTTATTTTACGCGGCCCGAAGGGTCACCGGTCATAGTACGGTTAGATCCGTATAGATGACAACTTTACCTGTATTCGTCGTACAGATAAAGTCGTATGTCTTTACTGGGGCCGGAAGTAGGCCACAGTCTATAGACTTGACAAGTATACTCGTATTGTGTCTATTAGACTGACATTCTAATCCTGTCTAACTGCAGCCTTTGAGTGGTCAGGTATCCTCACCTCCAAATCCAGAGCACGATGACTGTTACCAAGGTCTCTGTCGCATGATGGATCTCGTCGCGCCAGCTGTTTGGCTTGGTGACTCTATCGCGGTCCGATATGGTGCTCTCAAAGAAACCAGTGTGTTCATTCGACACGCTTCTGCTCTGATTCTCCGCCAATACGGAAAATCGGTTCAAGCAATAGAATGGCTCGAACAAGGTCGTTCCGTCGTCTGGAGACAGCAGCTAAATCTCCGTACCCACTTCGATCAACTCCAAGAAGTGGAGCCCGCGTTAGCGGCGCGCATGAGGGCCGTCTCAATGGCGCTCGATAGTGCAAGCACACATCAATCTGCGGAGGCTGTTCCCCAGCCCGGAGAATTGCTCATCGACGAGCTTGGACCCCCGCGTCGTCGACTGGCAGAAGAGTGGGAGAGCCTTCTCCTTGAAGCGCGACAAGTTCCTGGTTTCGAGCGGCTCTTGCAGCCGAAGAACCTTTCCGAATTGCAGAAAGCCGCTCGCGTTGGTCCAATCGTTATGTTCAACGAAGGAATATCGCACGACGCCCTAGTCGTACTTCAAAGGCGGAGCGACGTTCTTCATGTGCCGCTTCGCCTTCCAAACGGTCGAGCAAAGTGGCTTTATGCCATGCTCGGCGACCTGTTGATCAGATCGAGTGCTCGCTCGCGTCTTGTTCTTGACAAGCACGATTACTGTTGGCCAAATAGTCAGGAAATGCGCGGCATCTTACTATGTCTCTGGATTGAGATCGTGAAACCGGTACTGACTGCGCTTGATTTTCCTGTAAGTGGTCGCGCCATGTCCCGAAGGCTTCGTACTCACACGATTTTCTCGCTGAAGGTGCTGGATATTTCGGAGACGCATCCCCGAATCACATGGTGCCCTACGGGGCCCTTCGCTTTTCTTCCAATCCATGCTGCTGGCGACTACTCTCGTGACGAACCAGGTCATCGGACTTCCGATTACGTCGTTTCATCGTACACGACGACAATTTCTGCGCTCCTGGATGCATCCGATCGTCCTCCATCATCCGAATTCCGGTGCCTCGCCGTGAGCCAGCGCGACACACCAGGGCTGTCTAGCCTCCCGTACACAAAGATAGAAGTCCAGAGGGTGAATGAGCGCGTCGGGCCTGAAAATGTGGAAGAGCTCGCCGGGGAAGCAGCAACGGTGGCTGCAGTTCACGAGGCCATGGAGCGATGCAGCTGGATTCATCTAGCATGTCATGCCATCCAGGATTCAACCAACCCGTTAAAGAGCGCGTTCTGTCTCGCCGACGGCCGTCTGCAGCTCCAAGACATCATTCGGAAAATACATCCCCATGCCGATTTCGCCTTCCTCTCGGCATGCCAGACATCTACAGGAGATCACAACCTGGCGGACGAGGCCGTCCATCTCGCAGCCGGGATGCAGCTTGCGGGATACAGGAGCATCATCGCAACGATGTGGTCCATCGGAGACGAAGATGGGCCACTGGTAGCAGATGAAGTCTACGCTCACCTACTTCGTGACGGCAAGCCGGATAGCAGCCGTGCAGCGCATGCGCTTCATGAGGCGGTCTTGAAGCTGCAGGAGACAACAAAGCCAGACGATCGAGATGACTCGTGGTTCTTGCGATGGGTGCCTTTCATTCATATTGGTGCATAGCAATCATCGGTACAGGGTTAAATACACTTCGGATTGAGCAGGAATTCTTCGGCACGATGTGGATATTGTATTAGAACAATTTGACGTGTTATCAGCTTGGGGCATTGCTAGGCAGCAGGCATACCAGTTCAATTACAAGAAAAGTTGTGGGACCTCACAGTTTACGCGATACGAACAGGATCTATTGCAGTCGTGTCAAGGGGTCGAAACGCAATTAACAGGAAAGATACGCACCAGACAGGTGAAACACGAATGCCAGAAAGAAGCACAGAATTTAAACGCATGCCTGGAAACAAAGGGAGATGGCCGCACTCGTCGTGACCACAATTAGCAGTCGCCAAAATTATATACTATACCCAAGTCCGGCATCTCGCGGCAGAGCTGGTCTCGTATCTTGATACCTCTACTGCGACACAGGGTATGCATGTTTTCCAACAAGGCGCCACTGAATTTGTCCTTGCTGATGCGCTGACTAAGACTGAGCTCGCAGAGAGACGGCATGGTGCTGGGATCGGACAGGATCGAAACGAATTCGTCAAGCTCCTCTGCGGTGATGTGGTAATCGAGAATGGTGAGGGCAGTAAAGCCGTGGGACAAGGCTGCCGGCTTGAGATACATAGAGCTAGTATCGAGGACGCGAAGAAGAGGCATAGCACAAATCGCGGCGTCCAAGTGGCGATCGACATTCGGTTTTGTGTCGTTGCCTAGCATAGTCTTCTCGTAGAAGTCAGGATCAAAGTGCGTGAGACGTAATGTGCAAAGCTGGAGGGATTTGAGCAGATCCCGTCGCACCGTCACGCTTCCTTCCTTCAGGTGAAATTCTGAGAGTGATGGCGCGATTTGCGAGATGGCCGAGAGATGACGCTGCTCTAAGCACCCGCTCCGCCAGTCGAAATGTCGGAGTTCGGGACATGCTCCTGGTATGACCGCGACTGCCCTTGGCGCCTTTTCATTGACATCATAGGAGAACCCAGAGTAATCGAAGCCCACAGTGTCCATCCAGACGGTTACAGATCGCAGCTCTGGCCATCCTTGCAGCATCTTGATGAATTCAGGGAGGTAGCAGAAGTAGCCACACTTCCTGTTGCTGAGCGACTTGTGATTGATGTCCAGGACTTGGAGCGTTTTCTTCGATTTGAGCGCATATATGAGGTCCTTCAGTTCATAGCTGTTCCAGCCGTTCAGACGGACCTCACGGAGATTGTCGCACAGCTTGATGACTTCTGCGAGGCCTTTCGTCTCTCCTTCCACCATGTAAAAAGATCCGAAGTCGATCGTTCGTACAAATTTTGCCAGAGCCGGAGATTCGGAAATTGTGCGCAGAAAAAAATCAATGGTCTTCCCAACTGGACGTTCGGAAGGTCCAAGCCTTGAACCAAGGTAGACATGGGAGTACAAGACGTCGCGTGCGGCCCGCAGCCATTGCCTGTTGACAAGAGCAAAGCATGCTAGCGAGAGATCGGCGTCAGAATCAAGTCTGGTGAGGCAGTTCAGTTAGACAGAATTAATCTGCCCCTGTAGTAAGGCCTGACAGAATTAATCTGTCACCTTTAGGATTAGCCACATTACGGTTCAAACCGTAACACGATCTCCCACAGTAGTACAGATTAACTCGTAATGAAAGGTCCTGAGTCGCGTAGTCTAGCAAAACAATGCAACGAGCGGGAATTGAACCTAGGGCAATTCACCAGTTCATCACAAATGTAGACACAACTAACCACTGAGCCAATATGCTGTTAAATATAACTCTATGTACAATGAGGCATTATCTCGCGAAGATTTCGATTTAGAATATATCCGTGACTCGTAACCTGGACGGATACATTCGTAATTACAGCTTTACCCGTAAATATCAAGTTAGTGAATTATATGTGATGAACAATAAAGGCATGAATTACAGATATATCTGTCTGTGTTAGCATTGAAAGTTGTGTCCACAGGTTTTCTAATTCACTAACTTGATATTTACGGATAAAGCTGTAATTACGAATGTATCCGTCCAGGTTACGAGTCACGGATATGTTCTAAGTCGAAATCTTCGCGAGATAACGCCTCATTATACATAGAGTTATATTTAACAGCATATTGGCTCAGTGGTTAGTTGTGTCTACATTTGTGATGAACTGGTGAATTGCCCTAGGTTCAATTCCCGCTCGTTGCATTGTTTTGCTAGACTACGCGACTCAGGACCTTTCATTACGAGTTAATCTGTACTACTGTGGGAGATCGTGTTACGGTTTGAACCGTAATGTGGCTAATCCTAAAGGTGACAGATTAATTCTGTCAGGCCTTACTACAGGGGCAGATTAATTCTGTCTAACTGAACTGCCTCGTCTGGTTCGGCTGTAGGTCATGTAGAAGATCCGAGTGAGGACTTCATGAGGAGCTGAAGCTGCTGAGCTGCGCGATGCGACGCGTGGGCGTGAAGGCCTTTAAGCAAACATAACTTTGTTTCAATCTGAGAACAAGACACACCTGATGATTTTGATAAAGGCGTGCATACTTGGACAAGTGAAATGCTCAGTGTTGATGATGTAGGTACAAGCACTGTAGACGATTCGTTGCAAAACGATAGAAGCCCGGGCGTGGGTGACACGCACACGTGACCGTACTTTCAACACGGTGTGTTGGTGTACCACGACAAGAGTCGGAGGCTGGAGCGAAGATGGTGGTCCCGTTGAGGAAAAAGAAAACTCAAGCTGATAATGCGAGTTGATTCATTACCAGCAATCGTGGATGACTTACCACTGTCAAGAATTTTGACATGCCGTCGCCGCAAAAGTAGCACGAGAAGAGAAGAGATTAGTCTAACGATACCATGCATACAGGATCGCCAGCTACAGTGAGTTGAAGATGTATGCAGACTACAGAACAAGAACTAGAGCACGAGACGGTGTTGATGACGAAAGACGGTGCTAAGAGGACAGGAAAGGTAGGACCTAATGAATTGCATCGAGACACCAACAAATGGCAAGTGAGGGCCAAACTTCCGCAAAATCCAGTTAGAGATTGTAATGCCAGTGCGATGTTCGAAGGCAAAGAGGGAATGATGCGTTCGTCATGAACATGGTTTCTAAGAGCCATCAAGATCATATACTATCCCCAGGCCCTGCATGTGACGATAAAACTGGTCCCGGATCTTGATTCCTCTCTTTAGACACAGGGCACGAAGCGCCTCGAACATATCGGTGTCGAAATTCTCCACATCTCCCTGACTCGATTCATCTTCCGACTCGTCATCGCCATAACTGACGCGGGGAATGAGAGTCACTTCGCGAAGGGCTGGCAGAGTAGTAGGATTCGATAGGATAGCGATAAATTCCTCGAGCTCTTGCGGAACGACGCGATAGTCGAGGATCTTGAGGTCGGGAAAGCCATGGGATAAAGTGGCTAGCTTTAGATAGAAAGAGCTGACGTAGAGGGCGCGGAGAAGGGGCATGGCGGAGATGATGTCGTCCATAGGACGGGCGACGGCCGGTAACCAGCGCTCCTGGAGATTAAGAACAAGGCTCGTGAGCCGCGGTGCCCAGAGCTGCAGGGGAACGAGGAGCTGCTGGCGCCGCATCATCAGGCCATCATTGAGCCAGAGGTCTGAGAGTGCCGGCGCGATCTGGGACAATGCCACGAGATGGCGCCCCGCCAAGCACCCGCTCCGCCAATCGAAGTGCCGCAACTTGGGACACGCTCCTGGAACAACTTCGATTGGCTTCGGCACCATAATTTCATCATCGTCGGAGAAGAAATCTCTGGCGTCTCGATTCACAGTATTTTTGAAGACGGTCACCGATCGCAGCTCTGGCAATCGCTGGATTATGTCGAGGAAGACATGAAGGCAGCAGAAGTACCCGCATTTGATGCCGCTGAGTGCATGGCGGTCAACGTGAAGGACCTGCAGCCTTTTCTTGAATTGCAACGCATCGAAGAGATCCTGCAACTCGTCGTCATTCCAGCCGCTCAACCGAAGCTCTTGGAGATTGTCGCATAGTTTGATGGCTTCCGAGAGGTTCTTCATCTCGCCTCTTTCCATGCAGAACGAGCCAAAGCTGATCGCTCGCACAAGTTTTGCGAGTCCTGGAGAGCTAAGAAGCGTGCACAAGAATAGTTCCGTTGTCTCCAATAGACAGTCAGACGTTCCAAGGTAGACGTGAGTGTACAAGATGTCGCGGGCGGGCTCGAGCCACTGCTTGTTCACCAAAGCAAAATCCGCTAGCGATGGATTCGCGGCACGGTCGAAAGTGCTTCTAGCGTAAGTCATGCTGAAGATTTGAGCAAGGACTTCGTGAGGAGCTGAAGCTGCAGGGCTACACAATAAATATGAAAGCGGGTGTCGCGTGTTAGTAAAGACGACTTTTGAGCAAACACAGTTTCATCATGAATATCGAAAGCTAGAACGCACCTGGTCCCCGAGTTGAGATAGGACATACTGTAGTGGATAGCAGCTGAAGATTTATGCAAACTTGTAACCGTGCGAGGAGTGCCGAGGACCGTGATGGTTGAGATCGATGGTATGGTACCCAAATTTCATAGGCAGACCTTTCCAATTCTCGAATGAAGTCTAGGGTTTACGTTTCAGACGTCATTTCAGTATAATTGATTCGCACGACTCACTTACCTCTGAATTATACGGAGGGGACGGGAGGGCATCCAAGCTGTAGACTGAGATATAGAAAGCCGACTCCAAGGACTTCGCTTGCCGCATCGCCTACGAAGCATGATGACGTAAGACGTCCACATGGAAGACGCGATTGATATTTCGACCTTGAATTTGAAGCTTGACCTTCGACGTGGCCTGTTCGTTTCTCTCATCTGGCGTATAGACTCGGTAGTCGTCTTCCTTAAAGATGTACAGGTGAAAGTAAGTACTCAAATCAGGGCGACGTGGCTGGTTTTCGGCCTGACTGACATCACAGATGCCGAGCCGGTGACTGCATCGAGCGGCCGCTCTTCAACATAGCTAAGCTATGAGGAGTGTCACGTACTACGGATAGTCCTGCAGACTTTCATAAAAACGTGTTTGCAAGTGCGGTGAAAATTCTGCGTTCTGTCGATGCGTCATCTACTGACTGACGGCGTTGTTTTCAGAGATCGTGTCTAACGCTGTCGCCGCAGGCTCGAGACGCCCATCATCGCTGTCATGCAAGTAGGCCATTATAATAATATCATGTTCAGATTTGTTCTTCTCACACACGATGATAATGATTCCGCAGTCTTCTAGCCATTTCTGCACGCCGACCCGTTATCACGTTCCTAGCGTTCTGGATTCTCGCCCGAATTTCGCGTCTCGCATGCGACAAAATACTTCTGTAGTCTGTAACTATGCTACGACCCCCGCATGCATATCCAATCCAGCTCTAGCGCAAGTGTCCGCGCTCGCCATGCGCCGGGCGGCTCTGGTCCTGCTGAAGATCGCGGAATGCTCTTCCCGCGCTGACCGCCCCGATCGGCACGCTGCCTACGGTCTCCATGGTCTACACGGTTATTCACGTCGTGGCGCAGCTCGCGATCCCGCGCCCGCTTGTGCACGTGTACGCAGAGGCGGGTGCAGACATCACGGCCGCGTGGTACGCTCTGCTCATGAGCATGTTCGACATCCTAGAGCTTATGCTTCTTGTTATTGGCGTGTATCCCGATGTGCTTTATGCTGAAGTAACGCCTTCGCGAGTACCATACGCTCATCAGTACCTTCGTTCCTTTAATCCCTTCGCACTGATCAATAGCCCGTGGCGTTGTAGGACACACTACTGTTCTTCCCAAGGCCTTAATAGCTCAAGCTCGACATTGGATCGTGGAAACCATGCCACTGCTCACGATATGGCGCGTGCTTAGTCCTGAGGTTTACCTGTTCGGTTCCGCGCCCATCAGTTTTCTCTGGGCTGCATCTATGTGCCTCGTGTGGCAGCCAAATGACATCCCATATGTGGGAGGGTCAGAGAGCTGGCGGGTTCGTAACGTGATGCGGGTGCTTCGATTCTTCCGAGCGCTAGTGTCATTGACCTGCACTGTGTTCGGCAGGTATGCAAGAAGAGGCATTTCGAAACGAGGCCATGTACACCTGTTCGCTGGATCGTCCCAGTCTCTAGACTCCCTGCGCGAAGTTGCAATTTGAACTCATGACCCTATCAAGATCGTTTTCATATCGATCAAGTTGCTTCTAATTCCTAGGAGCACATGAACGCGGGACGCATAGTGCTGTGCACAACGGATGAATCATAAGTACTTGAAGCTTGGACGCTGAGCCTCGAGATATTACCTGTGGTTTCGTCCTGTTGGACTCTTCAGGCTATCCAGGTGAGCGTATCTGACCTTCGTTGGTGCCGTGACCTAATGATTCAGGGTTTTTCATACTGGACTACGGCGTCGTTTGTGCTTAACGAGACTGCGCTATCCTTGGCAGCACCGACAGATCTATTACTTTCCTTCCTCCTTGCACCGCTGTGAACGCAACTGCGTCTCTTCGACTGCCCTTACGTGCCTTTGTCTTGTGTCATAGTAAATGATGTCGGTGCGCGATATACGTATGGCTAACCAACCGCTGTTCCATTTTGATTCTATGGAGACCAATGACGGGTAAGCATCGATTGCTAGCCTTATTCGCGAATTTCATCTTATTATTGGAAGGTTCCGCGCGTTGATCTATGTACGTCCTGCATGTTGCAGCCAAAATTCTGTCTCATGAATTATCACGCTTAGTCCTCCGACAAACCACGACCGAATGGTTTGACATTTGACGCATTGCACTATATGATGACAGCCAGGGCTATGTCCAATCAGTACAATGCCGATCAGAACCCGGACTGGCTAAACCGTGCCATTGATGCCTGGGAGCGTTCCATTCCTCTTGTGTCTGATACCCACAGTGAAAAATATTGCTGGTGTTGGTCGGTCGCTTCCCTATACGTGCGCCGTTACGCTGCAAAGAACGATCCGCCCGATCTCGACAAAGCGATCTTCTTCTATCAGATGTCCTTGCGTATCGCGCCACAATTCTATGCCAATCGTGCTCATCACCTCTACGACATGGGCGAAACCTACATGGAACGTTATTGGGCTTCATGCAGCGATATCACAGACCTCGATAACGCAGAGACATTCTTCAAGCGAGCTATAGGCTGGTTCCTGGGCTCTGAGCCTTCATTCTCTTGGTACAATCTAGGTCTTGTGTTGGCTCGGCGCTATGAATTCTCTGGGTCATTTGAAGATTTAGATCAGTCTATTGCAATATTGCGCCTGGCAGTGAACAAATGTACTGACAATATGCTGCAAAGACGCGAATCTCTCGGTGCGCTTAGCTTTGCATTGTCTCTCCGGATACAACATGCAGGAGATATACAGGATGTAGAGGAGCTCGACGCCGTAGTTCGCGAAGCTGCAGTCGGGTCCAGGAACAATGCTGTCACTATGTTATCGTTATCACGTTCATCTGCACTTCGTCAACGCTTTCGCCATACCAGACGATCCGTGGAGCTTGACGAGGCTGTCTCAATTCTGAGGAAGCTATTAGACACCATGAATGAACCTGAGTCGCACTCATTCCGCGCTCTGGCTTTACAATCTCTTAGTCAAGCCTTACAGGAGCGGTTCTTGAGTTTTCGGGACCCGAAGGATCAGGAATCTTCCCTAATTGCCATCCAGGAGGCCATGAAGGAGGGATTTGCGAACAAAAAGTCTGGCCCTGCAGATATTTTAAGCAGCTTGGGTATGGGTCATTCGACCCGCTTTGAACATACTCATGATCCTCATGATCTAGACGAAGCTATTGCGGTGACTCGCCAGGCCGTAGAACTCACTCCGGAAGGACATTGGGCTAAAGGTTCTCGATGGGGCGATCTCGGTGGGCTTCTACAACGACGACATTCATTCTTTGGTCGGATCGACGATCTCGAAGAGGGCCGCATTTGTTGCGAGCGTGCGCTTCATGATCTTCCCGATGACTACCGTGACAAGGCGAAGCTGCTGAGATACTTGGGGCATTCCTATACGCATCAATTCCATGCTTTTCAGCAAGCCGAGGACCTCGACAAGGCAGTGGAGGCTCATCTGGCCGCTGTCGAAGCTACTCCGACAGACTATCCCGAAAGAGTATATCGCTTATGGGATTTGGGCCGTTCTTTCCAAGAGCGCTGGGGATTTAGCGAAGACTCGAAAGACCTGAATCAATCTGTATCTGCGTTCAAGGAAGCAGCTCTCCTGGACAGAGGCTCTTTCTTCTTTCGAATGAGAGCCTCATGGCACTGGGGGTTGTGCGCTTGGATAAAAGAAATTCAGGACGCTCTTAATGAAAACGATCAGATATGCCCGCCTTCAAAGCCGCAGTGTGAAGAGTCTCATCAAGCCTTTTCTCGCATGATGGATCTCATCCCGCCGGCTATTTGGCTTGGCGACACCATCGCAGCCCGACATGATTTACTCACAATCACCAGTGGACTCATTCATCTTGCCGCTGATACAATCATACACTACGGGCATCTTGTGGAAGCAGCAGAATGGCTCGAACAAGGTCGTTCTGTCGTCTGGAGACAGCAGCTGAACCTCCGGTCTCATTTCGATGAACTCTGGGAGGTGGAACCTGCGTTAGCGGCACGCATGAGGGCCGTCTCTACGGCGTTCGATAGGGCAAGCACTGATCAGTCAGACCACACTGTCTCCCAGCCTGGAAATTTTCTCGTTGACGAGGCAGGCCCCCCTCGACGTCGGCTCGCAGAGGAGTGGGAGAGCCTCCTCATTGAAGCGCGGCGAGTCCCTGGGTTTGAGCGACTCTTGCAGCCGAGGCAATTCGCAGAATTGCAAAAGGCTGCTGGCATTGGTCCAGTCGTAATGCTTACCATGGGAATAGCATGCCATGCTTTAGTGGTCCTCGAAGATCGGACCGATATTCTCCATGTGCCACTCGATCTGCCCGTAGATCAGGTGGATCAGCTGCGCACCGACCTGAGCGAACTGTTAACGAATTCGAATGTCCGCTCACGCCTCTACCGCAAGGAAGTGGATCGTCATCGGACAGACTCGCAGGAGATGCAACGAATATTGTTGAGTCTCTGGATCGATGTTGTGAAGCCAGTGCTTGACGCCCTTGGTTTTCCTGTAAGTAACTCTTTCAAAGTATACATCCCGAAACCTGCGCTCACGAAAATTTCCGAATGCCGAAGGCGCTGAGCAGATCGGGACTGCGTCCTAGGATCGTATGGTGTCCCACCGGTCCCTTCGCATTCCTTCCAATCCATGCCGCCGGCGACTACTCCAGTGAAGAACCAGGTCACCGCATCTCGGACTTTGTCGTCTCATCATATACGTCAACAATTTCTACTCTTCTGGACGCGTTAATTCGCCATGTACCATCTGAATTGCGATGTCTCACCGTGAGCCAGAGTCAGACCCTGGGGCTGTCCAGCCTGCCGTGCACGGAGATGGAGGTACGCAAGGTCAAACAGCGCGTAGGGCCCGCGAAGATGGAGGAACTCAATGGAGAAGCAGCGACAGTAGCCGCAGTTCATGACGCCATGGAGCGATGCAGCTGGATTCATCTAGCGTGTCATGCCATCCAGGATCCGGTCGACCCATTGAAGAGCGCATTCTGCCTTGCCGATGGCAAATTGCAACTCCAGGATATCATCCGAAAGTCGCATCCACATGCCGATTTCGCCTTTCTCTCGGCATGCCAGACATCTACAGGAGATCAGAAACTGGTGGACGAGGCCGTTCATCTTGCGGCTGGAATGCAGCTTGCGGGATACAGGAGTATCATCGCAACAATGTGGTCGATTGTAGACGAAGATGGGCCGGTGGTAGCGGATGAGGTTTACGCTCACCTGCTTCACGACGGCCATCCCGATAGCAGCCGCGCAGCACACGCACTTCACCACGCGGTATTGAAGCTGCAAGACACAACAAAGCCTGAAGATCGGGATGACAACTGGTTTTTGAGATGGGTTCCTTTCATACATATTGGCGCGTAGTGTTCAATGGAAAGAGAAGTACATTCTGATTCGGAGCAGACAGGATCAGAGACAGTGGGCGATAGATAAATGTAGAGGTTATGACGTTATATCAGCTTATAGATATACGAATAAACAATAGCTTCATTCGAGATGGAACGCGGAGCCTCGCGACGGAGGTTGACCGCGACACGAAACTGGATAGAGTCCGGGGAAGAAGGATGGTCCATTCGGTCAGTCAGACACTCCCACAGAAGAGGTGCGCACTTACAAAATAAACATAGATGGGAGCACAAATCCGCCATTGGCTCAATTAGTCGAACAAGCCCTCCGTATCCATCCCCAGCTGCACCATCATACGGTAGAAGTGGTCACGAATTTTGATCCCTCTCTTCTGGCACACTTTGCCAAAGACTTCGAACCGAGCGCTATCGAACTGCACGGAGCTGTCGCGATCCGAGTCGTATTTCTCCTCGCTGACACGCGGATCGAGATTCAACTCGCGGAGGGACGGTAGGGCGCTTGGGTCCGACAGAAGTGAGATGAACTCGTCGAGTTCTTCTGGGGCGATGCGATAGTCGAGGGCGAAGAGATCGACGAAGCCGTTGGCCAGAGTGGCGGGCTTGAGGTACACGGAGCTGATGTCGAGGACACGGAGGAGGGGCATGGCGGAAATAACGTCATCTAGATGGCGATCCACAATGCGCATCGTGTCGTATTCCGGCACGCCCCAGCTGGACCGCTTGTTGTAGAAATTGAGAACGAGGCTCGTGAGGCACGGCGCCCAGAGCTGCAGGGGCGCAAGCAGATCCTTGCGTGTCAATCCGCTGCCATCAAGCTGGAACTCGCAGATCGATGGCGCCATTTTGGATATCGCCCCGAGATGGCTGTCATCTAACAATCCACACCGCCAATCGAAGCGCCGGAGCTGGGAGCATACTTCTGGAATCACTGGGACCGGCTTCCTAGCGCGGGCTCCGCCCGACTTTTTCTCTGCGTCTTCATCATCGTCCCATCCCGAAGAATCGTAATCGAGAGTATTCATCCACACGATAACGGACCGCAGCTCAGGCCAGCCCTGCATCATGCCGATGAACTCGCGGACGTTGCAGAAATAGTCGCATGGAATGTCGGTGAGCGAGGTACGGTTGATCTCGAAGACCTGGAGCTTCTTTTTCGACTTCAACGCGTCGACCAGCTCCTCGAGTTCGTATCCGTTCCACCCCCAAATGCGGATCTCCCTGAGGTTGTCGCACAGCTTGATGGCCTCCGCAAGCCCCTTCGTCTCGCCCCTGTACATGCGAAACGAGCCGAAGTCGATCGCGCGGACGCGCTGTGCGAGCGTCGGAGATTCCTGCAGCGTCTCCAGGAAAAACTCCACGGTCTCGTCCAGGTCGTCTTCTGTCCCAAGGTAGACGTGTGTGTACAAGGCGTTTCGCGCGGCCTCGAGCCATTGCTTGCTCACTAAAGCGAACTCTGCTAGTTCAGCGTTCGCAGCGAAATTCAGCCCGCTTCTTCGATGAGTGGATTGAAAAGTATGCGCGAGAACCGCAGGAGGGATCAAAGCCGTAGGGCTACACATACCAAGAAGGACGCGTCGCGTGAAAATAAGTCATCAAATAAAGCTGAAGCGCACCTCATGGCTAACACAGAGCCAGACATTTTGAGAAAAGATAAAGAGGGAGCGTATGTGATACGGTGTTGTTGGGTGTGCGGGAGGGGGTAAGTGCCAGTAGAGGTCTGGGGTGAGTCGACATCGCAAATTGAATGAGTAGTGACGCGCCCACGTGACCGTGTTCTCCAATAAAGTCTCCGCAGCCGAGTCGAACAATCTGGCGCTTCTGGTGTGAGTGAGTGCGACTGAGAACCTAGAGGTATGTCGAGGACCGACTTGTCAGCCTTATCCGATCTTCCTTACCTGACCTTTGAGGGGCACTCAGATTGCAGAATCGCCCTCGGGCCTCGATTGGCAGGCCTACTGAGGCCTACTGACGAGAATTACTCCGGAAAGGTAGGTCAATACTCATCAATCAATGACGAGGTACACGACGGGGGACTTGAGACATGACAAAGGACTGGGAACTCGGAGATATGTGAAGGCTGCCTATACAGCTAGTGAAAACGGGCCGAAAGAAGTTGGGACCAAGCACAGAGAAGTAGATACGAAGAGGGAAAAGGCACTGGCGACATTCGCCTGGCGCGCGAAGGGCAAAAAAAACCCTATTTCGTGCGTCCAGTCGTTTCATCGCTAGACTAAACTGCGTGCCGACCGCGAGGCGTCCGATGAGCGTGTTCCAAACCGAAAAATACACCGATGTTAGACGATACTGACAACCAATGAGCTGCGCACCGCTTATAAACGTGAGATACATAGGGCTTACCAGCAAATAGACCGCCAAGCGGCTCACAGCCCTTGCTATTCTCGACTGGGCACGTCAGGGCGGATCTGTTCCCCAGATCTGTTCCCTATTCCAACCTTTGTTTGCAAGAGGCGTAAGTGTGATCCACGTCGGGCCTGGAAGTCACGTCAACGGTTTGATTGCATCCCCAGGTGAATTGAAGAAACACAAACCCAGAACCCCCTGAACGCAGTTTTCAGGGCGTGCTTGTAGCCGACGAGAGCCAAGGAGTCGTCCGTAGTCTGTGAGGTCTGAATGCCATGTGGAGCAGCAAGGTATGGAATGTCTTGCTGAGCAGTAAGATCCAAGTCTGGTTGAGTATCGCGAAATAAACTCTTTATAAAATGTTCCCCGGAAAAGTGATCGGGCTCCCAAGGATCGGGCCAGGAGGACCAGTCGTGTCGGATCCGGGTCCGGTGAAGAGCATAACGACAGAAGTTTCTCATGCAAGATCCACCTTGAACATCATCGGAGATGTTCTGCAGCTCTCTGCAAGCCACTTTTCTGAGCAGCAGTTTCTTAATCTGGAGGCTAAGCTGGTCACATACCCGCGCAACTTTTCAACATTTTCGTTTAAGCATCCTGCGTAACTCGGGGGTAAAGATGCATCCTCTGAGTCAGAGGAAACGGCGCGAGAAAACTCTTGAATTTCCTTCACTATCATTGATTCAACCGAAGACCGAAGGGGGCTGACGTGATATTGCTGCCCAAACCGACGCCGTTCAGCATACCATCGCCCACAACTATGAGGATTGCAACTACCTTGATAACCATCATTATGCCGTCCGCGACCTTGACGACACGGCGGACCCAACTTACATAAGGGCGACTCTCGTCCGATGCGTCATTGCCGAGCTTTGCATCCCATGTGTCGGGCTCCTCACCAGGAAACATGGGCCGGTCATACGAGTACCCCGATGCTGCATCGGTATCAGGCGCCTCGTCCGAGTCGCAGGCATTGGGCTGTTGTAGAGTATGCACAGCGGCGGCAATAGCAGCTTTAAGCTCCTCGTGATTCTGGATCTGGCGCTGTTGAGAGGCGAGACTCGTACGCATCTGCATAGAAGAGGTCGGCCACAGTGCAGCAGATCTCATATAGAAACAGTATCTGACCTGGAAGTCCTTGAACGCGGCATCGATGGCCCGCTTGCAGTCTCCAAGAGCTTCTCTGGTAGAATCTAAGGTCCAAAACCGACCGAAATACCCGTTCTTGAGCTTCTTCAAGTCCGAGTATACTGCGATTAGACCACTACAAGTTTTATCAGCCCCACTGGAGTACCGTTCACAGCAAAGCCTAGATGAGCGTACGTCAAAAGCCCGTCTACATCTTGCTCGAGGCTCAGATCCATCGTTTTCTCGTTATTGCAGAGCTTATCGACGACTAAAGCTACTTCCCGCTGGATACTCCTCGCCAACGCATCGCTGTCCTTCTTGATCGTCGAGGCATCCTGTAAAGTCCATCGCCGATGACGGTCAGCGCATTCGTCCGCCCTCAGCCCATGATAGAAGACATACCCGCGCCCTCCTGATGATCTCGCTGCCAGCAACGACGATCCCTTTGAGGAATGGTATGCCGTTGAGCGTCTCCGCAGTGATATTGAGGCCTAGTAGAGCTATATCTGCAGCAGTCAACAGGCGCTGCGACCAGTCGACAGCTGGATTATCTGGCGGAGCGCCATGTCGAGACTGCGCCCGGAGGGGGCGCAGGGGTGGGGAACGGGGCATTGAGCCGGATATGAGTGTGTGGAACAGGATAGGTCTGTACGGTATTTATAAAGATCCTCAAAAACAGCTTTGCGTTTAGCTGTGTCTTCGATGCTACATAGCGTGTATGTGTGGGCGTCTAGATTGCACAGGATGGAAATAACAAACTCGCCATTCAGCGCCAAATTGGAGGGGAGTGGACTCTTGTTAGGAGGCCCAATCCTCATCTGGCCCTAGTTTTGGTCAACGAGGATAAGACGAGTCTGTCGTCCACGACGAGAACTTGATCTTGCAAGATTGTCCCCAGGCTGCGGGGGCCCGCATCGAGCTGCATAGCAACACCGGAAAGCAAGCGGAAACTAGTGTACCTGGGCTCAATGGGATGGTAAGAAGCGTTCTAGAAGCAGCGGATACAAAGCGGTCAATCGATTCAACGTAAAAGAAAGGCACGTGAACTCAATTACCCGCTTTTCCCGAGCTTCATGAAAGTTGCAGATAACGTAGCCAATCTACTAGGGCGCGCTGCGACTGCATCGCTTGCGGATCTAGGTAGGCTTTTGAGCACAAGAGGCCCCAAGGGATGGTGCGGAGCCATATGGCGTCGTCGACAAGGCATCGAAGTGAAAGCTCGCCTCTTAGGAAGGCACGAATAGTATGTTGAACACCTGTGCCGCATACGCCGCTACGTACAGGTTGAACAACACGCATGACTCTCGACCACAAGAAGGGTGCAAAGAGAGATAATACTGACAAGGTGTCACTCAGGCTAGCTGCATCGCAAGAACGAGAAGTATGACTGACCACACGAAGCGCAAATCCCCTGTTGTGCGATTAGGCACCTCACGTTGAAATGAGTTTAACAGGCACTGCGGCGATATTGCCTTGTGCCGCCAGACGGGATGCTGAAGCAGTTAAGTTATTGGGCGTTTAAGCCCAAGAATAAGTAATAATGGCTCGTGGCCGGATGTGTCAAGGAACAGTCCTCCATCTCGTACGGCGTTTGTAGCCATCTGCTTCGCAGATCGGCTCAAGACCAGCAACGGTAACAAGCACGCATAACCGCCAAGAACAGAATCCAAACAGAAAGAGAAATGAATATTTATTCGCACCACATACTCCACTGCACTACACGACCTACTGCGCCGCCTGCACCGCCGGCGCGCCCACCTCGGGCAGCTGCGCGCCGAGGTTATCCGGCACCGCAAGCGTCGGATCCACGTCCCGCGCGAGCCGCCCGCCAAACAGCACGCCGCCCTCGCGCGCGCGGAACGCGGCGATGCGCTGCTCGACCTCCGGGCGGAAGTGGCGCATCAGGCCCTGGATCGGCCACGCCGCCGCGTCGCCGAGCGCGCAGATCGTGCGGCCCTCGACTTGTTTCCTGCGGTTGCGGAAGAGTTAGTGGGTGAGGGAGGGAGGGGAGGGAGGAGGGGGGGACGCACGTGAGCTCGAGGAGCATGTCGATCTCGCGCTGGTGGCCGCGGCCTTCGACGAGGCGGTCCATCATGTTCATCATCCAGGTCGTGCCCTCGCGGCAGGGCGTGCACTGTCCGCAGGATTCGTGCTTGTAGAACTGTCGAGGCGTTAGCAAGCGGGCGTAGAGGAGAATCGGGGAGTACGGACGTGCGAGAAGCGCGCGATGGCGGCGACGATGTCGGTCGACTTGTCCATGACGATGACGGCGCCGGTACCGAGGCCGGACTGGGCGTCCTTCAGCGAGTCGTAGTCCATCCTATGAATAGTTAGCAAAACGGTTCATCAAGTATAAGTAAATCCCGAGAAAGACTCACAAAACCTCCTCGCACTTGCGAATCGGTAGCACAGGCACCGAGGATCCACCCGGAATGATTCCCAGCAGGTTCTCCCATCCGCCACGCACACCTCCACAGTGCTTCTCAACGAGGTCCTTCAGCGGGATACTCATCTCCTCCTCGACCACGCACGGGTTGTTGACATGCCCGCTGATGCAGAACAGCTTCGTGCCCTGATTCCGCGCCCGCCCAAAGCCCGCGAACCAGCTCGAGCCGCGCCTGCAGATAGTAGGCGCAACCGCGACGGTCTCGACGTTCGCCACGGTCGTCGGGCATCCGAACAGGCCGACGTCGGCCGGGAACGGCGGCTTCAAGCGCGGCTTGCCCTGCTTGCCCTCGAGGCTCTCGATGAGCGCCGTCTCCTCGCCGCAGATGTATGCGCCGGCGCCGCGGTGCAGGTACACGTCGAACGCGTAGCCGGACCCGCACGCGTTCTTGCCGAGGTAGCCCGCCTTGTACGCCTCGTCGATCGCCTGCTGTAGGTGCGATGCCTCCTGCACGAACTCGCCGCGGATGTAGATGTATGCGGCGGTTGCGTTCATGGCGCGGCCGGCGACGAGGCAGCCCTCGACGAGCTTGTGCGGGTCTCCGCGAAGGATTTCGCGGTCCTTGCATGTGCCGGGCTCACCCTCATCGGCATTGACGACGAGATAGCGGGGTCTGAGTGCGGTGCAAAGTTAGTCTGATGGCCATAAGGCAAAATTGTGCATGACGAGACGCACCTTGGGTCCTTCTCCCAACCTGGCTTGTTCATGAAACTCCACTTCAGTCCGCTGGGGAATCCAGCGCCTCCACGCCCTCTCAATCCCGAGTCTTTGATCGTTTGAATGATCCACGAGTCGCCCTTCAGGATAATGTCTTTTGTACGATGCCAGTCACCGCGGGACTGCAAGCGCATCGGAGTTTGAGCCTATAACGTGGTGATTTTTGAGAAACTACGCACCACAGCACCCTGAATCCCATGATCATGTCTACAGTATGCATTGGTGAAGATGCGGTCCTGGTCTTTGAGGCCGCCGTAGCGGCGAACAGGGGTGTCCTCGACCGTCGCAAAGGTCCGTCTGCTAGCAGCAGCGGGCCGTGGTATACCTGTAAACATTATCGAATGAGCCAATGTCCCTCATGATACATGCTAGAAGCTCAAGACAGGCTAAATACGCACGGGCTAGCCTGGAGGCTTTGAGCATCGTTGGCGACGGCGACGACGACGAGGAAGATGGGTGCAACGTCGAGGACGGGATTGGCTGTTCGGTCACCTCACACACCCGGCATTTCCCGATTACTTGTACCCGCCCCCGGTCCGCCGATGGGCGCCTGCCATCACTCCGCACGAAACACCCTCCTCAAAGGTTAGAGTCCTTGCCAGTAAGTTGTTCGTTGTTTCTGGTCCAAGCTTCTCGAGCATTTTGATGCAATAATGTTCCTAGAATCATGTTTCCAATTTTTTGGTCTTGTAGAATTTGAAAGGGTGGTTGCAGATTTATGCCACTACTTGTCGTAGACTCGTAACATGGACTTGCGAGCTGATAATTTTTCAACACTCGACAAGCTCGAAGGAAACCATTCTATGTGAATTCATTGAAACGTGCCCCAGACGCATGGCTTGCTGTATATTAACCTCGCTGACCGAACAGTTTGCCTTGATCGCTGCCACCACGCTGAAGAAGGGTGGCGTCCATGCGCGAGCACGGCAAGCCCGAATTCATGTAAGTGATTTCGAGCCATCATCATCCCTGCTGCTGTCTGCCTTTTTCTCCGCATCCAATGGTATCCGAGGAACAGATCCAACCTACAAGCTCGACGCATCCTGAGACTTTCTCTCGCAGTAATGGCTTCATTCTTCCACTCCGACTGGAGAGCATTATAAAGTCAGAAGGCGAGGACTTTTTTCGAGCTTGGCTGGACTGCGTGAAGTGTGAGCCGCTTTACACATTGTGGACACGTCATAGGGACTGATGATGTTACAGGTCACTACGATCTATACCAATCTGACGAACTACGAACCACGCTCGGTCTGGCGAACCTCACTTTCGATCCTTCTGCTGGCCGTGCCGGTGCGTTTGTGGACTGGGATGCTGCCGTAGTCACGCACCACGGAGGCAATCGAACAGGCGCACATGCATTCCTGGCCCTGAACATGTTATGGAAATCCCCACTTCCACGGCTGTGTCGCCGTGACCTCGAATTGTTTATCTGGATATTGCCGTGGGTATTCCTTCAATATGAGGGCGGTCGCATGAAAAAGCGTGTTCTTCGGTCCTGGGAGGATCCAGATTCCGATAGCGTTCATGGTGTAAAATGCTCCTTCCTTGACAGGTTATCGGAGTTCAGTCCAATGTCGCGGTACAAAAACGAATGGCGGATTGCTAAGGTGCTATTATCTTGGTTGACCTCGGAGGCAAACCGTCGAAGGGCCGAAGCGGAGAGCCTTGAGCGTGTGGCGAAGGATAAGCAAGGCAAGCTCGCAGATTTTATCAAGCAAATCAGATCCATGCCGAAGGTTGCTGAGCCTGAGGAGAAAGAGACTGGACAGGTTTACCGAGAGTTTTGGAAAACAATAATTGTTGTGGTAGAGGAGGATCGGGTGTCCTTAGGCTGCGCTTACGATTGTATGCCACTCGATGGTAGTGTCTAGTTTGTCCACCTTGACATTACTGCTATGCGGGTCTTTCTCTAACTGCCATGGAGTCGACAGATTTTTTTGGCAGCTGAATACGTCAATCCTCGCGTGAATACGACGAATGCAGTCGTACGTGATCGTGACCATGCTCTCCACGCTGGCATACGTGTAAGTAACCGCGTTCAGCACCCCATGGACAGCTCGCTAACAGATAAATTACATAGATCACATTTACCACGCTGAAGGCGGACGACATCCGCAAGGATGTGGTAAGTCGGAGTCGGACTGTATTGTATCTCAGGTTGTTGTCGCCCTTGCTACTTACCTCGCACCTTCCTCCCCATATCCAATGGCATCGGACGATGAGACTCCCTCTACAGTCCCGTGTTCCGAGTCTCTCCCTTACAGTAACCACATCCTTCCACTGCGGCTAGAGAGCATCCTAACGTTGGAAGGCAAGGACTTCGTTCGCGCCTGGCTGGATTGCGTGAAATGTGAGTGGCTTCGCGTTGCACTCAGTAGTCAGCGGTTGCTCACACTAGAGTCTAGGCCACTACGTCCTATCGCAATCTGGCGAACGGGTCACCACGCTCAGCCTTACGAGCCTCGCCTTCGACCCTGTGGCTGGTGGATCCAATATACTCATCGATTGGGACGTTTCTACATCCACGCATGAGGAGGGTGTTCGCACCGGCGCGCCTGCCTTCCTGGCCATGGATATGTTAGGCAAGGCCAGAGTCCCGCGGCTGTATCGTCATGATCTCGAGGCGTTCATTTGGATTCTGCCTTGGGTATTCCTCCAGTTCCAGGACGGGCGCAGGATCAGCCGTGTCCTTCGCTCTTGGGACAGTGCTGACTACAGTGCTGTCCATGTTCAGAAAAGCGGCATCCTTTTTGGAGGCGCGTCGGAGCTGCACCTCGAGAAGACCTCGCCATTCCTTCAAGAGTGGCCGCTTGCTAAGAGGCTAGTCAATTGGTTGTTCTGCGAGCACGTTCGTCGGGTGACAGCAGAGATGTTCCAACCCCTGGTAAACGACGAACGAAACTCCACTCAGGACGCCCTAACGTTCCCGGCTTACATCAAGGCAAGGGTACCAGCGCCAAAAGCTCCTGAACCCGAGAAAAGGGCTAAGCAGGTTTACATAGATTTTTGGAACAAAATAGTTGAAGTGATACGTGACTATCCGCAGGAACTGGATTATGTATACGGTTGCATACCACGTAGTGTCTAGTACTAGTAGTAGTCTGGATCGCCCTCTTCCGAGTGCAGATATCTCTGTGACCGGTATGTCGGTAATGTTCCTCCGATATACCTCTTTTACGTGCATAGCAGTGATAACACGATGGAGCGAGCTCGCGCTCGTCGAGGTCGGGTTGGGTGCCCTCAGAAAAAATCAGCATGTAGCCAGTCATCACGACTCGCGGACTGTAATATGAATGAACAGGATCTCGCTAACAGAGCGGATCTCTCAGACCATCGCTTCCACCACGCCGATGAAGGGCGACATCCGCGAGGACCTGGTGGGTAGTATCTGGGTCGTATTGCTTACCCTCACTTACTTTGACCCATACATCTAATGGCGCAGGATGAAGGGATTCAGGCTACGAGCCCGCATTCCAACACTTCTCCTCACGATATCGAGCTCATCCTCCCGCTGCGGCTAGAGAGCGCCACGAAGCTGGAAGGCAAGGATTTCATTAACGCTTGGTTTGATTGCGTGAAATGCAAGTAGCTTCCATACCGTTCTATTGTAATGCATGCTTACTCTGTCGCAGGTCACTATACTCTATGGCAGTTGGGCGAACGACCCACTACGCCGTGCCTTACGAGTCTCGCCTTCGACCCTTCAGCCGACCGATCCAACATACTCGTTGACTGGGATTCCGCCACGGCCACACACGGAGAGAGCGATCGGCGCGCGGGCTCACCTGCCTTCTTGGCCCTGGATATGTTGCACAAAGCCGCAGTTCCACGGCTCTACCGCCATGAGCTGGAGGCCCTGGTTTGGATCCTGCCCTGGGTAGTTTTGCAGTACAAGAGCGGGAAAAGAAGCTTCAATGTCCTTCGATATTGGGAGAGCGCAAACTACGGACACGTTCGCATTACTAAAGCCGGATTTCATTATGAGTTCTACAAAGTTTGGGAAGGCTCGTCGTTCCATGATGAATGGTTGATCACTACAAGACTGTTAGCTTGGTTGCAAGCGGAGGACGCTGATCGAGCTATAGAACAAAGGAGGCCCCAGCGTATGCCAGCCTCCGCCGCCCTGAGGAAATGCACGCTAGCTGTTGCTGAGCCTGAGAAAGAGCCGAAGCAGGTTTACATAGAGTTCTGGAGAGCAGTAGTCAACGCGATACGATGGTATCCAAAGGAGCTGCATTATGTCCGCGCTTACATACCAAAGAGTGTCTAGTAACGCAATTGTTCTTATTCGAGTACAGATAGTCCTTGTGATCAATACTACATCGCTTACATACCTCGAATATGCTGCTTTCACATGCATTGTACGATGAAGTCTGGACAATGCGCCGTGCATATTCTCAGCAGAACCGGCGACCAATGAGAAAGAAGCCGATCAGAGTCAAGCTTGCTGCATCGTCTAACATGTTTCGTCTAGAAGCATATTTCTTCGGTCCCTCACTAGCAAGCATAATTAGATAAAATACATACCAGTCATTGCTACCTCGAGATCGGACTATAAGACAACCTGTTGAGCAATTCCGTCAGCAAGTGTGAGCTCAGGCGTCGGACGACAATGTGAATGAATGAGATCTCACCGAGAGAACCAATCACCTACATCAATGCTTCTACCACGCCGAAGAAGGGCAGCATCTGCAAGGACCTGATTAGTCTGATTCGTTTCTCCATGTGACTCAGAGTCCTCGCCCCTTCTCACCTTCCTCTTCATTCACAATGGCGTCCGACGACCGCACCCAATCCACAAATTCGCATCCTGAGACTTCATCCCTCTGTCACGACAAGCTCGTTTTTCTTTCTTTCTTTGCGACTGGAGAGTATCACGAAGCTGGAAGGCAAGAATTTCGTTTGTGCTTGGCTGGACTGCGTGAAATGTGAGTCGCTTTCCGTGCTGCTACGTCGTCGGACTTACCAGGTAGCAGGCCACTACTCTCCCTGGCAACTGGATGAACAGCCCATTATGCCATGCCTAAGCAGCCTGACCGTCGCTGCTTCGGCTGGCGCTTCTCGCGTATTCGTCGATTGGGATTCTGCCACGTTGATGCGCACGGGCAATGGCATAGGTGAACCTGCGTTTCTCGCCCTGGATATGCTGTGTAAAACCAAATCTCCACAATTATACGATCACGACCTCGAATCATTCATTTGGATTCTGCCTTGGATGTTCCTTCAATACGATCACGGCTGCAGGATCGGCTATGCTCTTCGGTCCCGGGAGAGTGCAGACTACAAGATTGTTCGTGATGCCAAATCTGGCTTCCTTGTGTCTTTGTCGAAGATCAGTCTGATGGACCAATTCGAAACCTGATGGCAAATGGCTCGCCGGCTGTTGACGTGGGTGAGGTCGGAACAGATTTTCCGAGACGAAGCGGTATATTTGCAGTCGCTGTGCGGAAAGACAGACCTAGGGAATCATATTAATTTGGAGGCACCGTCAGGGACGGGTAAGCTCGCAGAGTATATCAAGCGACAGAGGGCCGCACCACAAGTTGCTGAGCGTGAGGAGAAGAACCCTGCACAAGTTTACGAGGAATCTTGGAAGAGATTAATTGACGTGATAGAGGAGCGGGGAGAACTGGATTATGCTTATGCTTGTATGCCACGAGATCTTTAATTCCTGATGCAATGCTGCTCACCGGAATGTTATACTTCTTCCATCACTATATCACCCATTTGTCGTGCCAATGAGACCATTTGTCGTGCCAATTATAACGGTGCCGAGAATCGTGTGGAGGAAAGGTGCCTCGCAAACCCGACATCGTCTTCTGGAGTTCTAGCGTTAGTTTTGTCCTCAGTAAGGTCAACAACGGAAGAGACCACAAAAACACACCCAAACTAACAAGTTGCTCGACGAGTTATCCAGGAGAAAGACATTAGTAATCTCTTGGAGATTTCACTGGAACGTGAAGGTGTGCGCCAGCCTGAGAGTGAGGGGACTCAAACGGCCCAAATGAACAACACGCCCAGATTATGATAGGCTTGGAGCATCGCTAAATCGCTTGAGGGAGTGACGCGATGCCCTGGCTTGTGTATTTCCGCATAGGCGTGGAAATTTGGAGAAGGCTTCGACAAGGCTATACTTCCACAGCTTGGTACGATTGCTAACACGTCGAGGATAGGATCTAGACACAGTGTGATTGAGAGACTGACTGGAGCAAGATGGCCGCTGTTCCGCAAACGCGTTGATGATCGCATTCGGCAGATCTGCGATCTCACGCCGTCGATCCTCCTTCCTGCAATCGATGTACTTTTGAGCTAGTCTCCGTAGCTGACCTCAGACAGAAGACAATCGTTCTGTCTATTCTTTTGAGCGTTTATTCCTCCTCTGTCTCAACGAGACCAAGCCAGCAACCAGTACAATACGATCTAACCACTGATCGGCGCTGCCAATAAACTATCACATCTTCCCAAATTTTATATCCAGCACTGAAGGAACCATCTGGTAGTAGATGTCCTCGATCATAAAGCACGCTCAAGCGGACACTACTGACAACGTCAAGGGCCATACTCCAGAGGCTCCTCATTCCACAGATTTTTCGAACCTTAGTGAAAACGTCGGGAACCTCAGATTTGTCATTTTCCCAAGCATTTACGCACAGAAACTCTCCATGCTGGCTTTACGAGCCACCGTCTTCCGCCGATTGGAACCTATTACGAACTTGCAATCTGGAGAAGAATTCATGAAGGTTTGGTTCCGATGTGTGAAAAGTAAGTAAACATTTTTCGTATGACTTCCGCATCCATCGCCGATGCTGATGCTGGACAAAATTGGTATTGCCACAATTAGACCATTATGCGCGTTGGGAGCGCGGAGTGGGGCACACCGATCCCAGTGTCGTGAACCTCATGACGAACCCTTTCGATAAGAGCAAGGGCGTTCTTAATGACTGGGACCTAGCCATCATCCGTGTCCCTAACAATGAGAACCTACCCCATAGCGAGCGAACTGGGATGCTGCCTTTCATGGCACTTGATCTTCTTTCAAAGGCTTACTATGATGGTCATATGAAGTGCCTGTATCGTCACGATCTCGAAGCCTTCATTTGGATTCTGCCTTGGGTGTTCCTCCAGTACGACAGAGGGAAGAGAGAAAGCCATGTTCTTCGGGGTTGGGAGAATGCAGACTCCAAGGCCGTTCGTGAAGAAAAGTCCGGTTTCCTTATTGCCTTGTCGGAGGTCAATATCATGGAGCAGTTTGAAAATGAATGGCCGATTGCCCGCCGACTATTAAACTGGGTGAAGTCGGAACATAATCGCCGAGATGAAGCGGAGGATCTGCGAGCGCAGCGCGACGAACGTGATGTTGGAAACCGTATTATTTTGGAGGCGCCAGTTGGAACGGACAAGCTCGCAGAGTATATCAGGCAAAAGAGATCTACGCCGAAGGTTGCTGAGTTTAAAGAAGAAATACCTGAAGAGAAAGAGCCTGCGCAGGTTTATGAAGAATTTTGGAAAATAATAATTGACGTGATAGAGGTGCGGCCAAAATTGGGCTATGTCTATGATTACTTGCCACGGGATCTATTCTAGAGCGGTGGTGCGTACTCGATTATAGATATTTCTGCCATGTGTACATCCTATGAAATAGTAGTATGAATATACGAGTCTGAACAGTCGATCACGACGTCCGGTATGCGGAAGCACTCGTGTTGGACGCCGTGGCGAGATGGTATCCGATATAGCCAGCTCTCCATATCGTGATGGAGGCCGGACCCAAAGCGCGCTTTCGAATAAGAACGAGCCTGCTATACAGCGAACGTCCCTGTCTTTCCATAAGTAGTCAGAACAAGCAGTAAGTTCAGAAACTTAGTCCTCCATATCCACTCCCTCTCCTGCCCTTTCATGTCTTCTCCATAGCCTAACATGACCTGCTCATCCGCCCGCTCATGTATCGGAACACATACCCTCTCTTCATCTAGTGTTTCATGAAACATAAGTAACTCCGAGGATTTCCTTCGTGTCCAGGTTATTGCGAGCCTCACCCTTCGCCGCATGGAATAGCTCGGCCGCTACGGCCGACATCTTAGTCAGTCGCATCGTCGTGAGCTCCGAAGCTGCCACGCTGTCACCACCAGGGTCCTCTTTCCGCTAACACCATTACGCTCAGTCCACATCAGCGTCGACGCGATGCCGAGCCCAAGCGGAAGGCGTCATTTACAAGGAGAAGCACGATGAAGAGCACGCACGACCAGAATGGATAGGGTCCTATAAGACGCGTGCCCGCGATGACACTGTCCGGTGTCGGCAGTTTCTGACTATTGATTTGAGTAGCAGCGCTGATCGCAAGCCGCGCAAGGTCCTGCCGGAGGAACGCCTGGATATCCTGCGGACGCACTCCGGACCCAAGCCATCTCTTGGATATCGACTAGCAGTTGCTGGTTGAGAACGCTCGTCTGCATCGCGCCAGTAAGCCCGTCAGCAAGTCCAGTGTTGAACAGTGTCTTGTTGATGACGCTGTAATTCCCATTGCGAAAAGATAGCGTTACGCCGTAGAACTCGAGCGTGCAGTTCGCGAGGAACGTGTTGTACCGTTTGTTGCCAATGTGCATGCCCCGGTCCTGCGGCACCGCAGATGAGCTGTCTGGACGATCGTTGCTGCCACTGAATGCAACCACAGATCCATGCCGTGGCAAACTGTGCCCTCTCAGCCGACGAAGACCAAGAACGCACATAGTACACATCTAACCGCATATGGGAGGACGTGTGCTGAAAATGCCACCACGGCAGCTTGCACGACCATTCGCGAAACGTCGGGCGCCCCATCCTGTGTGCGAGGTACATCTCCATACGGCCGACCGTGGAGAGGCTCAATCAATCAGTAGTGTATGCAGCGACAACAACAAAGACACTGACTGTTCCGGGGTCGGGCGATCGCGTGGCCCCGCGAGCCATGCACGCGCGACATGATATGTATACAGCGCGGGCACCACCGGCGCGAGCATGGACACAATTTTCGACTGTACAAGTCAGTCCCATGCAAATTTGCGCTCACACGACGGAAACTCACTGTAGAAGAGATGATAGTGAGGCCCGTCAGTCGCGCAGAGTCCACGGCGCCCTCCTTCTTCTCACCCTCGTACAGCATGAATGCACCATCGCGGCAGACCTGCGCGACCGAGTGCTGCGTGCTATGGACGAGCAGCCAGCTGAAGAAACCGAGCCGATCCCGGAGGCGGCGGCGAACGCGAGCGCTGCGGGGGCACAAGGGCGCCCGGCGCGGGGCCCAACCAGGAGTGCGCGACTGTGCGATGCGGGGTGTAGACGGCGCACTGAATGGGAGTAGAGTGTCGTGCGGCCCCATTCCCGATGGTGGGAGGCGGACCACTGTCAAAATTATCGCAATTCTTTGGCAGACGAACTTGGAAATGGTCGCGGAGAGTGCGGCTGTTCCTGTGGTTTATTGGCCTGTCCTGTGGTTCATTAGCCGAGGATGGCCAATGCGATGAAGATGGGTGGTGCGAGACAATACTATGGGCGTGGGAGTAAATGATTCAGCGCACTGGTGCTTTTCCTGAACGCATCGTGACGGATGCTACATGATTAGCATGGGGTTGAATGCTTCATAAACTTATAATCATTGCCAGTGAAGCTCTCTGGGCACGCGAAGATGCTGTGCGGCGCTGATGCAGAATGAAAAACCGAGGTGCACTGGTGTTTTTCTGGAGACAGCGATGGGTGCTAATTATTGATGAATGCGGTAGATTCGAGGTGATAACTCACCTACAGCAGCAAAAGCAATTGCTTCAAAATGAGCAGAGACAGATCAACCTGTCCCGCGCGCATCAGAGGACAGAATAGAGATATTCGACCTGAAGGGAGCGAGAAGAGTACTTTCATGAGCCATTAGGACGACTTGAGATGTCGGAAGAGCTGACAGCAAGTGGCAAGCGCCCCGCGCCGAAGCATGAAGGTACGATAAGATAAGATAAGATTTACGATGTCTGAAGATTTGCCTCCGACTCCTAAGTACTCGGGAATCTTACCACGTCCCTACACCGTTGTCCCGACTGTCTCCTCAGACTCGACCGCTACTTACGGTCGAATCGATGCAACGACTGATGGTCATCTGTTAGCTTATATATATTCATTACTTGTGTAATTTCCAGCTGGACGTCGGGTGAGCCCGCCGCACGACTGGACCAGCCGTGCTGCCGTGACGTTGCACTTGCAGTTGTGAGCTTAAATTGGCCCTGAATGTTGTACAATATCTCATTCTGACATTATGGTTTATTATAGTTTATTACAGGTGACTTTACCAGTCTTCGCCTATAATGGCGCTGTAGGCTCCACTTCCACAAATTGCCTTCAGATCCTATCTATCATCTGTCTGGCTCCGAGGTAGCGGCATCATGCAGTGCGACCCACCACTCAAGCCCTCACGTACCACATTGGAGTCACGACCTTCTTCATGAACGACCTGCACACCTGAACCCACCTCTCCGGAATCTCCTCCACCGTGCGCGACCCAAACTCATTATCCGTCATCTTCAGCACGCTCACCTCCTCCCAGTAATTGCCATCCGGGCTTATTCTTCCTGTATACCCGGTCCTCACACTGATGGGCACGCGGTTGTTTCTGCAGTAGTCGGAGATCTCAGAGAGGAATTCACTGCCGTCGATCTTCTGGTCCGTGCTGCTGCCGTCGTTGGTTTCCTTGGCCCAGGCATCGAGATACGCGTCGTCGACTTCGATACCGTAGATCCATTGACGAACAGCGGGGCCGCGCGGGTCTCGCGTGGCAGGGGTGTCACTTGTCGGAGGAGGAGGCGGGCGCATCACCTTCTTTCCTTTCGAATTCTTCTTTCTCTTTTGCATATGCGTCTGCGTCTGTGGCTCAGCGGTGGCCTGTGGTTCCATCGCAGGCTCAAGCTGCCAGGCGGGCGCCTGGATTATGGTGATTATATGTTCACGTTCGTTTTCGAGTATGTCCTGCGAGTCGATCTCTGGAATCGTAGACTCTGGCTGGGACCTACGGAATTCCTGGTGAGTCTCGCTTCTAGCTCTGAGGGAGACGAAAATGGCATACATGCTGGCGGAAAGGAGAGAATACAAAGGACCAAGTTGCAGTTTACCCAGACGCGTATTTCACAGCGCTGCCGCGTGCGTCGTGCGTGCATCACTCATGTCAGCCTGATATCGATTCCTCGTTTTGACTCGCCTGTGGACGCGGGCAGCGTCTTTCGTCGTGTCCAAATGAAATCGAAATTCTGTTTCAGGATGCGATTGCGACTTGCCTGGTCTACCCGGACTCTCAGCTGAGTTTGGAAGTGTGGTTCCGAAGGATTGTGCATGAAAAAAAAGTTGTATATATCCGTATGTATCGACACAGATCCAACAAGACATGTCAAAACTAGAAGGTCCATGGCGGCCCGGTGTAACTACAGTGAGATATAGAAACACGATGCAAGAGAAAGGAAACGGAGAAAGATCAAAGAAAAAGAAAAAGAAAACAAAGATGTCTACTGCTACGCTCTCGTCAGCTCTACAACAATGGCCGTCTGCTGGCTGGAGGCAGGTTAATAGGCCCAGGACTCGACGTGGCGACCGAAGTGGTTGAGTACAAGCCGGGCAGCAGCGAGGTGCTGAGCCCGTCGCAAATTCCGGTCGTCAATGGCTCCACCGCGCAATAGCCCCCTCGGGACACCCAAGCGCAGTGTCCTCCACGGGAGCCGTCTCCAATCTAAGCGCTGCTGCGAAGCGCTTCCGCGACCGATAGATCATTGTCCATCCACTCATTGTACCGCAGAACCTGTGCAGCACGTAACTCAGCCATCGTAGGCGTACGAGGTGTCTCAGCCTGGGCGGAGGGCAGCATTGGCTCCGAGGGCCCGAGTAGATCATTGTACCGCTGTATGAAGGCTGCGCGAGCCGTGGGAGTCTCGAGGGCGGGCACGGCGGGGTTCGGGGTAGATGGCAGGCTTGTCTGATTGTCAAAGCTCAGGCTGTCCATGCGCTGCAGGATACGTTCAGAAGCCTCGGCTACGCGAGCACGGGCTCCCTGCGTGGCGGGGTTCCTGAGTCGCGGGTCTGTCGTTTTCTCCACTCCGTTAGGGTATCGCGCTGGAGGATTCGCGGGGGCATGAGACGGACGTTGAGGTGTTACATGCGCCTCCGCCTGAAGACGAGCAATGACGGGCAGGATGGGCTGCTGCATCGGCTGTGTGTAGGCACCAGCGATAGGGTGTGTCGGCTCCCAATCTGCGAACGCAGGAAGGCCGGTAATCTGTGGCTCCACGACCTGTTCTGTGTACAAGGGATGAGCCTGTTGCATGTATAAAGGCTGGGTTTGTTGCGGGTACAAGGGCTGGGTGGGCTGCATGTAGACGGGCTGCTCCTGGATGGGCGACGCATAGAAGGGTTGCTCCTGGGTGAATGGGATACAGGCAGGCTGCTGCTGGGGAGGCATGTAGAAGTTCTCTTGAGCCAGGCCTGTCTGTTCACACTCCATATACTCCTCAACCTGCGGAAGATATGCCTGCGGAGCATCAACTTGCGGGATAGGGAGCCCGAGATCCGCCATGACAGACGCTAGCGCAGGGTTATTGAAGGCAAGAGCACTGGGCGCGGATGCCAGAGCGGGAAGCGGGGCTTGGTACGCTGGTATGGGAACCGGAAGCGCTGGAATTGGAGCAGAAGACCGTGGCTCATGGTGGACGAGGGAAATAGGCGGAGGCTGACGACTGATCGTTGCGCTCGCTGATGAGATAGGTTGCCAGCGGATCGGCGCAGCATCTCTCGCTGCGAAGGCCCTGTTGTTACCCGACTATGAGTCTTCATCGTCCAGCGCACGATCCGCGGCTCCAGAAACGCACCCTTTAGTCTCATAAGAATGCTCCTTGACGCCTTGCTTTGGATTTGCCGTCCGAACCTCCTTCGTGTTATCGACGGTCTTGCCCCACAGACTTCCTTGCGCCAAGAAAGCCTTCACTTCAGCGAGAGGGTCTTCGGCAGGCTCGGCGGATTTGAGAGGCTGTGCAGAGACCTTAGGCTTCGCCGCGATCTTCGCAGCGCCTTCCCGGCTTGACGGTGAAGGGCCGGAGGGGCGAACCGGTTCACCGAGCACCTTGTGCACGAAGCTTTGAAGTCTTTCGACCTCCTCGAGATGCGTCGCCACGTCCAGCTCTGAGTCGTCGGCTTCGTTGGTCGATGGGGTAGCCCGGTAGTCGTCGTCGCGGTAGCCGACCCAGACGGAGTCGTCGAAGTCTGAGCGAGGCCGCTGCGGCATCTTGTACGATTTCTGCTTGTCCCAGTACGCCGAGATCGGGAAGCAGATCGGATCCCGGCGGCGGGTGGACAACGATGATGAAAGGCGGAGCTTGCTGATGGAAGAGGTGATAGAGCTGGCCAGGGAGGGAGGAGAAACTTGTGAAGTGACACATTTCGGTGTCCATGGCCAGACAGTGCTGGCAAGTAGACTCCATCAGCGAGCATCCAGAACCGCGGGGCTGACGCACCTTTGTGCTGTGGGGGTCTTGGGTCCGTAGTCGGGAGCCCGTGCTCGCGGCACGTTGTTCTCTGGAAACTGATATTCAGCAGTCCGAGCGAATGAGACCATGCAGAACGTACCAATTGGAACGAAGTGGTCGCGTCCGAGGACGTTCGTCCTCTTGTACTGGACCTCGCCTTGGGGCTCAGTCTGCACTTGAAGCATGGAAGTACCGTGATCACTTAGCGGAGCCAGAACGCTTGGGGAAGCCTTCTGGCGGCTCTGCGCATACCCTGCGAGGCATCGTCAGTCGGAATACCGGAGGGCACGCACATGCCACTCACGTTTCAGTTCATACAACACTACCTCGATCAAATAGCGCACAAGTATCCCGACGCAAGTCCCAACCCAGCGCGCGCATACACAAGCGGCCTCCAGGATGGCCTGCATTAATGGCGCGAATCCCACAGGGAGTTCGTATCCGTCGCGAACAGGCTGGTCGTGCTTGTCAGCTTGGGTACGCAGGAGCTCAGCGAAGAGCGTTTGCCGAATGGGATGGCAGAAGTAGAGGTGGAGCGATTGGCCTGACGGGACAGCGAGGAGCATCATGAGGAAGCGGTTGAGTGGGTCGACGCCGTCGTACATGGGTGTCGACATTCCCGTCGCGTTCTTCACTGACGTGTTCTGAAGGTAGAAATGGGCGGAACGGCGGTGCTCGAGTATTGGATACAGGATCATGCAGAGTGAAAGAAGCCATGGTGTTAAGAGGAGGAGGAGGTCGAGCAGACGCGTCGACCAGCCCAGGGCGTGGACGACATTCGACGTGTCTAGCGAGCGACGCGCGTGGACGAAGTTCGGCGTGCCTAGCGAGCGACGCGCGTGGACGACGTTCGGCGTGCCTAGCGAGCGCATCGCAGGTCGTCGCGAGCAACTCATGACAAGTAAGTGGTTCTTCAGATTAGAAGCGTGTGTTGGATTGAAAGTGGTGGAGGGAAGAGAGAGATAAGTGGGACAAGCAACGCTATATGTACGATTTTGCCGTGGATGCCACAAGTCCACCGAGTTGAGCTTTGATTGCATTTTCTACATTGTTTGCCTGCCTCGTGGCATGCGCGCCCTCGCGCCGGATAGTCAAAGCGTTGAGCGGGAGCCGAATCCGTCGATGACGAGCTTATTGTCGTCTATTAACGTAAGGTCACTGAATACGTCGGCGAGATACGTTGTCGAGCCGTCCGTCGGGGAGCTCTGGAAAAGGCGCCAGCTGTATTGAGGGTGCACGTTTGGAAGCCGAAGCAAAATCTAGGCTGAAATTAGGGATAAATCTGGGAGGATTAGTAGGTTGAGAGGCAAGAAGGCCAAGGCCAAGTCGGGGACCAGCTTGTCGGGGCACCTGCCTGCGAGTCAAAGCGCTGACGCATTTTCGAGCGACGCCCATGGAAGGACGTTCCACTGGAAGGACCAAGCTGCGTCCTTGTAAGCATTATAAATCTGGGGGACCTAGTCGCTTTGCCCTCCTGAGAGCTCCAGCGCGAGCTTTGATTGATCGTCGTCGCGGGCATTCAGACCTGCTCAACATCTAAAAAAATGCTACGACAGACAACGCACCGCGGCGAGTTTTCCGAGTGACAGGTCACACCAAAAGGAAGAATAAAGCGGGATTCTGAACGACACGCCCCACGGCTAGATGCTGCTGAAGTCGAAAACAAAGTATGCTGCTGTCGATGGACTCGATGGTCCATACGTGTCGACCGGAACCGGTTACTGATCCCGGTCCCATCAAACGCCTGCCCTAAACTCCTCTTCGTATATAATCCAAGACCCAGCATTCTTGTTTCCTTAGAACATACTCAGCTAGGATCTATTCTATAGAAACTAACTCGAGTCTCGCATGTTTACACATGCCGCATCCTTCATATCCAGCCGATGACGCTCGCGCGCACTCGTTATACCGAGAACATGCGCACGCTTTGGCGTGCGCTCGAGGACGTTAGGCAGGTTTGCTGCGAGTGCCTTGGGGTGCTTACGGCGGCTTGCCTGCGAGTTGCGCGTTTGTCTGATGGATTCCCGTAGGGTCTGTGTTCTGTAAGTGGTTGTGTTACGAAGACGATGTATCTAGCAATCTTCTTGAAATTTTATTCGCTTGCCATTACCTCTTCGTCCTGCAGGTTCACGAAGTCGCTTTCACCTCCTTCATACAGCTTCGTACATGCTGGACTTTTTACGGGGAGAACACTGATCGCATGATATTGCTTATCAGAATCCGTGCGCCTCTCGCTTTCTGGCCACTGCTGTACTGACAGTCTCTGCGGAATAACTCACGCGGTTTCCTGGCGGCTGGCCCAAGGTTGGCCTACATCTTTCTCCTGTCGTTCGTTTGACAGGCCATTTACCTATCGCAGTCGCGATCTGGACAAAGTGTGGAAGGAAGACTTCGTTCCAAGCTCCTTGGCTCCCTTCACAATCGCGACGCTACGATGACAAGTATTGAACAACTTGTAGACGTCCACTCCCCAGGTGATCGAACTCGACGGCGCTCCAATCTCCGGCGTGCAGCATCCACGCTCCCAGTCGCTGCTCGAAAACAAAGTCGATAATGCCTATGCAAACGTGTTGATGTGTTGTCGGAAGCGGCGTCATGAAGGGAAGAATTACACGCGAATGTCGCATAGGATGATCGATACGGTAAGCCAATACAGTTATATCGTTGTCAACGATTACAGGACTACATCGATAAAGATAACTTCTCCCTGAGGACATGGGTATAGCAGTTACAGGTTCTTGGTACGATTAGGCATCATTCATCTACCGCATACCACAACGGCGTGACCGTCTCAACGCCCATGAACTTCCGATATCGCTCAACCCGCTCCGCCGAGATCTCCTCCACAGCCTGCGACCCCAGCTCATTACTCGTCAGCCACAGCACCGATATCACCACCGGGACATCGTCGCGCGGCGGCGGCAGATACCCACCCGCGAACGCGTTGACGCACCAGGTCGTCGGCAGACCATGGCGCGATAGGAAAGCCATTTTCAGGCTTGAAAAAAACTCGGAGTGTGCCACGTCCTGGTCAAGCGGGTCGTCGAGCGGGCCGAAGTCATTTTCCGTGCACCATTTGTCGAGGAAGGCGTTGTCAAGGCCGATGCCGTAGACCCATTTTCGCCGGCCAGGGTGGTCCCTGCGTCGGGTGGGCGGAGTGGTAGTCACAGGCGCGGGGGCGGGCTCTCGCGCTCTACGTCTCTGATGTCTTGCGTCATGCGTCTCGGTCTGTGGCGCTGCGGATTCTTCCTCGTCCCCCGAATGTTCTGGAGTTATTATCCCAGTTTCTGGGTGTCTCTGTAGAATCGCAGGTGCCGCACCAACTTGGACTTGTTCGGCTGTGGATTCAGGCTGGGACCTGGGCAAGAGTGAGCAGCGATCTCGAGGCGTATCCCAGGGAGCAGGACACGTACATGTTGAGGAACGTGTCTGAGATCATGTATAATCCATAGCGCGTGTCTGAGCGCTATATATTTCACAACACGCAGGCGCTCATGTTTGCGCCGTCGCGTTTGCCTCGTTCCCGATATCGATGGCCGTTGAACACTAGCTGTTCCAACTCGGAAGTTCCTCGTGGGTTCGATTGCCTAGAGCGTGGCCATGGAGTAGATGGGCGCAGCGGCTGTATTGCACCGTTACTAGACAGGCCGCTGGCTGCAATCACGCAGCATACGTAGAGTTTATAGCCCCCGTGGGTGAAGGTTCTGCTTCGTGCCGTGTCCTTGTTCTGTATATGGACGGTGACGCTTTGAAAGGCTTGTCGCGACGATGAGTCTGATTGTGATTCCTAGTTCGTCATCTCGAAGGCTCCGTCCGAACAATAGCCCTCGCTAAAAGGTCTGTAAGATGCAGATGCGGCGTTCTCTGCAGCGGAATATAAATGCTACAGTCATCAATGGCCCCGAAACGTGGCCAAGACTTGCATCGCGTGCCTGGCTGCATGTCCTAAACTCTATTTTTTGAGGCTTTCTGTCAGGATGCTGGATCCGGAATCATGACCGCCGATCGCTCGAACGAGCGTACAAGGTCCCTTGGGTTCTATTGAGGAGCTTCGTAGCAATGGCCTCGGCCCAAGGACAATACCAGCTACGCATCTTGGGTCAAGAACGAGAACACTGTGCAATTCCGTAGCTCAATTGAGCTTGGACCTTGATTGGGCGGTCGCCACACCCAAGACGGAGCTCTGAGACTTTTGAACGTCAGAGGCGGACAGGTTACAACATCCACATCAAGAGCCGGAGCGACGAAACCGTCAGTTAGACTGGTGGCAAGGGAACATCTATCCTGAGGAGCAGCTCTTCCAGCGACTGCAACCAAAAAGGTGAAAAACCGGACCATCCACTGTCCTTATCCGACCTTTATGAACCTGGCGTGGCAACAAACAGCGCGTTTTCTGCACATGAATCAGAATTGATTCCAATAGTTAGGACCCGAGTATACCGTTCAGGGATAGATCCCCTGCGGACATCGTTACGGACGCCAAAGCGCATCTGACGTACGCGTAGGTCCCGAGCTCACGCAGCCTTTTTGGTATCATGGCGCCGCAATCTGAGGACAATGCGAGAGGTCAAAGCGAGAATTGACTCATCTGCGGCGGGAATATACCTACGCATCATTCCTGTTCGACGCCATATATAAGGGGACGTGAAAGCGGAAGGCCCTCTTTCTTTCAATAGCTTCCATTCCTTGCCTTGCCTTCCTCCCTACAATACCCGCTTTGACGATGTCATCTTCGCTAGATTCTCTGGACCTACGGGTGCCTGCGTCTGTCACCACCCAGGACATATACGACGCGGTCATCAACTTCAGCGACGACGCTGAATTGCTTGATATTCTCGCTACTCTTCCCCTACAAGGCGACCAAGTGAGCACGTATGGATTTCTGTACCGGATCGTGGTGCCCACCGTTGTCACTGCATTCGCCTAGGACGCCTACAACATGGTCATGAGCCATGTCCATAGCGACTTCAACGCCAACGACACGACTGCCTTCCAAATGGTGAGTGTCGCTTTCGCTTCTGATATGAGATGCACATTCCAGTGACCTTTTTGGACCACGCAGGATCCTTGGTTCACCGCCGCGATGACCCGCACTGCCATCTGCGATGCAGATGCTGGCAGCGCCTATGGCATCCCCGCCGGATGTAACGATAGTCAGGATGCGTGGAGCAGTCGCCTGGGTGAAATGAATGTGAGTATTTCGTACACGAGGAGAGAAATGAGTTACATACTGTTATCGCCTAGGCCATCCCGAGTCATACCTCGAATTTCGAGCAATACAACGCCCTGCCCGAGGTCAGCATTGCCAGCACGGGTACGACGCACACCCATTTCCCGACATCCGCTGCCCATCCCCACTCCCATCGTACATCCCCGAGAAGCGCTTACCAGCGATCTTATAGCGAGCACACCTACGATCATCAGTACGCCCAGCAAGCTGCCCACACCGTCTATCAGCAAACCATCGACCCACGCCTGCTTCTGAAGGGCGTGAATGTGCCCTCCCGGCCTACGACGCCGCTGCTCCCAAAATGGTCTTCGCACAGCCCTGCCATGCGATCATTGGATGATACCAGTTCCTCTGCGATATCGTTCTTGCCAACGACACCCAAGTTGCCCAGTTACCCCCAGAATACCGACATGGACATCGCAGGGTCCTCATATGCAAGCCACAGGAAACCGGTGGTGGCGACGGCCGTCCAGATGCCGTTTTCTGCGATGAGCGGGCACGGATCATCGCACGCTGCAGCTGGACCGTCAGCATTGGTGCCCGGGAAGCGCAAGGCAGATGGAGACGAAATCGAAGACCATCACCACCTAAGCCATGATAGTGCTGCGCAGAGCAGCATACAAACCCACCCTCGGTCGGCCAAGCGGCAGAGGATGTCAGCTGCCCAAACCAGGGCCCGAATAACCGTCAGTCCCAACGTTGGGACCTCAACCCAGACGGCCATTCCGGCCCTGGAAAAACCACAGGTAGACTCCAAAGCTTCCAGTCGCGGAGAACAAGTCCCCGAGACCTTCAACTCGGAGGATCTACCTGGGTCCATCACAGGGCCCAGCACAGTTACGCCCAAGCAGATATCCGCGGGCAAGAAGCGGGGGACGAGACGAAAAACAAAGGGAGGGAAGGAGGAGATATGCCCCTGGGACGGGTGCGGGAAACACGCCAGCCGATTGGCTGATATGAGGCGCCATATCAAGACGATCCACCTCCAGAAGAAGGCACGTTGCAAGATTTGCGGGAAGGGCGCGAAGGAGCACCGCAAAGACTCCGTCCAGAGGCACTTGAGAACAAAACACCACTTCTCGGAGACGGCGCAGATGGAGGCAGAGATCGTGTACTTGGAGATGAAGGTGGAGCCACAGGTGCTAGAGTGGTTAAAGGCTGTGGGGATCGAGTTGTAGTGAAACGCAAGTGACGAGTGAAGAGGCCTCGTCGAGAATGAGGAGACAATGAAGCGAAATATGTGCTGGGGCGAAACGATGCAGGTCGCTCTCCCGTCGCGAGCGAGTCGCGAGGACGTTCAACACGTTCTCTTGAGCTTTCAATGGTGAGTATACGAAGACCAGCTACATACGACATAGTGCAGGATATCGGTACTGGATGGACATTACCTTTTTATTTCTACCTTTCTCTTTTATCGTACCCGCAAGGTGTTCCGTTCCCACACGATCCGCCTTGTACTTTCGGTGTCATCTTCTCGTGTCTCTTATCGACGGCCATCGCCATTGCTTCTGGTGTTGTCCATCATCATCGCCGCATTCCTTATCTACATAGTGCGACATGTTATACATCCAAACGTGAAATCCTATGATTCGACGACAGGAAATCATGGGGTCGCATTCGACTATTTAGCACCAGACGACAAGCTTCTCCTCGAAAAAAATAGTCAAACTCACCTTCGATCCCCCATGCCACATAGATTCGCCGGTGTCGCGCAAGAGCAGCAGGGATGGTCAATTAAATAACGATGTCGAGGCTGAGATCTGAGATTTGGCTGAGATAGCGACAAAGAGGAGAAACCGAACCATCAAGTGAACCAGAATGGCGTGTGAATCGCTAAATAAGCGCCCAATATCTCTGTATACGACGGCTCCCGAACCTCGCAAGCTTCTCACACCTCAAGGGCTCCATTAACACTCTGCAGGACTTTCCCAGTATTGTGCTCCACCACGCTAGATGAGTAGGGACCGGCATGTGTGCCAGTGAAGGTGCGTACAATGCACGTCGTTTATTTACTCGCCTGGTCCTCAGACTCTTCGATCTCTGTGAAGACGTCGGTTCTTATGTGTCCGTCTGGACGCATGGGAATGCACTATGAGCACTGTGACGGTGTAGCGCATGTAAGGCTCGTGTTTTGTATCATTATGTCCCTACCACGCGCATGCGCGCATTAGACGTTCTCATCCAAAGTTAATGACAATTTAAAACGACACGATCTAGCGTGCATGATGATGCAGACGCATTCCCCTAACGTCATGGCCTTCCAGATTTCCGGCGCGACTACCCGCGAGAGTGATCATACTGTTGCGGGCATGCGCCAAACTCTTGCTAACACATGAGGCATGGACGGCGTGGCCAGAGAAGCACGACAATCACACCGCACTGGGACTGCGAGCTGCAGCTAATCACATATTTGACTGAGCGCGGGACCACACTTGATAAAAGCAGTGATTGGGGCTGTGTCGGCACTACAAGATCTGTGATGAGTACCTCGGGCGGAACATACGGCCGCCTGTCTCGCAGCCCCGTTGGAGATTATCTGAGACGTCTGTGAAACAACAATCCTCGCGGGCCGTTCTTGATGGACCGATAGTGGACCTCATTGACCAGGACGTGCTGCACGATATCATCGTGAATCGCCCAGAGTTACTGTAACAGACGCTTGTGAGCGATTCCAGGAAAGCTCATCAGGATAGTAGCATACAGTAGAACTGCACCCGACAGCGGCGGATCGCATTCGACGTTGTCGCTGCTTCGTTGATCTCTCCTTGGGCAGCTGCAATATGATTGACCTCGGCCACGACCCTCGAGAGCTAGCTCCTCCAGACCAACAAAAGAAGTGCGAAAGATGATACCTCGCCACAGAGAGGACGGCCCCATAGTGATGCCGGCTGCTGCCAGACAGTAGCGGTACGCAGCACGCCGAAGCCAAGTCGACGACATTGCGCTAAGCACGGCAAGCGTAAGGCAAATGATATGGAAGAGCGTGATCGCCAGCTAGATCATCGTAGCACTGCAAAGAGCACATAAAGACATCCTCAGTCGGCGAAATGGCTGAAGACATCAACAGCCCGAACCAGGGCCCGAATAACCGTCAGTCCCAACGTCGGGACCTCAACCCAGACGGCCATTTAGGCCCTGAAAAAACCACAAATAGACTCCAAAACTTCCAGCCTCGGAGACCAAGTCCCCAAGACCTTTAACTCGGAGGATCTACCTAGGTCCATCACAGGGCCCAGCACACTTACGCCCAAGCAGATATCCCCGGGCAAGAAGCGGGGGACGAGACGAAAAGCAAAGGGAGGGAAGGAGGAGATATGCCCCTGGGACGGATGCGGGAAACACGCCAGCCGATTGGCTGATATGAGGCGCCATATCAAGACGATCCACCTCCAGAAGAAGGTGCGTTGCAATATTTGCGGGAAGGGCGCGAAGGAGCACCGCAAAGACTCCGTCCAGAGGCACTTGAGAACAACCCACCACTTCTCGGAGACGGCGCAGATGGAGGCAGAGATCGTGTACTTGGAGATGAAGGTGAAGCCACAGGTGCTAGAGTGGTTAAAGGCTGTGGGGATCGAGTTGTAGTGAAACGCAACTGACGAGTCTTGTACTTTCGCGTGTCATTTGATTGTGTCTCTTATCCACGGCCATCGCCAGTGCTTCCAGTTCCATCCACGATCTTTGCAGCACCCCTGATCTGCGGTGCAACGTGTTATCCATTGGAACGTGAGATTCAACGACAGCTGCAGATGGAAAGCCGGACAACAAGCTCATCTATATAGGAAGAGATAGCACTGTGAGAGCTCACCTTTGCTTCCCTGTACAAAATACAAACTTGTATGACAAAAGAGCCCGTCTCGCGCGAGAACAGAAGGATTGAAGTGCTCCTATCAAGCCCGTGGATGTTGAGACGTTAAAGTCAAAGAGTCTGCAGACGAGAGTAGGCTTCGGCGCAAGCCCGCTCGGCCGCGAGCGACCTTCGACTGAAGGTGCTGCGGAGCTGCAAACCGGAGTTTCGAAGGCGGCTTGTTCCGAATCTAAGACGAGAGTGAGATTCCTCCGGCACGTCTCGCAGATCGCCGTGCCGCGGTAGCCGAATCGCCAAGCGCCCAGAGAATGGCGGCCAGGATGCAATCTTCTCCGAAGCTGTCGAGCTCAACAGCTTCAAACCGCCTTTCAATTGCAGTCGTGATGCCCAAGATGAGCCTTCTGTCATTCTATCTCCTAAACAATGTACGACCACAGCGCAGCATGGCGCCACTTATCTCAATGGAGGTCAGCCTATCACGATTCATGGTGAAGACGAGGACCGAGCGCGAGTGCGAGCCAACTGATGCTCTGCAATCTCACTACACAGAGAGCAAAAAACAAAACAAGCATCCATACCCTGTGTATCTACCTCCACTGACTGAGCCATTACTACTAAATGGAACTCAACGACGCGCAAAAGACCCGCCATTGAGCGAGATCTCAGACAGCATGCATATGGAGTCCTCCGCCTCCATCTCCCCGTCCTCCCCGTACCGCTCGACGTACTCTCGCTCCAGCCGCGCGGCGTTCTCGGCAGCGAGCGCAGGCAGCGGATGCCCCGCGCGCGCGAAAGCGATGAATGCCGGGTCGCCCATGATGCTCAGCACCGCCGCGCCGTACATGTAGTCGAGCGCGAGGCTGGAGGGCGCGTGCGCGCCGTGCGCATCGCCGTTGTGCGTGCCGTCGACGAAGGGCACGCGGCGCGTGGTGTGCAGGAACTGCAGGGTGAGGCGCGTCACGGGCGCAGGCACGGGCGGCTCTGCGCCCGGGGCGCACGGGACGTCGGCGGGGGCCATCGCGAAGTTCGGGGTCTGGTTGATTCGGTGAGCGGTTAGCGTGGGATGAACGGGGCACCACTGACGAGGAGTATCGCGCTGGTGTATGCAATGTCGGACACAGTGTATAGGTGGCCGTGGAGATTCTTCGAGACCAGGATCCGGTTGCGGATGTCGTCGATCGTGTCGATGCGGTCGCTGAGCCGGCGGGGGTCGCCCTCTGCGTACTTCGCGCTGGCCCGTGCTGATGTGAGCGCGTGTATGTACTGCCGCAGCTGCGGTAAGTCTGGCCTTGAAAATCGGGATGGAGGACGACTTACTTTGTCGCCCTTTGCATAGGGGATTAAATGGATGCCGGCGAGCGCAGCAGAGCCGGTAAAGATGCAGTTCTCACCGTCCCGCTCGAGCAGCGGGCCTAGGTCGTTCTCGCATGGTTTTGAGGTGCTGTCGACATCTGGACAGCAGAGCTGGATGACCGACGGGTCCACGAGAAGCTCCGCGAGCGACGACAGGGCTGACAACAAGTTCATTAATGAACTTATCTGAATGCAGCAAATAAATCCGTACATCCCTTTGGCTTGAAGTAGTACTTGTCAAGCAGGCCATCCGTGGCCTCGTAATCGACAACTTCTTTTCCGTCAGACATCTCATGCAGCTGCCCCTCTAGCCCAATTATACAGTACGAAACATAACGAAGCCATTTGAGCGGCCGATGGGCGAGCGTGAGCAGCCGCTCGGTGTCGATGCTGAAAACACGGCGTGATTCATCCAGGAGTGCGACTACTGCGACATTGCTGGCCATAGCGATTGGTGGGGTTCACGATTGCGCAGTCCATTGTGAATGTTGGCTAATGTGAAGCTTTGAAGCCTCCCGCTCGTTGGTCTCCCCTTTCTGTCATGACGTCACAGCACTTACGTTTCCGCTTGCTGACTAATCGCCCACTTCAGCTGCCCGCCCGTTCGGCGCACATTCACGACATCCACATCTTGGGCACTAGAGTACTGACCGCCGAAAGCAGGGCGAATTTCACGTCCTTTTTCACGTCATAATTCCCATGGAGTTCATAAAAAGTCAACGTGAATGCCTTGAGGTAAGAACATGCAATCTCCATGAACCAGTCGAGCTGTAGGGAGTACTAGGGACGTTCATTTACGTCACGTCCTCCATCATACATATATAATGCCTGCTTGCTTGCAACGAACAGCAGTAGCCATTGGGGACCACCATTCAGCAAGACAATGCTGGACATCGACGCCCTGCCCGAGTGCTATGGCTACGACGGCCCCCTCATGCACCAGTACGACACCGCACTGTCCCAGATAAACATCGACCCAACGGATGCCTCGTTCCGCCTGCACCCGCACCTCGACGTCCAGTGGTCCAGATGCGTCAGCAAGGCAGACGCCTTCGACAGTCTGACGCTCGACCAGCAGGCTGCGCTCACAGGCGAGGAGAACCTTCCGGCGCCGCCCGAAGCCCTGAAACACGTCCCGCCGCTGGACGAACTGGATGTCGAGATCACGGACGTGCGCTGGCTCGCGGATATCAGCGCAAACTATAGACGCAACGCCGTGTTTAAGATCGAGTGGCAGGGCGCCATTTATGCACTGAAAGTGGTACGTCTGCGCTGACTCTATCGATTGGCCTGTGGGAATCGTGCTGACGAGAGGTCGCACTGCCGGGTATGTAGTACCACGAAGATCCCCCCGAAGAGGGGTCGCTGGATGGGGACGAGCGCTTCCGCGCCGAGCAGGAGCGGCGCGCATATGCGAACTTCAAAGCAGCCGGAATCTGCGAGTTGGGGCACGGACCCGTGCTCTATCCATATGGCGCGCTCCTACTTCCCGGCCCCGGCGACTCGATGTGGTGGAAGAAGAAGAAGGACACTCATATCAGCGAGACCCACAACGCGAATCCGTTCAAGACGTGGTTGAAGGCCTTCGCGAAGGCGCGGGGGCCCCTGGATGCGCTTTTGCTGGAGTATATCGACGCGCCGCCGCGGCTGGATCGCATGACGCTGACCGTCGCGCAGGGCCGTGCCGTGCTGCGCGCGATGAAGGCCGTGCACTACGCGCGCGTTGCGCACCGCGACGTCGGGTACCGCAAGATCCTGGTATCGCCGTCCTCGGGGCGCGCGGTGATCGTGGACTTCGAGGAGGCGACCGTGTGGCCGGATGCGTCGTGTGAGCTGCGGCGGGGCCTGTTGAGGAGCGACATGGACCAGGCGATCGTTGCGTTCTACAAGAGGGATCATACGCCGTATTATGACTCAGATGAGGATCACGACGACGAGGACGAAGTGGATGTCGAAGACGTAGACGTGGACGAAGACGAGAAGTGAGGCTGGGATCTGTTCTGTGCTGGAGTCCGTTGGGCTGTCAAGTCCACGACACAGTTGACCATGTAGTTTCTGTAATCATCGAGCTGACCTTGTACCGTAAATCTACGTTTGGAATTGGATATAGCATCGCGCTAGGTGCAGAAGAATGTGAGCACGCCCATTTGTTGCCTATGTCGTCGCCGCTGGTGGAGCGTAAGAGAACCCTGCAGCAGGATGTCGCACAGTGAAGCAGGACCGTCTGCGTCGGCACGAGCGCATGGGGCGGGCAAGATAGATTCCTGGCGTGACCCTCCGTACAAAACCAGCTGCCCGCTCTATATTGAACGGATGATCGTGGCGCATGCGGGAGCGAGGACGATGTCGGCGGCGTGGACCTGGCGAATTAGTCGGGAGAGCACCTATATGAAGATAAGCAGTGACTGCGAAGCGCTGAACAAGATACTTACATGTCACAGAAAGCCCTCACTTTCTTCCAATTCTCCATCACCTTCTTGCGCTTCAGCACATTGTTGCGCCCACGCACTGATAGTAGATTGCTTCGCCTTTTCCTCAGCTTCTTTGCTTTTCATCATAACCAACCGATCAGGATGGCTCGCAGCGAACCACAGCCCCGCGACTGCATCCTCCACGCGCGTGTTCCAGTCCTTCTCAAGCGGCGCCGCACTCTCGTCAAGCGCATCTACGCGCCTGGATTCTTCCCTCTGCGCACGCCGCCTCTCTACTACCTTGGCGTTCTCAGCGGCAAGGGCAGGAAGTGAATGGTTCGCGCCGGCATACGCGATGAACTGCGGATCACCGAGAGCCCGTAGGACGGTGACGCCGTACATGTAGTCGAGGATGATCCTGGACGGGGCATTGTCGCTCTGCAGAGAGTATGCGAGCTGCGCGTCGCGGTTGTGAATGCCATCGCAAGGGACCGCGAGCTCCCGCCCGCGGATATACTGCAACGTCAGTCGCTCTGCAGGCGCGCGGGCCTCGGGGGCCTCTGCTCCAATGACGCTTGGCGACGCGGGCACGTCGGCGGTGGCCATGGCGAAGTTGGGGGTCTGTGGGCAGACTGAGCTGTTCATCGAATCGAAGTCAGAACACGCAGGCGAGGCGCTTGCCAGTAGCAGTGCGCTGCTTCCCTCCAGTTCGTCCGACATGCAGTACATGTGGCAGTGGATGCTAAATGAGACCACGAGCCCATTGCGGACGTCGTCGATGCGGGCGACGCGGCTGCTCTGCCGACGCGGATCGCCTTCCGCGTACTTTGCGGCGGCCCTGCTTGTCGTGAGCATGTCGATGTACTGCATAGTAAAAGTCATTATGAGTTTGAGTAGGGGTCCGCAGGACGACAGACCTGGTCGCCCTTTTTGGAAGGGATGAGGTGGGAGACGACGTTGGCCGACGTGTCGGTGAACAAACATCGTTGACCATCACGTGCGAGCACTGAGTCCTTGAAAGGTTTCTCGCTCAAAGTCGAGCTGCCGCTGCTAGGCACATGATAAGAGCGGGCCGCACACGGGTCCACGATGAGCTCTGAGGTCGATGGGAGGGCTGGAAGCAATCAATCAGAAACGAAATGTAGAAAATAGAGAGCATACATCCTGCGGGCTTGAAGTAATACTTGTCTAGGAGGCCGTCTGTCGCGTCGTAGTTTTCGACCGGTTCACCGTCCGTCGTCTTGTTCAGCTCCCCTTCGAGTCCGAGAATGCAGTACGAGACGTAACGCAGCCATCTCAGGGGACGATGGATCAGCGTGAGGAGTTGAGCGGTGGTTATGCTGAAAAGAGCACGCGGTTTGTCTAGGAGTGCAAAGACTGTGATTTTGCCAGCCATAGCTCGAGCGAAATCTAGCTGCGGCAGGGATAAGTAGTTTGGTAAGAAGGAAGGACGTACATATACGTAGGACTGATTCCTGGTCCTGGTCTCCCCTTAGTATTCAGTGTCCGTCGTGACATGTGACAGGCCGTTGCTTCCGTCGGGCGACGCGGCAGGGAGCGAACACACAACTGCATCCCTGACCACCATCTGCTCTAATGGATGCCGCTGTCGTGCCGACGCCCCTCCCGAATAATCCAGACTGGAAGCAAGCCGTCTCTCCAGAGTTAACCGATGCTTTCAATACCTGCAAGCAGCTCGAGGCCGCCGAGAATTGGGGGACTAAAGCCGCTTCAGGACACACCATGCTCCGCATGAGCCCCCAAGTCGCCGGGCGGACGCTTGGATATGCTCTCATTTACGCCCCAAACGAGGACGCCCGCGACTCTGTCGTTCGCGAAATCAATACCTGCAACAAGGAGCCAGAAATCCTCGCTGGTCTCGCACATCTCTATATCCATGGCATGATCCGTGTCTGTGGGCAGACGTCCTCCGTTGACGTTGTTTCGAACTTATAGTCTCGAGCAGTTAAAAACCCCGAGGGCCCTACGCCGCCCGTCTCGGAAGGACTGAGTCCCGGAGTGCCCATCGAAGAGCACGATTGGACCACGACACCGGTAGGCAGAACTCCCCATTGGTTGAAGGAAATGGTAAGTAAATTGGCCCTCGTTTGTGTAACTGATGTTGAGTACGTGCGAAGCTTCTACTTCGCGATAACTACCGTTGTGCTCTCACGAAACGACTGGATATCCCATCTGTTATCTCTGGGGTGGTCCCATACAATCCCGCAGAGCTGAAAGCAAGCGGGGTGGACTCTTTGAAGGTGGCGCACATCATCAGTCAACCCCTAACGGGCGGCGTTGGCGAGATGACACCGGCTGCGCAGAACAAGGTTGGTTGCACTCCATGCCAGTGACGCGTAATGAGCATTTCAGCGTACATTGCTCTCAGTTTGCATGGGCGTCCTCTGCTGCTGCTGTTCTCGACCGCTTTGCAGCCATCGAGATCCGGACGCTCCTCGACGGTCTAAACCTGCATCACCCCGCGAATGCCATGATGTTATCTTCAAACGTGCACCACTTGTTTGACCAGTTGATGATCTCGTTGACACCTTCCCAGGTACGTCCTTTTCTCGCCGAGATTACAACAGATGTGAAAGATGCCACCATTTCTCAGGATGCTGAGGACACCTACGACGTCCACGTTGACCACCCAGTTCTCCGTTACATGGGCCTTCCCCGACAGGTTCAGTTCCAAGCCTATACAACTCCCGAAGGCGACGCCGTGCCGCCTCCCAGTCGAACGCTCCTCGAGATCCATGCTGCGTGTGCGAGAATTGCGCGCCTGTCCGGGGCAGCGGAGCTCCTCGACGAGTTCTATGGTAATGGGGACACGGACGGAGACGCGCTGCCGGGGTTGTCGCACGACCGTGGGGACATGTCTGGCGTCAGCGCGTTGGATCGTGCATTGCGGAGGGTCCAGGTCGCAGGCCCGTAGGCGTCGTCTTGTCTTCGCTGCCTAACGCAGTGTCGCGCATCCTTGCATTACCAGTTGCAGCCGTAGTAAGTGGGCACTCACGATATGTAGAGCGTGTCTCACGACTGGGTCCCTAGCACGACACCAACATGTCATCCGCTCGCCTTGCAACGATCTCCATCGTGTCCTGGGGTGCCACTCTCCTCACTCGCTGAGATATCGTGACCTGCAGGCTTCGCGCCGGATGCCGCCGTTCGAGCGGACTAGAGAACGGCGCAGCAGGGCAATTCCCTGGCCGAATACGTGATGAATTGAGCCGGACTGCTGCGACAAGCCAGGAGGAAGAGTGCTAGAGGCGAAAGCGGGAAGAAACATGCATGTTATACATTCGATTATCAGCTTCGACGAGGATTCTTCGCGAAATGGTACTGAATATACAACTCACCCAATTCTTCATTGTGAAGTTAAGTCTCGTAGAGAAGTACACTGGCTTGTCGTGCGTGAAGGAAGAGGGACCATTGAGTAGGGCACTCAAGAAAACTCGAAGCTCTAGGGCGCTGTAGGGCGGTGAACGTCGGGACCAGCGTGATTAGTAAGCGGCATTTACGAAGGAAGGAAGTGGAGAGCCGGAAGCAGATTACTGTACTTACATGTACTGTAAGCAAGCATGTGAGACATGAAAGGCTCCTCAGCGGACATCTAAGGATCGCATCGACACAATCGCTCAACAATTATTACCGTCATGACCGACAACATCTCAATTCTCGCACTCTTAGACGAGCCGCGGGTTCTTTTCAGCATTAACACCCATTGGTTGTTCACGCTTACTCCTCGGCCCCTCAAGTGGCTGCGCTATGTCTCTTACGCCGTGATCGGACTAGAAGGGGTGTTGCAAAAGGGGGAGGAAGGGGATACTGTTGATGATTATGAGGTGACGGAAGGTTTATTGGAAAGATATTACTACAAGCCAGAAGGATGTACGATCTTCGTCCTCTACATTTTCCCGTCCCCGCTGACTGCTTTCAGCTCTTTCGTCGATCTCTGACCTGGTCATTGACCCATCCGCTGTCCGGTCGTACCATGCGGGCAGCAGCAGCACCTCGAGCTCGAGCCCTCGTGACGACAGGTTTATGGATCTTCTGCTCGCGCGGGATGGCGACAGATGTGTGTTTTCAGGCTCGGCTATGAACACTGGCGCTCATCTTATCCCTTACATGAAGGGTGATAAAGTAAGTTAGCTACCCATATGGGTCGTAGCGTTCGCGCTGATATACATTGCCATTTAGTATGTAGACATCCTCACAACAGCGAGGGCCGCCGCAAAGTATCCAGAGGACGATCCTCTTCGGCTTCGCCACCGCGTCATCGGCATTGATGACCTTCGCAATGCGATCCTAGTTTCGAAGAACCTGCACAATCATTTATATCGCGTGTCCGACCAGATCTCCTACAGCAGCGCACTTTTACTGGTCCGTGCCTTATTCGTTTGTTCTATGTTCGTTATTTATCGATGCCAACACAGACCCCCAATTTCGCGATGGACTCTGCTGACGTCCCGTCGCCGCCGGAGTTGTCTGGTGCCGAGAGGCGAGCGCCCACGGAAAGGCTCACCCTGCAGTTCCTCCGCAACTCGCGATCGCGACCTGTCCCCCCTGCGGATGGTGTGCCTAACAGCGATGCGCAAGTGCCATATTCCATGGACAGTGACAACGCCCCCTCCAGAATCATCCTCGATTATCTGTATGGAGCCACTGTTCTGAAAGTCATGGGGGATCCGCGGTTCATTGAGTTCGCGAGCACACATCATCCACTGCCTGCACTTGCCGCCGAGAATGTTGAAAGACTCGAAGGGCAGCGCCGAGAGAGGAGAGAGGAGATGCGGGTACATGCGCTTGACGGGGGGGCGACCCCGCCTAAAGACTGGAATACCAGAGTGGAAGATGCGGTCGCCGGCTTGTGGTTTTCGGCAAGCATTCCTGCGAGGCTGGCCATAGCTAAGCGCATCGAGGCTGAGGAAAAAGAGAAGCAGTCTGCTATTGGCGCGTGGGTGCAACAATGTGCTGACGCATAAGAGCGAGGAACTCGAAGGATGTCACCCTACCATCCACGATCTGACTTGTAAGTACTTCGTTGGTCCCTTCGTGATTGCTGCTCATCACAGTATAAGTCATGTTTAGGCCTCCTCTCATACATTTTGCGTGGAAATGACGGTCTCGCTCTGAATTACAGCACTTTAAAGTTTTTTCCTTTTTTTTTGCTGGAAGTACAGGGTTCTGGGTTCATTTTTCTTGGCACAGGAAGGTCCATCCTTATGATTTTCATCATGCGGTGGATGGTGCGTCCGTCTACAGCAATAGTACCTATGGTCTACCTCAGCTTATGTGGGATCAACTTGTGACTGTTCTCGTTGCTTGTGTCCGCATATTCCTCCCCGCACCATCTCCCACGGTAGGTTGGACAAGAGTTTGGACAAGCTGTTCTATCAGTGTTGGGAACTTTCGACGCCTGAACCTGTCGGGCTTCGTGCCGCACGACGCCCGACGTACCGTCACAAATAATTGTGAACGAAGCTTTCAAGCCTGTCTTCGTCTGTGCATTCTGTCGTACGCGCTGCTGTAACAGAATCTCAGATGTCTACTCAGTCTGATCATTTTCATGGCAAAAGGACAGGATGTTGACTCTTCAAGGAAGTACATGCGTTGGAACGAGCGCTTATGTCATTGACGAACTTAGCAGGAGCATGGATATTTACGGACGTCGGGGCACATTGTCGCAGGCAGACTCAACCTTATGAGTTCTACGGTGTTCTTGCCTTTAATTCACGTGTTGCTACGACACCATCTAATAGTCCATTTACATTCAACCACGTCAGCCCCACTTCGCTGAAGCTCGACATCTTCACTCGCCATGGCTAATCAGTTCACGATCTTCGTGCTTCTGGACAAGCCGCGGCGTGTTTTCAGCACAGACGCTGCTTTTTTACCCGCGCTCGCCATCCGCCCTCTCAAATGGCTGCGTTATGTCTCATATTGTATAATTGGATTAGAAGGAGTGTTACAGAAGGCGAAGGAAGGTAGCCCTGTTGATGACTATGAGGCGACAGACGGGTTGTTGGGCATTTATTACTTCAAACCAGTAGGAGGTATGCTTTTTGGCTTCTGATTTGAGCATTTTTTTTTTCTGACCAGCTCATTCTAGCCTCATCCTCAATCCCATGTCAGATTGTCGACCCTTCCGCGATGAGAGCCCGTGGCGTCACCAGCAGCCCGTCAACATATTCCCGACGTGACCCTCATTTCAGGGATTTGCTGATTCGGCGGGATGGGGTGAATGGGCACGGTTGTGTATTTACCGACTCAGCTGCAACCATTGGTGCCCATCTTATCCCTCACGCGAAGGGCGATAAAGTAAGTCAGCCACCTTCATGAATAGTAGTGTTCGCGCTGATATACATTTTCATATAGTATTTAGACGTCCTCACAACGACGAGGGCTGCTGCAAAGTATGCAGAGGACGATCCTCTTCGGCTTCGCCACCGCGTCCTCAGCATCGATGACATTCGCAATGGGATTCTAGTTTCGAGCAATGTGCATAAACATCTGTACTGTGTATCAGCAATTTTGCTGGTCAGTGCCTTATTCGTTTGTTCAATATCTGTTATTTATCAATATAAATACAGACCCCAAATTTTGCGATGGACCCTGCTGATGTCCCGTCATCACCGAATGTCTCCATGGCCAATGCCGAGAGGCATGCGCCCACGGAAAGGCTCACCCTGCAGTTCCTTCGCAACTCGCCATCGCAACCTGTCCCCTCCGTAGACGGTGTGCACAATAGCGACGCGCAAGTGCCTTACTCCATGGACAGTGGCGACGCTCCGTCTAGAATCATCCTCGATTATCTGTATGGAGCCACCGTTCTGAAAATCATGGGAGACCCACAGTTTATCGACTTTGCGGAAAGGAACCACCCGCTTACTCGTGCTATTACCGACCAGACCAGTTTCACCGAGGAACGGACGGAGCGCAGACGCCAGGACACGGAAAGTCGAAAACTCCGTGCTCAGCATCGGCATGATGAAAGGGAACATCATGGGGCAGGTACCAGGCAGGGAGCACTTGCGATTGACGAAGATGCAGATGCGGATCATGGGAAGTCGAAATTGCCTGAGAAGAACTGGGCCACGAGGGTGGAGGATGCGGTCGCCGGGTTGTGGTTCGCAGCAGGCAATCCCGGGAGGTTGGCCATGGCCGCACGCACAGAGGCTGAGGCCGGAGAGAAGAAATTAGCTACCGGCGCATGGGCACAGCAATGCGCTGGCTCAAAAGAAGCGGAAGAGTCGAAGTCAGAGACGTCGAACGACCCGGAGACCCTAACGGTGAACCCACTTCCTATGCAAAACCCCAACGACTCTTCCGCAAGCACCTGGATACATGGCGTCGGCACCAACGAACCGTATCTTAAGGCATGACGCATCAAATGCGACGTGCAGACCTGGTCGCATATAGCGGAGAAAGCTATGGAATTGGCTCGTCCGAGGTTGTAGATGGCTCGTGGAGGTGACATGATGTGATTTGTGCCAGTGAAAGCTCGAGTGACAGGACACATCGTGTTCTTTCGTTTCTGTTCCGTTCCTTGCGAGGCTGCATCCTTTGCCTTGAATCTTGATCACATGTAGGCACATGCCTCTCCTTCATTGCATTTCCTTGAAATCATTTCCTTGTGCTATTCTGTCGTGCCGTATGCAAAGCTCTATGTCAGTTTTTACTAGTACTCAATCTTCATTCAATTCATTGCCGGCATCAAACTTAAAGTTTGCGGATGAGCATGTTGCATGAGTGCGAGCCCTTCTCGTACGCCCGGTGCGCTTTGACTTCTGCGCGGATGTTCGCGGTGGATCTATCCCCCAAATGTATATATGGGTCCTGTCCACTGGCTGCTGGGTGGTCCATGAAGAGAGAACATGTTTTTCGTCGCCACACAAGGCTCATAACGTTCGGACAATGACCAGCTCACCTCGACTTTTCGGTCGCGGTCGCTGTCACTGGAGGACCTGTACGTCAGCGGCATCTTTCCTATTCACTAATCCAATCTCGATTTTCTGACGGCAACTTCATTATGTTTGACTCGAGCACCTAGCCATCTACAATTTTTGGGCTATCCGGGTGCACCATCAAGTACAGTGGTAGCGGGAAAACCCCGGTTTCGGATCTCACTCCAAAATGGCAGCGGTGCACCTCTTCCTACCGCGCTACGCCATGCCAACTCCAGAAGACCTTCAACCTGAGCCTCGTAACCATGGCGGAAAACCGGTGGGTGCTATTGTCATAGTCTCTCCCCCGAGTTGACCCCCAGGGTAGGTTCCGAGTTTTCCACAGGACAAGACCACTATTTCTCTTCCGATATAAGCTTTTATTCTACAAAGGAAACTTCCGTAGGCTAGTATATCACCACTGCATTTTTCTTCCCGCTTTCGCCTCTATCACCTTGCCTCCTGGCTCGTCACAGCAGTCCAGCTCAACTTCATCACGAAGTCGGCCAGGAAAGTGCCTCTGCCGTGCCATTGTCTACGTTCGCTTGAACAGCAGCACCTGGCGCTCGGAAGCTGTCAAGTCCGCGGATCACAAGATATCAACGAGTGAGGAGAGTGGCACCACAAGGGGTGGCGCGGCGGGTGGGACGAGGCGCGGGGACGCGACGGAGATCATCGCAAGCCGGCCGGATGGCATGTTGGTGCTGTGCTAGGGACCCAGTCGTGAGAGACCTACTTTATACATCATGAGTGCTCACATACTACGGCTACGATTGTTAATCCGACAATGTGTGAAGACAAGTTAGACAGCGAAGACAAGACGACACCTATGCGCCTGCAATTTGGATCCTCCTCAATGCACGATCCAACGCGTTGACGCCAAATGGATTGAAGGACATGTCCCAGTGGTTGTGAGGCAACCCCGGCAGAGTATCTCCGTCCCTATCCCCAGTACCATAGAACTCGTCGAGGACCTCCGCGGCCCCGGACAGGTGTGCAATTCTCGCACACGCAGCATGGATCTCGAGGAGTTTTCGACTGGGAGGCAGCACGTCATCGCCTTCGGGAGTTGTGTAGCCTTGGAACTCAACCTGTCGGGAGAGGCCATATCATGGAGAACTGGATGGTGGACGTGGATATCGTAGGTGTTCACAGCGTCCTAAGGAATGATGGTATCGTTCACATCCGTGGTAATATTGGAGAGAAAAAGACATACCTGGGAGAATGTCAACCAGATGTTCGACTGGTCAAACTGACGATGCGCGGCTTCGGATAACATCATGGCATTCATGGGGTGATGCAGGTTTAGACTGTCGAGGAGTGCCCGGGTGTCGATGGCTGCAAAGGATCGAGAACAGCAGCAGCAGAGGAAGCCCACTGAAGCTGAGAGCAGTATACGCTGCATGTCACCCTGAAATGCTCATTACGTCAGAAAGGAAGGCAACCGACCGTATTCTGCGCAGCCGCCGTCATCCCGCCAATGCCTTCCGTTAGGGATCGACTAATGTGCGCCACTTCCGAAGAGTCCATGCCGGTTGCTTGCAGCTCTGTGGGACTGAGTATGATCACACGAGAGACAATGGATGGGATATCCCGTCGTTTCATGAAAGCACAACGGTAGTAATCGCGAAGTAGAAGCTTCGCATATACTCAGCATTGTTTACACAAACGAGGGCCAATTTACTTACCATTTCCTTCAACCGATGGGGAATTCCGCCTACTGGTGTCATGGTCCGAGCGTACTCTTCGACGGCCACTCTGAATGACGCTCGGGGACTCAGTTCTGCCGAGATGAGCGCTGTAGGGCCCTTGGGATTTCTAACTGCTCGAGACTAAGCACTGAGACAATGGAGATGGAGGACGTCTGCCCACAGATACGGATCATGCTATGGATATAGAGATGTGCGAGGCCAGCGAGGATTTCTGCATCATTGCTTGCAGGCATTGATTTCGCGAACGACGCAGTCACGGCCTTCTTCGCTTGGGGCGTAAATGAGAGCATATCCAAGCTACCGCCCGGCGACTTGAGGGCTCATGCGTAGCATAGTGTGTCCTGAAGCGGCTTTGGCGAGGTCGTGGAAGAACGTTCCCTAACTGTCGGCGGCCTCGAGACGCAGGGTGGTCGTGGACTTCGAGGAGGCGGCGGCGTGGCCGGATGCATTGTGTGAGCTGCGGCGGGGGCTGTTGCGGAGCGAGATGGACCACGCAATCGTTGCGTTTTACAAGAGGGATCATACGCCGTGTTATGCGTCGGATGAGGATCACGATGGCGATGACATGGACGATGGCGACGACATGGACGATGGCGATGACATGGACGATGGCGATGACATGGACGAAGACGAGACGTGAGACAGGCATTTGTTCTGTGCTGGAGTTCGTGGGCTTGTCAAGTCCACAGCATAGTTGACCATGTGTTTTCTGTAATGATCGAACTGGCCTTGTACCATCCCTGACCATCGACGTCAGCGCACACCCAGAAAACGCAAGGGCGACGAGGCCAGCGGGTGGCCAGCGCCGAAGACCATGTCTGTCACGGATGCGTCCCAGCGCAGCGCACAGATCCACCTTCCGTCGGCCAGGCGGTCGAGGATATTGACAGCCCAAAGCAGCGCAGAGAGAGCCGTTGGTTCAGCATCAGGATCTCAGCTCGGATGGCTGTTTTGGCCCTGAATAGCTGATGGAACACAGATCACCTTCGAGGATAGTGGGCGGAGGCACTAGCCCCGCGGATTACGCCTCGGAGGTTCTACCTGGATCCATTGCTTCAGGGCCCGGAAGGCTACACCCGAGACTAGAAGCCGATGCAAGAAACGGGAGGCGGCCGGACCAGGAGAAGGCAGAAGGAATCCGCAGGCATGAAGAACGACCAGCTGCAAAGAGGACAAAAGAAGTGGATGCGCAGAGGCTAAAGATGATAGGATTGAAGAGATAGATAATATAGATAGGACGGATAGACAAGATGCGATGCGTAGTGTGTGCGAAAGCAAAACAAAGCGGCGGGAGTATGTAAAGTCATGTCGTGCAGTTCGTGAAGGGCCATCAACGTCCACGCAGCGTCACGATCATCGAGGCACAGGCCGCCCGGCATCTGCAAACCGACGTGAGCGACGCGACATTTCAACTTCAAGGAGAGCCGCAACGCACTCTGCTTGCCCACAGTCCAGAGCACCCACGCGGACAGGAAGCAGCCGAGCGAGCACAGCGCGAGGCCGACGAGGCTGAGCGCCATGCGCTGCTCGTAGGTGACGTGCGCGCGGGCGGTCTCGGTCTGGGAGGCGGCAGCGGCGGCGCGGGAGGCGGGGCGGAGCTTGGAGGGCGTGCGGAGGCGGGGGGCGGAGGCGTGGCGGAGGCGGTAGGCGCCTTTCTCGATGGCGACGGAGGGGGACGCGTGGGTTGGGCGGGTCGGGAATTTGAGCATCGTGGTGCGTGCGGGAGGGAGGGCGTCGTGGGTTGGTCGTGAGTGAGCGGCAGCTTGGCTATGGTTGGTTATGGACGCGTGTGGGTGGAAGTCAGCCACGGAATCAACGCGACGCGTCCTTTGGGCGCTTACAGACATGGATGGAACGGCCTGTCACACTCCAGTCACCCTCTTTGCCTGCTCGACGCTCAACGGTCCCTCTGCATTCACGCACGACAAGCCAGTATACTTGCTGAGGAAAGTTATATTCTCAATGAAGAATCGGGGTGCGGTATGTATTCACTGCAATTTTCAGAGAAGAATTTGTCGGCTGAATTCCATGGTGGTCAAAACGACACGGTCAACGTTTCGTCCGCCATCGAAACTGGCAATCTGATATACTATGCTTGGCCCAGAAGAGAACCGCTACCTAGAAGGGAACCATCGGCCTCATGGCCACATAAACCTTGCTCGTTTCCCTTGAAAATATTCGTAGAGGATCCTCTCATGTATTACAATAAGCCTATGTAGTTTGTTTGGTATAAAGTCAAAGAAATTGCATTAAAATCGTAAAAGTATGTGAATTGGGGCTAGGTGTATGGCTTTGCCCCGATCGAAAACCTCAGATCCTGCCGATCGGCCGCAGATTCGAGCGCAAAATTTTGGCCAACTAGTTTGTTGAGAAGGGTCAAAGCTATTCAGAATTTACAAGATGCATCAAGGGGCAAGCAAGTCACTGTGCGACGAGAGATGCGGAACGGCGTTACAAGGCGTTACAACCTTTCTCGTCTCGACGCGCTGAAAATCGTGACTGATCGTGACTAATCGTGACAATTTTTGGTTCCTTACGCAGCGCAAGGGGTCACATTCGAGTCGTCGTCTTTGACGACGAAGACATTGTCTAGCAGTCACCAAACAAATCTTCAAATTTCATATCTACTAAGGTGGGCTGCGTCTATGTGGACTCCAGGTAAAATCGAGCTGGAATACCTCCTCCCGCCTCCGCGATCTGGGGTTGATGAAAACCGGTTCCTTTCTGGGCCAGGCATAGTAATACAAGGCGCCTTGTGGGAAGTCTTAAATCTCAAACATGTGGTGCCTCAATCCACCTCTTCTCGTAATGGTATGTCATACCACATCGCAGGCTCAGAAATGCCCAGCTTCCGCTGTAGCATCTCCACCGCCCGCGTAACCGCCTCATCTTCGATGTTCCGGTCGCACCAAGTATAGTTATTGAACAGAACAAGCACCCACTCGTGCTCCGTGACCGTGTCGAGCTGCTCCGTATACAGCTCCATGCCCGTGAGCGCCGACAGGTGCTTCACGGCGAGCGCCATCGCATAATGGCGCGCGAGCGGCGTCTTATGCCGCCAGCGCAGACGCGCGGTCCGCGCGTCGGGCACGGCGAGGTTATACTGTTGCGCAAAGCCTGCTACAAACGCCGCGGGGTTGGTCAGCCGCAGCAACCGCTCCTCATCGGAGTACGGCTGCACCCGCGGCCGGGTGTACCGCACCCACGCGTCCTCGCGGGGGGCAAGGCCGTGGCGCGCGGCATGCGCCTCGAGATCCGCGGTGTCGAGTGCGAGCCCGAAGTGCAGCGGTGGCGGCGTGTACCGCGAGACGCCGGCGAAGGGGGCAGGGCGCGTGAGGAGCGCGGGGGGGATGTGCGCGAGCGGCGCGTGGCCCGGCGCGTACACGACGCGCGCGGGGTCCACCGGCGGCGGGAATCTGCAGCGTGAGCACTGAGATGGATGCATGCAGGCGGCGGCGGCGGCGGGCTCACCCGTTTGCGGCGCTCAGGAAGGGGCGGATGTCGTAGCCGTAGTACCACTTGGCCGGGCCCGGGACGCGCAGCTCGGCCTGCAGCGTCGCGAAGAGCGCGTCCTCGTCCGCGTCGCTTGTCTCCCGGAAGTACCAGTCGTAGTTGTGGTACAGCGCGATCATGCAATCGTGCGTCGCGTCGAGCGGGGGGACGTCGGCGTACATATACACGCCTGTCTTCGCGATGAGGTGCTCCGCGACGGCGTTCTTGGCGTCCAGGAGGACGTACTCGTGTCGCTTCTGCGGCGTGAGCTGACTGTAGGATTCATCAATGGTGGGCGTGATGTCGTGGCGTGCCGCGTAGGCCAGGACATCCTCCGTGCTGAGGCCAAGGCCGAAGTGGAATTTCGGTGGCTTGTGGTGGGGGAGCTGTACACGGTGTGCGAAGAGGAAGTCGTCCAGCTCTTCGGTGGGCTCCCTCCCCTTCAGATAGTAAGTGCGAGGCTGTAAGAGGGTGCCTCAGGGGGGACACTAGATGTGCACATATTGAAGTAGAGGGACGAACATCTTTCAGCTCCTCGTATTGGCGGGAAGTCAGGCGAAAGATGGTCTCCGGGTCGGGAATGCGGTTTCCGTCAGCGTCAAGTTCCATCTCTACCCAATCTGTATGGTCAGTTCGTGAACCCCATTCTGATTTCGGCATGACGTGAGAACTGAAGCTGGTAGGCTCAGGGAGTTGTCGACGAGGATGAGAGTGGGATTAGGAGACGCGCAAATGAATCGCTTACGTCATTTCGGACGCGGTCATGTGCCTTTTCCAGAATCAATGTGCCTCCGAGTCGTCTGAGCGTTCCAAAGCAAAAGAGTCGCAAGCCTGTTCTGATATGCGACGCCGAGAACCGCATCTTTTCTGGCCGTGGTACTTCGTACAGCCCAATTCACGCTGCAGCTTCTCCATCGCCTCCGTCGCAAGCTGTTGTGCTATACTGCACGACTAGCCAGGCGTGCTCCGTATCTCTTTGTCCAGGTTCATGTCCGTGACCAACCGCAGGGGTTTGACGCAAAGGCCATCGCGTAACGACGCAGGAGGCGCGCCGTCGCAGTGTTGGGAAAGATTGGGTCGTGCCGTGCGGACTAAACCGGCCGGTTCGCGATGTGCTGTTCTACGTATTCTGCCGCGTGATGGACTTCACACTCGAGAGCGGAATCTGCTCGATGCATGTGAAAGGCCATGGATGCAAGTTTGGTTGGAGATCAGGGCGGAGGATGGAAGGCAGCAGGTATTGCCTAGCCGGGAAATATACCGTATGTTCTTCTTTTCGTGGGAGCTTGGATATGCTTCGGGAGGGAGAATACTAACTTGGCTATCTCCTATCCAACCAAACATACATAGGAGCTTCGGGAGACCTGTTTTATCATGCCAGAACCCCCTCGAATAGCCTGCTGAACATGTCCAAGGGCCTTTTCACCCCACTTCGAGCATTTCCGTCAAGTTTCATCTACAAGAACTCATGGGAATTGAGTAAGCTTCATCTGTCGCCTTCTACCTCATGGATGCCACGCAGTCCGGACAAAATAGTGACGAAGCACGTTCCGCCGCTATCTCACTATGTACAAAGCGCCGGGCTCCCTCTTGTGGAAGGTGCGAAAGCAAATTCGCTCGTCCGTTCCTCACACCTTCGAATCTCTGATCTTCGGGATGAACGATCCACAGAATGCAAAGGACGTCGCTGTTGGCGCTCTTGTCACGGCTCTCGAGGTGACGAAGGAAGTCTCGGCTTCGTTTCCACCACTGCAGGGAGTCGCCGGAAGTATATTAGCCATAAAGAACGTACTAGAGGTGCGTACCATCTGCTTGGGTCATACGTCCTGACGATCACTGTTAGAAACTGTCCTCGAATGTGGATGACATCGAGGCCCTCAGCAAGTACGTAATGGAGCTGAATTCAATGATCAAAACGTCGATGCCTGAAGATTACGAGTCCTGTCCCGAAGCCTTGAGGAAGAGAATCGACGTCCTTAGCAGGTCCGCTTCGATATTGCACTCATGGACATGGAGCTCACTGGTCTTCCAAGCGATGTCGATGCCATACTCATGGGCATCAAAAATTTGAGATCTCAAAGTAGAATTACACGTATATTCAACGCTGAAGCTACCTCCGGGAAAATGCAAGAATATCTACGCCAGCTGATGTGGACCATTCACACATTTATCGTGAGTCACGACAGAGCTTGGACCATTTTTTCCCCTGACTTGTTGTGCTGAGGTCGGAGGAACCATCGAACTCGAGATGGCGGTTGACGTCAGTATCTCTGCATTCGATCCCAAACCGCCCTTGAACACTACCTAGGAACTCCATGTTGTCGCACAAGAGGGTTTCGAACACGCGTCTGCACATTTCGAAGGCCTGGAAGGAGGGATGACCGGCCTCGCGCAGCAAGTCCAGAATCGACAGAGGTGGGCGGAGGTATGTATTTATCTAAGCACGTCTAACTGTCATGCCACTTTTCTCAAACTTTTTTTTTGCTCTTGATCAGTTAGGAGATGACCGTATGTATTGTCCTTTCCTTCTCTGTGGCCCCACTGACCCACTTTTCACATGAAAGATGTCCCTATCCCTCGGTATGCGGAATCAGCGCGCTTTGATCCTATCAGTAATCAGGTCGTTTGTGAAGAGAGCACGCGAATGGAGACATTGGCCACCATCTACCATTGGATCAAGCCGGGAGATTCCCGCCTCGCAGACCTTACCACCGATCTCATCCAGCAGCCCACCGAGAGACGAGTGCTTTGGTTGGACGGTCCAGCTGGTACGGGAAAATCGACAATTGCTCAGACCACCGCGGCGTGGTGCGATGCCGTTGGCTATCTAGGCGCGAGCTTCTTCTGCGCCCGGGACTTGGACGAGTGCAGCAATGTTCAACTCGTTTTCCCCACTATCGCATACCACCTTGGTCTTTACAGCATTGACTTCCGAGATCGGGTCGCCGACGTTCTGCGTGCAGATCCAGATATCCAGGATTCGTCTGTATCGCGCCAGCTCCAGAAATTGATCGTGGAACCGCTGCTAGCCGTCAAGTCCAACAGCACTTTCCCCGCATGTGCGGTCATCATTGATGCACTCGACGAATGCAAGGACAACCAGGCTACGTCTATCGTTCTCAAAGCGCTTGCCCACTACATTGATGACCTTGACCCTCTTAAATTCTTCATTACCAGCCGTCCGGTCCGACAGCTTAATATCGGTATCCGCATGAGTAGACTTGAAGACAATACACAGCACCTCGCCATGAACAGCATCTCTGCAGAGATCACGACCCGGGACATCACGCAGTACCTACAGAAACAGCTCGCAGATGTGGTACACCACTATGACATTCGTGGCTCATGGCCCTCGGACGATGAATTAGCAGCGCTCGTTCACCAGGCGAACGGGCTCTTTATCTTCGCGGCGACGGCCATCAGATTTATCCAGGATCTTCGCTACAATGATCCCGAGGCCCAATTGAGGACACTTTTGAGCTCTCAGTTGTCGACTTCTTCCACGTCGCCATATCGTTTTCTTGATGCTCTGTATACCGAGGTTCTGCATACTGCATTCCCCGAAATGGACAGGACATTGAAGGCCAAGCTGAAGATAGTCCTGGGGTCAATTGTGCTCATTCAGGATCGGCTCCCACCATTATCACTCGAAGCTTTGCTGGGCCTGGAGCTTGATACTGTCGGGAAGACCTTGCATCAACTACATCCTTTGGTCATCATCCCTGAAAATGACAACGACACCATCCGTCTTATTCACCCGTCCTTTCATGACTTCTTGATGGACAGATCACGATGCACGGATCCGAATTTTGTTATCCACCACAAGATACAGCACAGTGTTTTGGCGCAACATTGCCTTCGGACGCTGCAGCACCTCCGGAAAGACATCTGTGATATTGGAGACCCATCGAAACTAAACATCGAGGTGCCCGATCTGGACAGTCAAGTGGCCAAACACATCCCGCTTCATCTCCAATATGCGTGTAAGCATTGGGCGTTTCATGTTGCCAATGCGGAAATTAGCGAGGACGTCTACGAGCTTCTCGTAGTTTTTGCTACTGAACATATGCTGCACTGGTTAGAGGCACTCAGTCTGCTCGGTGACATTGGAGCTGGCATTGAAGGACTGGCTATTGCTCGGAAAGCATTACAGGTACGCATAAAGCTTTTTGACAGATATGATGAACACTGATTTTATTGCTGCATCAGCGTCTTCCTCTTCCCGCGTCTGACGTTCCCCGTCTGCTATACGACTGCGAGCGGATCGCGAGGCAGTTCTACCCTTGTCTGAGTGTGTCATGCTTGCAGGTGTACGTCGGCGTCATTCCTTTCTGCCCCATCGACGTCAAATTCCGCAGGCAATACGAACTTAAGGTAGGCTCATGCACAATTCATGCATGATGGTGAGCTGAAAGAGGCTGCACGAGCAGGGACCAAATGTCGCCACACTGCTCAGTGGTTCTCAACACGTATGGAGCCCCTGCATTAGGATTATGGAAGGCCATTCCGACTGCGTACAGGCTGTCGGATTTTCGCCACGTGGGGAGCATATAGTCTCCTGTGGGCACAATCGCACCATTCGCTTGTGGGACGTGAAGACAGGTTCGCATCTGCACACCCTTAGTGGCCATTCTAACGAGGTCAACGCCGTGGCATTCTCTCCAAGCGGGTGCGAGATTGTATCGGGCTCTTCTGACAGGTCCCTTATCGCATGGGATCCCGTAACCGGGGGCCAGTTGGACAAGTGGAGCATGCATACTGGTCCACTGCGTGCTATAGCATGGTCTCCTGGAGGGAGGTATGTCGGCTCTGGCTCCGACGACTGCACCGTGATAGTTTGGGATGTGACGACTGAAGAGCCGGTCTCCGTTTTCCGAGGCCATACTGCTGACATAGTCTCCCTCGTCTTTTCTCGCCACGGTTCGCTCGTCGTATCATGCTCTGAAGACGGCACGTGTGCAGTATGGAACCTCCAGGACGCGTCCCTCGTTTTGAGGTTCTTGTACAAGGTTTTGGCACGTTCAGCTGCGCTGTCACATGATGACAAAACCATTGCAGTCGGTTATGCGGATGCAGTCATTGCACTGTGGGACATGGGAGATGGGAGGTGCATTCGCGAGCTGAGAGGTCATAGGTCCAGCGTCTGGTCTGTCGATTTTTCGAGCGATGACCAGATTTTGGTGTCCGGGTCACAGGACAATACGGTCTGTCTATGGTCTGTCAGTAGCGGCACTCAGCTTGTTGCATTGACAGGACACTCAGATGGGGTTCGTTGTCATTACCCGGCTTATTGATACATGCGAATGCTGAGTCTATCATTGTCAGGTCCGCTCTGTGCAGTTCTCTCCGGACGGCAGCCTCATATGCTCTGGTAGCTTGGACGGCACCGTTCGAATCTGGGAGTGCACAGACACGATTAGGGCTGCGCGCCAGACTCGTTTGAATTCCTCATTCATTTCTTGGACCAGCTCCAGACGTCGGCAGGACAACTCCGACGATTCCTCGTCCTGTGTTTGGAACGAAGTAACCGGGACATATTCCAGCTCAACTCGGAGCGATCACCATTCCAGTCCTGTGCTTACAGTAGCATTTTCAAGCAACGGTGCTGTCCTAGCCACTGGCTCTCGGGGTGGGACAGTTCGCCTCTGGGATGCATCTACTGGCACTCGAATCCAGACACTTTTTGGTCACAAGGGTCCCATCAGCTTCGTCGCATTCTCGCCCAGTGGAAAGCAGCTCTCATCGGCGGGACACGGGGACAACACGGTTCGGGTCTGGAACATCAAAAAGGGCCAATGTGATCGCATGTTTGAGGGCCACACCAAACCACTTTGGATGGTCGTCTACGCTCACGACGAACATACGCTTCTGTCTTGCTCCGACGATGGGAGCCTCCGGCTTTGGGATACCACAGCAAAAGCAAAACCGGCGCGTTCTTCGGGCGAGATTCTGTATCACAATCTTGAGCCCGTCCGTACAATATGTGTCTCACCAGACAAGCGACTCGTCCTCTTTGGGAGCATACACCTGTCGGATGGGAAGGAGATGAGGCTGAGGCTCCTTGACATGACAACGCGAACCGTGTTGTGGATGCACGAGGGCTCCACCCAAATGATACTGTCGCTCTCGTTCTCGAGGGACGGGAGCCGCTTTCTATCGGGAGAAGCAGATGGTCGGATTTGTCTGTGGGATACGGCCTTGGCATTGTCGTCTGGAGGCAAGAACGCCTTGTTGGAGGAATTCCATGCACGCAGCGCATTCGAGCACGTGTCATTCTCCGCAGACCAGAAAAGTGTTGTCTCTGATGCGAGCATTCATGCCATCCGTGGTAGCGAGCACTGGCCGCACTGCGCCGCGCTCAACAACGAAGGATCGTCCGCATCCCCACCAGTCTATTTTCTTTTCGACGACTGGATCTGGCGTGCAGGACCTGGAGGCAAGAAGCGGATATGCTGGGTTCCGGCGGAATATAGGCACACGCGCTCGAGGGATATACATGATCGAGGAAATATGGCTGTCTTCCGGAGTAAGATTGCGTTTGGGACGGAGAGAGGACGGGTGGTCTTGATTGATCTGTCGAGTTGTACCGATGTTGCTGAGCTGCCATGATCGCACTGGTTCCAGTGCAGACGGTCCTCCTTACTTTACGCTCGCATTCTGCGTATCGCGTCGTGTCTTCATAGGATCCCAGCTGTAAAGTCGGATGGAAGGGCATGCGGCTAGCATGACCATCATGAACACTGCAATACAAAGCCAAGTCATTCGAAGCTGGCCACCGGCAGGGCGGGAGAAAGTCGCAACGATGAAAGCTTGATCGGTACGCGAACGAGGAAACAAGTCTCTTAGGCGTGACGGCCGCACAGGCAGAAGGCGGGTGTAAGTGCGGTCAGATCCAGCGTTGAATCCCCTACTCTACCTTTGGTAGACTAGGTGATCTTTTCAGGCCTGGCACTCTCGGGCGTTCAACATATCCCGTCAGTCGTCGACGTCTTCTGCATGCCTTGTAAGCTTGTCGGCCGGTCAAGCTTGTATTGCAGTATGAGACGCAAGTAGAAACAAAAATGAGGGCCGTGTCAGGCGCAATCGGCGCGGAGGGCGATCAATGCGGACAAGAAGATTCAGACAGTGCGCGAGAATAGCAGCCCCGGCCAGTCCACACCCATCCAACCTCTTCTTCGAGATCTTTGTGTACGCGGCTGAATGCATGCCGGCAGCTGTGCAGCCGCAGTTTAAGCAGAAATGCGGGCTGCGTGCCCACAGTGGACGTGCGCAGAGTCGCATCAAACAGAGCTGAGAGAAACGTTCAGCATGCAGCAGTGTCCCAACGCAGCCAGCGCCCAGCTCTCCACGCACGCTTCTGCCTGCTTCTGCCTGCGCATATGGATTGTATGAGCCAGCGTAGCCAGCGCCGGTGGGAACTCGGGGCGAAATCCCGAACGGATGTCGTCCGAGGACTGGAGATACCATGAATACGGTTCCCGCTGGGGAGGAGAAGTGCCTGACCAACGGATCGGACAGCCTGAACTGTTTTCCTGTCGCAGTTCACAGTTCCTACATCCATCCGGGAGAAAACATACCAAGTGTCAACCTCAACCATCCTATTTACTAGCAATCCTATGGGAGCTTCGCGCGCCCTGATCCATTGTACAAACACCCGCTCGGACTGCCTTTTCACGGCTCCGACGGGCTTTCTGCCCCGCCTGGAGCGCTTGTACGGTGGTGCGGTCGACAGCCCACCTATGACCATCGTCGGCGTCGCGATGGCGGCCATCGTGGTGCGAGACGAGGGACGAGTGAGACTGGGGTATGCGCAGAAGGAGGCAGAGGACAAGCCTGTGTGCCATGGAGAAGGATACTGCGGCTTGTCAGGTCCTGGCAGATCGAAGGGCCCCGTCTGGCTCGCCACGGCGATGACGGCGGAGAGCGCGGCGCCGCAGATGAAAACGAGCGGGAACGCGAGACGAGTGTAGCCCGGCCGGTTGCGCAGGCTGGCGGAGGCGGAGGCAGGGCTTCGCCGTCATCCTTGCGCCGAGGCGGTCAGCCGGGAGAGGAAGCTTGAGGTAAGAGAACTCTGGAATGGGACAGTGTGAGAAGGAATGCCGATGGACAGCGTGTTGTGCCCGTCCTGCTACTGTTCGTTGACGCACCGCATTGGCGTGCTGCGCGGCGAGGCCTCGTCGTCTCCCTCTTCTGAGCTGGTCCCGCAAGGTTCGAATTGAAGAAACACGAGCGTGTGACAGCATGCGAGATGGGACGGCGCCGTTCGAGTGCGCGGACGAAAACCGCACCTGAATTGGCACGCGCACGTTTTGTATTCGGTCTGCGGGCATCCCAGTCCCAGTGAGATGGCATGAGAGCATGCAGGGAGGGCGCGGAAACGAAAGGAATAAGAGCGATATCAATCACGTGCGGAGAAATCGGGAGCTACGCAACAGGAAAGGCGCCAAATTGCTTGTTGCTTTGGGAAGGAGGGTTTCCTTTCTCGGCACTGCTGCCGCGTTTCTGCCAATCGTCGATGGTCTACAGCTCTCTTCCGAATCCCACCCAGAAAAATGGAGGCTGTCGAATTGGCGATGTGCGAGGTCGAGTACACGGGGTCGAGCGAGAGGCCAGCAGGAAGCACGAGTCGAGCTCCCAATTGATTCAACTAGTACGTCCTGCTTACTCTTCCCAACACCATACTTACACACGAACCAGTCGTCGCACCCTACACGCCAGCCTCCGCACTGCGCTAGATCTCTGATTTGAACATCCGTTTCCCTCGCCGTATCTCAGCCGATCTTCAATATCTTCATCGCCCCGCTCCCCGCACGTATCACCCCAGACACTACGACCGAATCGATGCTCACGCCCGACGAGCGTGAACATGACGAACGTAGCAATTATCGCAAGGTGTTTCTTATCCCCGCGATTGATAGCTGCGGGATGGACTGTACGCGCGTGTGAGTACGGACGCGGGTCCGCAGATTGCTTGCGTGTGGATGGTGCGTACAGACGGCTTAGCATGTCATACACCGGGATTCTCACTGGGACTTAAGCTCTGCAGTTGCACCCGATGCTTGTATGTGCCGCAGATTGACTTCGCAGCCTTCCACTCGTGACAGCTCCCCACGCCGTCTCCCGCACCACTCCCAGTCATCTGTCCAAACGCCAACGCGCTCACGATCAAACAGAATCGTAGAAGAGAGGCGCGCTGACCAAGACAAGCTGAAATGCGTCCGTACCGTTCTTCCCTCAGCAGCTTCAGCGTCCCGCGCTCATATCCTCTCCAAATCCAAACGTGGACGCGACGGCCGGCGCATCAAGCATGAGCAGGCCATAGGCATTGCGCGGCTGCGCCCTGGGCCCGTGCGCTTCTCCGCACGAGTTCCTGCATGGACTACTCTGGGTCCATCTTGGTGTCGTGGGCACGAGAAAGACCAGTCGCTGCCACGTCTGCCACGCACTTCTTCCGTCGCTCGCCTTCACGACCGTACATGGCTCTGGATGATTTCGCGCCGCGTTAGGATGAAGCCGGAATCGAGACATCGTGGTGCGTGGGGATGTGACGAGGAAGCCCACCTCGTCGGTAGCGCGCTCCTTACCGCAGTCGCCTTCTCCGCGATCCTCACCGTCGTCTGCACTGGCAGGATCACTCCTGAATAGGGTCATGCCCGCGACGCGCGCTCGTGGGTTCTCGTGCGGCTCTACCGCAAGCTCGTCCCGCGCTCTCGCAGGGTCACGCCCCCGTTCTTCGAGCCGCTGCAGACATTATGAACGAGCGTGCGCACGCCCGACCTGCCCTTCGGCGCGTGCACCCTCGCGATCGTCCTCCAGCTCGGCAGCGCGTGTATCCCCGGCGCGCTGCAGGACAAGTAGGTCACCCTCGCCATCACAGCCGGCGGGAAGCTGCTTGCGCGGTTGAGCGTCGCGCTCCCGTAGTAGAAGGCCGAGCTGATCCTAAATGGGAAAGGTCCCGCACGAGGTCGCGTGCCTCACGGCGGGGAACGACAGCTCGCATGTCGTCGTCGTGAAGAACGAGGGTGCGGGCTCAAGCTCGAGGACCTCGCGGGCAGACGCGTCGCGCCGTGTCGAGTGCGGCGATCTTCGCGCTGGCGGTGCTGTGGGTCGCGCATCTCGTCACAGTGCAGAGCGTCGAGCGCGATGGGTGGTCCTTGCTTGCGATCGGCGGGATCGGGATGAGGCGGAATGTCGTCTCTGAGGGAGCGCGCCGGGCGCCGAGCACGATGTGGGTCGAGCGTTATATCCGCTATGTGCTTCGATGGATTCAATTGACGGGCACCCTTCACGTTTGGAAAGAAGCCGCAAAGCAAGACATTCCATACCTCGCAGCTGGTGCACATCTCCCTCGTGTCTTTCTCTTGACGCACGCGCAGAGGGCTCATGCATGCAGTGGCGAGTCGTGGTGATTATCCCGCGCGTGTAAGGCAATACATCAAGGAAGGCTGATACGTCAGCGCTGACTGACATGATGAAGCGACGTGCGGAGTTTGCCTGCGCGAATTTCAGTGCAATGGAAGAGAGCGCCGCGGAGGCAACTGGAAGGCGCCAAAGTCCGGGCGCTTGCTGCTTTGGGAGTTGCCTATTTATTTGGCTTCGTACTTTCGAGCGTTTCTGCTTGTCGTCGACGGTCGACGGCTCTCTTTCACGCACCAAGCTCATTATCCGGTCGAGATCGCATTCTCAGACGCAAGTCACGAGGATCATGGGCGCAGTCGTGGTCGCGGTTGGCGCAGAAGACGGTCGGTGAGGAGAACATGTGCTGTGCGTCCCTATCACTCTTCCCGATACTACACAGCCCACGACCCGTACGCTCGAAATATACTCATTTCATCTATCAGGATCCGTGGAGTTTGACAGGCTGTGATACGCCTGACAGCCAACCTATCACCTCACGCCTCGTGGATGCCACAATGGCTGGGAAATCTGAGCGGAACAGTAGCGGAATACGTTCGGCCGCTATCTCGCCGGCTACCAAGCGCCTGTAATACTACCTCACAACAAGCATGAAATCTGTTTTCCCATCCCCCTCGACTGCCGACACCTTTTTTCTTGAAATTCGAACTACTGCGCGACTCGATGCCGCTGCTCAATTTCAAGTGGAAGCCGAAGCTCGGAGGTTCTTCTGCATCAGGCTCAAGTGGTCAACAGCAGGGAGGACAGAACCATTTACCGAATACAAAGAACGTCGCACTCAGTGGACTTGCGACGGTTCTCGAGGTGACGAAGGATGCCTCGCCTGCATTTCCACCACTACAAGGAGTCGCGGGAGGTCTATTGGCCATAATCAATGTACTAGAGGTGCGTAACGTCCGTCTGGGTCAGCTCTCGCCTAAGTCCTGATGATCACTGTCAGAAAGTATCCTCGAATAAGGCCGACATCGATGCCCTCACCGACAGGATCAGGATGCTTAACTCAATGATTGAGAGCTCGATGGCCAAAGATTACGAGTCCTGTCCTGAAGCCTTAAAAATGAGACTTCAGAAATTTCAAAAGTGTGTTCCGATGTTATAGCTGTGGATATGGACCTCACCGATCCCTCAAGTGATGTCGATGCTATATGCAAGAACATTGGAAATCTGAGACATCCAGGCAAAGCTACCCGCACGTTTACCGCCAAAGCTACCTCCGGGAAAATACAAGTGCATTTACGTGAGCTGACGTCGCTCATCGAGCACTTCACTGTGAGTTAAGCTAGAGCTTGCGCTATTCTGTGTCCCTGACATGCTGTGCCCAGCTCGAAGGGACCATTAATATCGAGATGGCAGTTGGCGTCAGTATTTCTGAATTTGACTGTGATCCGCCCTTGAACTTTCTCTAGGAACTCCAAACCGGTCTTAATGTTGTCCATCAGCAATTCCAGAATCAGGACAGCAGGGCCGAGGTATGCTCATGTACATCCCACTGTTATGCCACCTTGCTCAATTCCTCTCTGGTCTCGATTAGCTGAGAGATTGCTGTACCTATCGTCTTTTCCTTTTCCTTCTCTGCGTCAACGCTGACTCATCTTCCAGTCCGGTCGCTTTTGCGTGCGAAGGAAGCCCGTTTTGATTGTAACAATCATGACGTCTGTGAGAAAGAGACGCGGCTGGAGACTTTGGCGACCATCTACCATTGGATCAAGCCCGGCGATCCCCGTCTCAAAGACTTCACCACCGATCTCATCCAACAGCCCACCGAGAGACAGGTGCTTTGGTTGTACGGCCCAGCTGGCACGGGCAAATCGACGATTGCACAGACTGTTGCGGAATGGTGCCATAGTGCCAATTATCTAGGCGCAAGCTTCTTCTGCTCCCGGGATTCGGGCGACTGCAGCAATGTCCGACTCATCTTCCCTACAATCGCATACCAGCTTGGTGTCTACAGCCTCAGCTTCCAAAACCAGGTCGCCGATGTTCTACATATAGACCCAGATATCCAGAACACGGCTGTCTCGCGCCAGCTTCAGAAGCTAATCGCCGAACCGCTCAGAGCCGCCAAATCTAGTGGTGCTTTCCCTGCATGTGCGGTGATCATTGACGCACTTGACGAATGCAAGGATGACCAGGCTACGTCCGTAATTCTCGAAGCGCTTGCTCAATACGCCCATGACCTGAACCCTCTGAAATTCTTTATTACCAGCCGTCCGGTTGATCACATTACTGGCGGTTTCAGCATGACTGGACTCAAAGACATTACACAACACTTTTCCATGATCAGCATTCCTTCAGAGAGCACAACTCGGGACATCAAACAGTACCTACAGAAACAGATAGCGTGTGTGGCGCACCGCTACGAGATACATGGATCATGGCCCTCGGACCACGAGATGGCGGCTCTTGTTCGCCAAGCAAGCGAGCTCTTCATTTTCGCGGCGACGGCTGTCAGGTTCATCCAGGACCGTCAGAGAAGCAACCCTAAGGAACAACTGAAGAAGCTTTTGCACTCTCAGTTGTTGACTTCTACCACGTCGCCGTATCGATATCTTGACGCTCTGTATACCCAGATTCTGCAAACTGCTTTCTCGGACATCGGGATCGACAGGGAACTGCAGACTGAAGTGAATATGATCATGGGGTCAATTGCGCTCGTTCGGGATCCTCTCCCATCATCCTCGCTCGATGATCTGTTAGCCCTGGAGCATGGTACTGTTCGGAGAACCTTGCTCCAACTACAATCTTTGGTTATTGTCCCTAAACACGACAATGACCCCATCCGCCTCATCCATCCTTCCGTCCCCGACTTCTTGACGAACGGATCGCGATGCGAGGATCCGAATTTTGTCGTCGATCCCGAGATACAGCACAGTATCCTGGCGTGACATTGCCTACGGACGTTGAAACGCCTTCGGAAAGACATATGTGGAATTGGAGACCCGTCGAAACTGAACATCGAGGTGTCCGACTTGGACAGTCGAGTGGCCGAGCACATCCCGCCTCATCTACAGTATGCATGCAAACATTGGGCATTCCACGTCGCCAATGCCGAGATTAGCGAGGACATCCACGAGCTGCTCAATGTTTTTGTTTCCGAACATCTGTTGCACTGGTTGGAGGCCCTCAGTCTGCTCGGTGACGTTGGAGCTGCAATTGAAGGACTGCCTGTTGCTCGGAAAGCATTGGAGGTACGCATAGAATCTTTTTGATGGATATCACAATCGTACTGATGTTATTGCTGCGTCAGGGTCTTCCTCTTCCTACGTCTGACGTTCCCAGTCTGCTATACGACTGCGAGCGGATCGCAAGGCAGTTCTACCCTTGCCTGAGTGTGTCATGCTTGCAGGTATACTTCAGTGTTATTCCTTTCTGCCCCACCAGCATCGAATTCCGCACGCAATACGAGCATAAGGTAGTCTCATGCACGGTTCATATATGAGGATGAACTGACAGAGACCGTACGCACAGGTATCCAATGTCGCCACAGTGCTCAGCGGTTCTCAGCGCACATGGAGCCCTTGCATTCGGGTTATGGAAAGCCCATCCCAGAGCGTAAACGCCGTTGCATTTTTGCCCAACGGGGAGCAGATAGTGTCCTGTTTTGATTCTACCATCCGTCTGTGGGATGTGAAGACAGGTTCGCACCTGCACACCCTTAGTGGCCATTCTAATGAGGTCAACGCCGTGGCATTCTCTCCAAGCGGGCATGAGATTGTATCACGCTCTCGAACAGAAATCATCATATGGGATTCCGTGACTGGGGGGCTTTTGGACAGGTGTAGTACGGAGACCAATTCTTGGCAGGCGTGGCCTGCCATAGCATGGTCTCCTAAAGGGCAGTTCGTTGGCTCCTGCTCCGGCCATAGCGGCAGCGTCATAATCTGGGATGTGACAAGAGAAATGCGTCGGTTCATGCAGCCACTGTTCGTTTTTGAAAATCATTCGCAGGCATCATCCCTCTCTCAGGTATCATCCATCGTCTTCTCCCATGATGATTCGCTCGTTGTATCGTGTTATACAGACGGCAACTGCGTAGTGCGGAACCTCCAAGATGGGTCCATCACTCGGAGCTTCTCTTATGAGGTTGCCGCAATGTCAGTTGCGCTGTCGCATGACGACAAAACGGTCGCATGTGGCTATAAAGATGCAGCCATCGCTCTGTGGGACATGGGAGACGGGAGGTGTATTCGCAAGCTGACAGGTCATAAGGACCGTATCTACTCCGTCGATTTCTCGAGTGATGACCAGATTTTGGTGTCCGGGTCAGCAGACAATACGATCCGTCTATGGTCCATCAGTAGCGGCGCTCAGCTTGTTGCATTGACGGGACACTCAAACAAGGTTCGTTGTCATCTTCTGACTTATTGACTCATTATCTGAATGCTGAGTCTATCGTTGTTAGGTTCGCTCTGTCCGATTCTCTTCAGATGGCGACCTCATATGCTCTGGTAGCTTGGACCACACCATTCGCATCTGGGAGTGGAAAAATATGGTTCCAGCCGTGCACCAGACCCCCTCGAATGCCTCATTGATTCCTTGGACCAGCTTCAGATGTCGGCACAATTATTCCGATGACCCTCGGATTCGGAATGGATTAACTGGAAGTGATCACCATTCCAGTATTGTGCATGTGATGGTATTTTCAGGCGATGGTACCATCCTAGCCACTGGCTCCCTGGATGGGACTATCTGTCTGTGGGATACATCTACTGGCGCTCTCACCCAAACACTGTCTGGCCATCAGGGTGTCGACTGCATTGCGCTCTCACCCAGTGGAAAGCAGCTCTCGTCGGCAGGAGACCACAGGATTCGGGTCTGGAATGTCAAGACGGGTCAATGTGTTCAAGCGCCCGAGGACAAGAATGGTATAATTCGGAGGGTTACCTATGCTCACGACGAGCATAAACTTCTGTCGAGTTCTTTCGATGGGAGCCTTCGGCTTTGGGATACCATGGCAAAAGCACATTTTTCAGGCAAGATCCTGTATCAAAATGATGGTCCCATCTGCAACATATCCGTCTCACCAGACAAATGACTTGTTCTCTTTGAGTGCAATGGCTCGATCCGGCTCTTTGATATGACAATGCAAGCTGTGTTGTGGACGCATGAGTCATCTTTCCAGGTGATCTGGTCACTCTCATTCTCGAGCGACGGAAGCCGCATGCTATCTGGAACAGTGTTTGGTCACATTTTTCTGTGGGACACGGCCCTGGCATTGTCGCCTGGAAGCAATAATGCCTTGCTCGAAGAATTCCATACAGGTGCCATACATGTTCCTGCATCATTCTCCATAGACCAGAAAAGCATTGTCTCCAGTGCAAGCTTTCATCCCATCGCTCCTAGAGAGCACTGGCCACACTGTGCTTCCCTCGACGACGAAGGGGAGTCACCCGAACCCACCCCAGCCTATTTTCTTTTTGAAGCCTGGATTTGGCGCGCGGGCCCTGGAGGTAAGAGGCGGATATGTTGGGTTCCTTTCGAATATCGGCACGTGCGCAAGAAGAACAGTTGGACCTGTCAAGACCCTTCTATGGCTGTCTTCGCAAGTAAGATTGTGTTTGGGACGGACGACGGACGGGTGGTCCTGGTTGATCTTTCAAATTGTGCCCATATTACGGAGCTATCATGATGGCACCAGTTCACGATCTTCATCACCTCCATTCACGTCATGCGTTTCGTGTCATAGCTACATAGTTTGCTGTATATACATAGGGTGGCCAGCATGAGCGAAGCAATACAAGCGAACGTAGTTAGATGCCGGGCGGTCGTCCGCTGGATCTATGTAGCCACATGTGAGGCCGGGAAGCGGTCGTGCAGACGGGCGCCCTTCGCGATCGCGGTCATCGAGTGCTAGACATGGAACGAGCGATATTGGGTATGCGCAGAAGCATGCTCTGCCTGTAGTGCGAAAGAAGACCCGCATAAAAGGGCGGCAGTTGATAAAAGTGTGCGAGAGAGAAAACGCATACGGATCGCCGCGCGTCTGCTGCCACCGACATGCTGCCGCTCGTCTCGTCCTGCTTGCTGTCTTCCCGCGCAGCGCGGTGTTGGCATCTCAGCATCCCCTCCTCATCTTGACCGCGTCCTGCACGTCGGTTTGAGAATGCACGAGGGCGGGACGACGCGGGGTGGAAAGGTGTAGTTCGGGCGCGAAACAGAAATACGCATGCATGGGCGCTAAGATGCACTCACTTTTTTCTGCAGACATCCGAGCCCTGTAATTAGACGGCGGGTCGTTAGCCTAGACGAGGGCGCGGGATTCAAAGACTTGAGAAGCCATGCGAGAGAAGGCAACCTACGGCCGCGTGCAGGCCATAAATAGGTCAGGAGGATGCGTATGTGCAAATTTTGGGCTGAGCTCTTTCGTTTCTTGGTAGAGAAATAGTCACTGGAAGGCGCTTGTTGCATTGGGACTCTGGGAGTTTTCTTGGCTGCTCTCATTAGTGCCTTTTAAGCGTCCCCACTGGCGACGTGAGACAGGGAAGAGCCCGACGTTTTTTTTTTGCCGTAGGCTGACGCGAAAGAGAAAAAGAACTCAGAGGAGGAGTCGACGCTGGAAGGAGAGCCCGCGCATCCCAGAAAGGCAACGCTCCTTCCTGAATCAACAAGCGCCTGGAGCCTGGCGCGTCTTTCTGTCTTTCCCCTCATGCTCCGATCTGTAGCCATGCACGTCTTAGTTTCCGCGAGGAACGACAAAGGTGCAGCACAAGCACAAACTAATACGGTGGGCGACATGCAGAACGAGAGTCGGTCGGGTCGGGGCAGAGGACCAGGAAACGGCGTGGCCACTGATGATCGGGGCAGAGGTCGAGGACAACGAGATAGAAACCAGCACCAATTAATCGACCTCTCGACCGACTCACTGTATGTTTCTCTTTTTCTGATCCCACTGCCTCTTCCGTCTATCCACAGCCAGATACAGTATCACCCTACCGGCCTCTGCACCACCTTCTTGCTGCATCCCCGCCGATCTTCAGGATCCTCATTGCCCGGCGCCCGGCGCATATCGCCCCAGCGCAGAACGAGTCTGTCAAGTCGGTACTCACACCCGACGAGCCTGAATATGGCGACAGCAGGATTAATGCCCAAGATCCTGCCCGTCCCCATGGTTGACAGTTGCAGGATGTACTGGACGTGAGTGCGGACGCGAATCTGCAGGTCGCCCCCGCGTGGCAGGTACGTAGATACGGAACAAGCTCTGCGGCTGGACCTGATGCTCGCACGCGCCGCAGATCTTCGTTGCAGACTTCGTACCCGTGGCGGCTCTCCACGCCGTCTCCTACATCCCTTCCCGCCATCTTCCCAAATGTCGACGGGCTCACGAAAAGATGGAGCCGGATGGGCGGGGCCAGGAGCGCGGAGCCTGATGTCCGTCTGCACCGTCACCTTCGCGTTCCATGAGTATATCTCCTCGGTCCCAAGCGCAGCTGCAGCCGCATCGTAACTCCCGCTTCCAACAATTCCGACGTATACACACCACTACAGCAGGGAGCCGAGCAGCGCGCGGTGCTATAATGAAGGCAGGCTGAGATGCGTTTGTACAGTCCGTCCCCCACAAGCCTCAGCGTTCCACGCCATATTCTCCTCAGTCTCAGTATCAGACGCGACGGCCACCGCACTGGGTGTGCCCGTGGCGTGTCGTGACGACGGCACGCGCTGTCTCTACCCAGCGCTTGCAACATCCGACTGCCCCGCATCGTCCAGATTCCGCGCCGTAGGGCAAGAAAGACCTGTTGCTATGGGGTGGTTTTAGTGAGCAGGACTTTTCGGTGCGTGTCTCCATTGCTTTACCATCAGCTCATGCGATCGTCCGGGCCCCGCCCAGGGTATACACGTGTAGAAGCTGATTCAGGATACTTATGCTTGGCTCAGGATGTGCTAGAGGCAGCCACCACCCATCCAGCTCCGCAAGATCCTCACCTGACGCCTATCGCGACGTGCTTTGATGATGCGGGTGCGTATTTATACATTCAATGCGCCGACACATCACTACTCGAACGCGTTTGTCTGTACAGACGCCTGCATGCCGATTCTGCGGCGCGACGAGACAGTGATCACAGCGGGCAGAGATGGACTGGATCAACGCCAACTCAGATGGCCTCATCAATCCGGTCTGTGTATGCGCGCGCATGCGGAGGAGAACTTCTTCGTCCCGGTGCATCGTCTCGGCTGCCGTCTTCATTCTCTCGTGCACCCGCGCAGGTCTCTGCCTGGGTTGTACGCGTATAGAGGCTGGCTATGGCCCATTCAGCTCCGTCGCGTGCGCAGGCGCCGCTGTCGAGCTCGTGTGTTAGATCTACTGCGGTCCATCCTACAGGCACGCGTCGCCCGGATGCGTCCACCTGTACAGAAGCTTGGCGCCAGTCTCGCGCACCGCACTGGACAGATGAATGAGGCCGAAGGCAGCGCAAGTGCGTCCGAGTAACTCGTCGATCCCTGCCAACATGCACCGCATCCAGCGCATGTGCAGGACGGCCTATCGACGCTATCCCTGCCGCGCGATCAAGCACGCCGTCCCGCGCTCGCGTTCTGCAAGACCGCGCGATCTCTGTCCTGTTCATCATCCCTTGCGGACACGCGTGCGGTACTTCTCGCGCGCCGACATACGGAGGCACGGCTCCAGCGCTCGTATTCTGCTCTGTCTACAGCTATATGTACGTCGCTGTTCTCCATGGCCTGCGAGTGCTATGATAGCAATACACAGGGCATGGTTCTCATTATCAGCACCTATGTGCATGCAGCTCGAGAGCTACATGTGTACATGAAGACCGGCCGAAGATACTATCCTGGTCCACCGAGTGCTGAGTGGTTTGGAATGAACCCATTTTCCTATCGATAGCCTATAGCTCTCATCATGCACCACGCCAAACAGCAGCCAGCCGAGCCCGCTTCTGCAGACGCAAGTGAACGTCGGCCGTGAGGCTGGGACGTAGTTGGGGCAGAGGACGAGGGAGTTGGCCCCAGGAGACATATTGAGCCAGCAGGGACTGACCGCCCAACTACTCACTGTACGTCCCTGTTTCTCTTCCCATTACCACACAAACCCACGCCCCGATCGAACCAGTTATCATGCTCCCCATCGTGCATCCTCTCCCTTCTCTCCCATACTTGGGCTCGCGACGAGGCGGACTCGGACAGATAGGCGGTGGGCGGAGGTCCGTCTGCGCCCTTGTCCTCCCGTGCCGGGCGAATGTCTTCCTCCAATCCTAGACGCGGGTGCAGGCATTGCGACTACAGCCATATCATAATGCCCGCTTCCAAGTCCCGACGCCCATTCCACCGCAGCTGCGAGCGCCGAAGAGCGCGTGGTGCTATAGCGGAGACAGGCTGAGGTGCGTCTGTACAGTTCGTCCCTCGGCAGCTTCAGTGTCCCGCGCTCATATCTTCTCCAGATCCAGACGCGGACGCGACGGCCGCCGCGCCAAGCATGAGCAGGCCATACACGTTACATGATGCTGCGCGTGCCCTTCCCGTCGCGCATGGCCCTCCCCACCCGGGTTCCTGCATGGACCACTCCCGGCATCGCAGTGTCATGGGTGCGAGAAGGACCAGTCGCTATCGCGCGCTTCTTTCGTCGCTCTCATTCGCGACCGTAGACGGCTCTGAATGAACTCGCGCCATATTCGGATGAAGACGGAATCGACGTATCGTGGTGTGTAGGTATGCGACTAGGAACTCTGCCTTGTAGGTGTCTCCTGCATTAGTCGATATCAGCTCGCATGCCCTGTGGGAAATACGCAGGTCGAAACCATTCTAGACATACTAGCGACGACCCATCCAGTAGCCACTGCGTCGCAACCATGCGGATCGTCGTCGAGTCCATGGCTTTGAATATACTGCGATACCTTCCATTACACCGACACATATCACATGGATCTGCCCGTCTGCACATATTCCTAGACGCCGATCCCGGGCGCCACATCGGAAGAGACAGATGGAATCGAAGGCACCCCAGGTGCGCCTGCATATACTCGTTGATCTCAGTCTGCGTATATGCGCCGCGTTGAGCGCATGTATAGGCTACCCCATCGAGGCCATTATCTGCCCCACGATCATGCGTTCTAGCACCTGGGTCTTGTTCCCATCGTCCTTTCGCTTCTCCTTCCCAGACGCCGTCGACTTCCATCTTGCCGCGCTCTGCACGCACCGACCTTTGTGATTAAACACAGTACATTGTATGCCAGCGGTATCTCCTGCGCGCGTATATTCGGGAGCACAACTCCTGTGCCTATGTCCTAGAATCGGCCCATAGCCCGGCGTTTTCGGTCCTCCATTGAACTGGGATCCACGAGATCGATCCCCAATCCCCGCAGACTTCACCGCCATCAGCTCCCAATGGCAGAAGCATACCGACATCCGCACGGCGCCATAATCATCGGCAGCGACATTGTCCAGGCCGCGGTCGTGCAGCTCGTCGGCAGCATGTTCCTCTTTACCAGGCCGCCTCTTCTTCAGCTGGCACCATCCTCTTCGCCGTCAGCACCCGCAAGATCGCCCCGAAATCGCGCTATGTCTTCGACGCGCTCGCTGTTCCTCACGCTCCTGTTCTTCGAGATCCTAGACGCGCCGCCGACGGGCATCCGCACGCCAAACCTGCTCCTCCGCGTGAGCATCCTCGCGATCATCCTCCAGCTCGACAGTACCACATCTTAGCCTCACCCGGGAATCCTATAGAGATTCGAGTCGTAGATTTGTTATGCGTATGTCTATATGTTCGAGCTACATATCTAATGTATTCAACTGGCCTTTCTACACCACCTCAAGCGCTTTCATCTACAAGGGTCCGATTGGCGACGTGCGAGGCCGACGGGGTCGAGGACGAGGGGCTTCCAGGAACCGACCTCCCGATCGACTCAAATGTACGTCCTGCTTTCTCTCAAGTCCCAGGCCTGCTTTCTCTCAAGTCCCAATACCACACAAACTCACTATCCGAACGAATCAGTCATCACGTTGCATACCGTGCATCCTCTTCCGGGTTTCCGTGCCCTCATTCACAGCCAAACCCGGGGCCATTCCGCCGGCCTCCGCATCAAGCTTTCCGATCTGTCCTCCTTCCGTATATCCGCCGATCTTCAGTTCATCGCACTGTGCCCAGCGCATATCACTCCAGCCACTGCGACGCAACGCGAGTTCATCTAATCGGTACTCACGTCCGACGAGCGTGAACGCGACGGCTGTGGCAATTGCCCGGAATGGTGCATGCATATGTGCAGACGTGGGCGCGCAGGCCGCTCGCGTATGATACGCGAGCGTGACCCCAACGAGGTCGTCCGTGGTGTCGATTTGATACCTAGGTTTGCAAGCCTTCGAACTAATGAATTCCTTGGTCCGTCTATTGCTCGAAGGCCTGAAGAACAAGATGATGATTGGGAACACTTACTTGTCAACATGTAAGTTGTCGCTTTTATGGATTTGCTTGGCAGTGCCACTGAATGGAGTCTGTTAGCTTTGTGGACAGAGATATGTTTATGCGTTACCGAGGTGGTGGTGTTGGCCACAAGGGCACCCGCGCATGCGACACAGTGCTTCAGTCCGACTGTCATGCTGAGCCTGCTGCGGATGACGAGGACGATGCCGAAATCAGCCTGAACGAGAAGAGTGACAATACAAGGGACCAGAACGATACAAACAAGGGAAGCGACGCCGACGAAGACGATGAAGATTTCGAAGAAGGTGGCAGCAGAAGCGATGATGGATTCAATGGTGAGAATGTGAGCAATGGCGACGGTGATGATGTGAGAAGAATCGAGACCAGCGATGAGGAAGGCACGAGGGACGAGGAAGGCGCAAGGGACGAGGATGAGGAGAGTAGCGAAGGCGGCCATGAGGACGTGCTAGATGAGCAAGGATATGCGGTGCTTTGAGGTGTGTATCAAAGACTTGTCTCGTATCATTCCTGAGTCCTCACAACTTATCAGCCTTGCTCGTGCAGATCCCAAGGATGCAGCTATTTGGCCTGCTGCCTTTTCGTTTCTGCGCTCGGCGCTCATCCCGCTGTCGGAGACCGAGGATTGGGCCTTCCGCGTGAGCAGCGCCCTTGCAGCCTCGCCGACAGAGGTCGTGCGTGTCCTCGACCGTACACCATCACGGGCTGCATCGCGCTGCTGCTGGTGTGGGCCGCAGCGCCCGCGCATGCTCGGCATGAACATCTCTGCAGATGCGCTCGCATCCGCACGGGAGAGCGCCACAGTGCATGGGATCCCGATGCGACCCAGCGCCGGCAGAGAGACACTGGCGGCGGATGCGAATATGTGGTGAGCCTGCTGCAGGGTGACGTGCCTGAAATCAATATTGTCAGTGCAGATCTACCGAGAAGTAAGTTTTCCTTTTAGATTAACTTACTTTATATAGTAATCTTCATGTCTGCAAAGTTTCAAGCATTCGACTGTGCCGACGGACGAGAAATTCGATGCTGAATGCATAGCGCTGCATCCCTGAGCGCAACACGTGCCGACAGTCTTCAGCTCGACGACTATGCGGAGATTGTACGATTGTGAGTGCAAATCATAAGCAAACTGGGTTATTACTTCATATTCACTTACCTTAGACAGAGCTTCACCTGTATACCATATCTCAGCCCTTAATACGAACCGACGGGGTCAGAAAGCTGCGTTGAAGTGGTCTCGCCTGGGACGGCAGCGGGCGCTTAGCAAAGTCGCGGCGTCGAACGAAAGTTTGCGTTGTAAGCGCAAATCGGACGAGAAGTATATTTTTTCTTCATTGTTACTTACTTTACCTATGAGTTGTGCTCTATGCAGAATTTCGCGTATTCAACCATACCGACGAAGGAGGAAATCGATGTTGAAGTTGACCGGCCTCAGACGGCACCTAAGAGCGCGGCGCCCACGCGGCGCGAGCTGAAGGTCGTGCCGGACATACCTTATCTCACAATATATTAGTCCTCTAGCTAGAATACATTCTCTCATTATTCTAACATTGAGTAGAGTACATACAGTCAGGCTAACGGGGAGTATGCCAGGTGAGGGACGAAAAAGAGGACATCATACCTGTCAAAGTATGTCCGGGCCGGCCGGTGTCCGGCAGACCAAATTCGGCAGCCACCGCAGGGGCGAAGTCGATTTCTTCTGCACTAGTACTTTTGCTGATGACTACGGGGCAGGTCCACCTCCCGCTCATCGATCGCCTCGCGCACCGTCTCCCGCACCCGTTCCAGTCATCTTTCCAAACGCCGAACGGCAGTGTCGGACAGGTGTGCAGTCCGTCTACGCGCACTCTCGTCCTAGCGTGTCGGCCGCATATCCCTCCCAATCGTGGCCACTTCGACCACGGCCGTGTCCCAACGCCCGTTCTCAACAGTCCGACGCATATACACCGTCGCAGCGAGGACCTGAGCTGAGCGCGGCGCCGTAAGGAAGGCAGGCTGAGGCGCGTCTTCCAGGGCCGCCGTTCATCTGCCTCAGCGTCTCACGCGCGCACATTTTTCCCTAGCTCCAGATGCAGACGCAATAGCTGCCGCACCGGATGCGTGCCGGCCCTATGCTATGGCGCGTTGTGCGGGACTGGGCGCGCCTCCGCCGGACGAGCACGCCCCTGCGAGCTTCGCCGCAGTCCGCTCGCAATGGCAGAACCCCACCGACATCCTCACGATCCTCGTGATCATCGGCGGCGACGTCGTGCAGGCCGCGCTCGCGCAGCTCGTCGGCAGCGCATTAGCCTCACGCCAGTTGCCTTCTCCTTCAGCTCCGTCGCCTATGCCTTCGCCGCCATTCGCTGCCGTCTGCACCGGCAAGATTACGTCCGAGCCCGACACTGTCGTCACCTGCGTCAACGCCAAGTCGGGCAACGTCCGCGACGTGCGCTCGTGGGTCCTCGCGTGCCCGACCTGTTCTTCCGCGCGAGACGACCTCCGCGACGTTCTGGCTCGCAGTGCTGGAGGTCGTGCACCTGATCACGGTGCAGAGCGTCAAGCGCGATGGGTTGCGCTTGCTTGCGATCGGCGGGATTGGGAAGTAGATGATTGGGAGGGAGGTCTGCCTTTTTTGGCTTGGCTTGGCTGGACGCTCTCGCGCGTCTCTATTTGTTGTTGGCAGCCTATGGCCCTCTCCCACATGTCAAGCTCGTCAAACGATGAAGCTGGGCACGGTTATGGGCGCGGTTGATGCAAGGATGATCAATGAGTAAGAGACCGAGGAGACAGAGATCACCGCGCCGGTACGCTGTCCTGGCGCTTCTTGTCATTGCATCCGCTCCCTGGTTTTCGCAAGTGGCTGTTCCCAGGAGATGGCGATATGCAATGCTGGGACGAGGCTGGGGGCACGGTTGCACGACTACCTGACCGGTGCAAGGGCTGTACATTCTTCTATCTCTTTCTGATATCACATTCTGACATCTTATAAGCCGCTGGTCAATCCCTCCGTCTACACACTCGTGCACGCAGTCACTGGATGCGTGCCGCCAGATATTTGCCTGCATGTACAGAGCTCACTTGTCGCAACTTGAACAGAAGTGCAGGCTTTGCGCATTGACGCTACAAATGGAGGGGGCTGTATCACGCGCTAGGCTGTCCTTATCATTTCGCACAGGAGCTGATGGAAAATGCCCGGTAGCAAGCCAAATTTCCCAGAGGCAGTGTTCTTTCCTAAATCAAACGACTCAGGTCTGGGCAGAGAACGAGGACAATGAGCGAGAAGTCAGCACGAACTTACCGCCCGACCAATATGTTGTACATCCTTTTTCCTCTTCCCGATTGGAGCTTAAAAAAAAATTCCACTCGCGAAGAGAGGAGAACGTTTCAGCTTCAATCATCTCATTCTCCCAGATAGAGATTCGAGACTCTTAGTTTCTTATGCAAATTGTGTATGCTTCAACTGTCCGCGGAGATTCAGCGGGCTCTGTCAAACCTGACAGCCCATCTATCACCGCATCCGCATGGACGTCACGAATGCTGGGAAGTCCGGGCGGAGCGGTACGGCACCAGCTACGAAGCGCCCTCGATTTCACTTCTAAATTTGTATGGAATGCAAATTTGTTCTCCTTCCACCACGATTGTCAACCTATTATCTTTCACACCCCTGGACCACGACACGCTCTGATGCCGCTAACCGATCTCAAGCTCAACGGCCCTTCTGGATCAGCCTCAAGCAGGGTACGACAGGAAAGACAGAGTCATACACAGAATGCAAAACGTGTCGCAATCGATGGGCTTGCTACGGTTCTCAAGGTGACGAAGGAAGCGTCGCCTGCATTTCCACCACTGCAGGGAGTTGCGGGAGGTATACTAGCGATAAAGGACGTGCTAGAGGTGCGTAGCGTCCATCTGGGTCAGCTCTCGCATACGTCTTGACCGTCACTCTCAGAAAGTATCCGCGAATGCGGACGACATCGATGCCCTCACCAACTACATTAAGAAACTAAACTCGATGGTTATGAAGTCGATATCCGATGATTACAAGTCCTGTCCTCAAGCCTTACGAACGAGGATAGAAGATCTTCACAGGTCCGTTTTCCGAAATTGCACGACTCGGAGTGGCATGGATCTCACCGATTCTCAAAGAGACGTCGCTGCCATATCTAAGGATATCGTAAATCTGAGGTCTCAAAATAGAATCACCCGTGTATTTACCACCAAAGCCACCTCCGAAAAGATCCAAGAGCATTTACGTGCACTGATGTGGGCTATTCAGAAATTCATTGTGAGTCAAGACAGAGCTTGTGCCATTCTGTACCCCTGACTTGCTGTCTCCAGGTCGGAGGAACCATCGAAATCGAGATGGCTGTCGATGTCAGTATCTCTGCACTTGACCGCTTTCCGCATTTGAACTCTCTTTAGGAACTACATGCCGCTGTACAAGACGGGTTTGGACACATGGACACGCGGTTTGACGGTCTCGGTCAGCAAGTCCAAAATCTGGAGAGGAGGGCTGAGGTATGTATTTACGCACATCCAACTGTCATGCCATCTTGCTCATTTATTTTGTTCCGATCAGTTGGGAGATGACTGTATATATCGTCTTTTCTTCTCGACGTCCTCACTGACTAACTTTCCAAACGAAACAGATGTCCCCATCCCTCGATATGCGAGGTCTGCGCGTTTTGATTCTAATAGCAATCGTATCGTCTGTGAAGAGAACACGCGGCTGGAGACTATGGCCACTGTCTACCACTGGATCAAGCCCGGAGATTCCCGTCTCGCAGACCTCCCCGCCGACCTCGTCCAGCAGCCCACCGAGAGACGGGTGCTTTGGTTGGACGGCCCAGCTGGCACGGGCAAATCGACGATTGCTCAGACCACCGCAGAATGGTGCGAGGCCGTTGGCTATCTAGGCGCGAGCTTCTTCTGCTCCCGGGACTCGAACGAGTGCAGCAACGTGCAGCTCGTTTTCCCCACCATCGCATACCAGCTTGGTCTTTACAGTGTCGACTACAAAAAACGGGTCGCCGATGTTCTGCGCGCAGACCCAGATATCCAGGAGTCCTCTGTTTCGCGTCAGCTCCAGAAATTGATCGCTGAGCCACTTCAAGATGTTAAGTCCACCGGCACCTTCCCTGCATGTGCGGTGATTATTGACGCTCTCGATGAATGCAAGGATGACGAGGCTACGTCCGTCATTCTCAAAGCACTTGCACACTACGTCCATAACCTTGACCCGCTCAAGTTTCTTATCACCAGCCGTCCGGTTCAGCATATCACTGGCGGTTTCGGTATGACTGAACTCAAAGGCAATACTCAGCACCTCGCCATGAACAGCATCTCTCCAGAGATCATGACGCGGGACATCACGCAGTACCTGCAGAAACAGCTCGCAGCTGTGGCGCTTCGCTATCACATTCGTAGCTCATGGCCTTCGGATGACGAAATGGCGGCACTCGTTCACCAGGCAAACCGGCTCTTCATTTTCGCGGCGACCGCTGTCAAATTCGTTCAGGACCTTCGCTACAGCGACCCCGAGGCCCAATTGAAAGCCCTTTTGCGCTCTCGATTGCCGACTTCTGCTATGTCTCCATATCAGTTTCTTGATGCTCTATATACTGAAGTTCTGCATACGGCATTCCCTGTGATCGACAGGGCATTAAAGGCCAGACTGAAGATGGTCCTGGGGTCGATTGTGCTCGCTCGGGATCGGCTCCCACCTCTCTCGTTCGAAGCTCTGCTGGGCCTCGAGCGTGATACTGTTAGGAAGACCCTGCGTCAACTACATTCTCTGGCTATTGTCCCTGAAAACGACAACGACACCATTCGCCTCATCCACCCATCCTTCCACGACTTCTTGACGGACAGCTCACGATGCGTGGATCCGAATTTTGGCGTCCACCCCAAGATACAGCACAGTATTCTGGCGCAACATTGCCTTCGGACGTTGCAGGATCTCCGGAGAGATATCTGCGAAATCAGGGACCCGTCAAAACTGAATGCTGAGGTGCCCAACTTGGACCGTCGAGTGGCTGAACACATCCCACTTCATCTCCAGTATGCATGTAAGCATTGGATGTTTCATGTTGCGAATGCGGAAATTAGTGAGGCCATCTACGAGCTCCTTAAAATCTTTGTTGCCGAGCATCTGTTACACTGGTTGGAGGCCCTCAGTCTGCTCAGTGACATTGGAGTTGCAATTGAAGGGCTGCCCGTTGTTCGAAAAACATTACGAGTATGCATAAAGCTTTTTGACAGATGTTACGAGAATGCTGATATTATTGCTGTGTCAGGATCTTCCTCTTCCCATGTCTAACATCCTCAGTCTACTATACGACTGCGAGCGGATCGCAAGGCAATTCTACCCTTGCCTGAGTGTGTCGTGCTTGCAGGTGTACTTTGGTGTCATTCCCTTCTGCCCCACCAACATCAGCCTCCGCAAGCAGTATGAGCATGAGGTAGTCTCAATGCACAATTTATGCATGAGGGTGAACTGACAGAGGCTGCATGCACAGATATCAAATGTTGCTACACTGCTCATTGGTTCTCAGCACACATGGAGCCCTTGCATTAGGATTATGGAAGGCCACTCTGATGAAGTACAGGCTGTCGCTTTTTCACCCAATGGCGAGCATATAGTCTCATGCTCAGGTGATTGTACCATTCGTCTGTGGGATGTGAAGACAGGTTCGCACCTGCAAACTCTCAGGGGCCATTCCAACTGGGTCTATGGTGTGGCATTCTGTCCAAACGGGTACAAAATTGTATCACGCTCTGCATCAGAAGTCATTATATGGGATTCTGTGACTGGAGGCCTTTTGGACATGTGCAGTATGGAGAACCAAGTAAATTCTGGGTGGATAGTACCTGCCATAGCATGGTCTCCTAAAGGGCAATTTGTTGGCTCTGGCTCTGGCTTTGATGGTGGCATTATAATCTGGGATGTAACAAGAGAAATGTGTCAGTTTATGCAGCCACTGTTCTTGTTTGAAAACCATTCTCAAGTATCATCCATCATCTTCTCTCATGATGATTCACTTGTTATATCATGCTATTTAGGTGAAGATGGCAAATGCATAGTGCAGAGCCTCCAGGATGTGTCTCTCACTTGGAGCTTCTCGTATAAGGATTTAGCATATTCAGTTGCTTTGTCGCATGATGACAAAATCATTGCAGTTGGCTATAGGAATGGAGTCATTGCACTATGGGACATGGAACATCAGAGGTGCATTCACAAGCTAAGAGGTCACAAATCTATGATCTGGTCTGTCGATTTCTTGAGGGATGATCAGATTTTGGTATCTGGGTCAATAGACAATACAATCTGTCTATGGTCCATCAAGAGTGGTGCTCAGCTTGCTGCATTAACAGGACACTCAGATCGGGTTCGTTACCATTTTCTAACTTATTTGTTAACACATTTTTCAAATGCTGAGTCTATCATTGTCAGGTCTGCTCTGTACAGTTCTCTCCGGACAGCAATCTCATATGTTCTGGTAGCTCAGACCATACTGTTTGCATTTGGGAGTGGGAAGATATGATTCCAGCCATACGCCAGAGTCATTTGAATGCTTCCTTGATCCCTTGGACCAGCTTCAGACATCAGCATGATCATACCAGCATTCATACAACAGTCAAGCTGCCTAACTCTCCTTCCTTGCCAGTTCTGAATGAAAAAACATGGACATATTCCAGCTCAAGCAATCATGATTCCATTATTCTGTCTACAGTGGCATTTTCAGGTGATGGTACTGTCCTAGTCACTAGCTTCAAGCACGGGACAATTTGTCTATGGGATACATCTACTGGCACTCAAATCCAGATGCTGTCTGGCCACAAGGGCCATGTCAACTTTGTAACATTCTCACCTAGCAAAAAGCAGCTCTCATCAGCAGGATATGGAGACAACACAGTTCGGGTCTGGAATGTAAAGACAGGCCAATGTGATCGAGTATTTGAGGGCCACACCAAATCAGTTCAGATGGTTGCCTATGCTCACAATGAACATAGGCTTGTGTCATGTTCCAGAGATGGGAGCATTCGTCTTTGGGATACTTTGGCAAAAGAAAAAGTGGTGCATTCTTCAGGCAAGATCCTGTATCACAATGTTGCAGAGGAAATCTCCACTATATCTGTCTCACCAAACAAACAACATGTCCTCTTTGGAACTTGGACATATATCAGGCTTCTTGACATGACAACAGGAGCTGTGTTGTGGAAGTGCCAGTCAGCAGTGGTCGGGATCATAGCATTGTCATTCTCAAGTGATGGAAGCCGCATGCTATCTGGAGATGACGATTGCCGCATTTGTCTGTGGGACACAGCCCTGGCATTGTCACATGGAGACAAGGATGCTTTGCTGGAAGAATTCCATACGCCTCACACATCTGATCACATGTCATTCTCCGCAGACCAGAAAAGTGTTGTCTCTGACATGAGCTTTCATCCCATCAATGCTAGAGAGCACTGGCCGCACTGTGCCTCTGTCAAGGACCATCAAGGGTCACCAACACCTCCACCAGTCTATCTTCTTTTTGCTGACTGGATTTGGTGTGCAGGCCCTAGAGGCAAGAAGCGGATATGTTGGATTCCGGCGGAATATCGAGCCAGGCATTCGTGGAGCCTAGTTTCCCGAGAGACTAATATGGCTGTCTTCGGGAGTAAGATTGCATTTAGAACGGAGAGCAAACGGCTGGTCTTGATCGATCTCTCGAATTATGCCAATGTTACTAAGCTACAATAGTTGTATTAGTTCGGACACAGACTACCTTCCTCACCTTACGTTCGCGTGCCGTGTTTTATGTCGTGCCTCCACAGAATCACAAATGTAATTGTACGAGTCACACACAATCATGATTAACCAGAAACAATCTCATCAAGAGATGACAAGCCAATACTTAGCGTCACTGTGTGATCGCAGATATAAAGGACAAGGACGTGTATGTACTCATAAACCTGTGCCACGGGAAGCAGGCGACGGGCGTATCGAGCGCTGGATGAAGCATGGATGACTCGCACCAGGGCTGCAGCATCTGGATAGAGTCTGTGAGCGATGACATACCGATAGTCGAGCAGACAGGCGGACGTATCATATCTGAGTTCACCAGGAACTGCACGAATCGTACGCTCCATATGTACTCATGTTCGCGTCGATTAACCATAATCTATAACCTGATGTGCATCGTGGTAATCGCTGCTAGTAGAGAATGTGCAAAAGGGCGAGGGGGACGCGCAGCGCGCTGTCAGAAGCTGCGAGAAAAATAAGTACTTACCAGAAAAACGAGAAGTCTGTCTCTAGAATCGATTGGCAAGGCTTGCGAGTGTTTCATGGATCCTAATCTTTTTGCAGCGACTTGGCCTTTGCCATTGCAAGGCAAGAACGTGATGGTTGGTAACAGAGAAACTGCATAAGTCAAGCGCACGGCCACGAGGTCCGCATCCACGTCTCCCGGGCGCAACGGTCACAGAGGCAGAATGCAGCTGTGGGCGCGGTCTCAGGTCCTGTAGAGGGCGAGCGCGCGGGCGTCGGAGGGCCTCTCAGAGCGTGAGATCAGCGCGCACGGCGCGGCGAAATGGAACGAGGAAGCTGACGTCGAGACCGGGGATCGGTCGGGAGGAGATGAGGAGGGCGGCCAGGGGAACAGATCAGAGAACGCGGTTCGGCGGTCGGCGGATTGGTGGATGAGTAGTCACTACATGAGAGATTTGAGAGAGCGATCAGGCGGGAAATCAACGCTTACTAGTTCTGCTCAATTCTAAATTTTCGCTGCTGCTTTAGCTTTAACTTGATGCTGCTTTTTGGCCGCTCGGCGTTGCTTACAGTACCACTGTCGGTATCAGGCCATCTGACCGAAAAAAGCGGCAGGCCAAAATTAGCAGCGCAAAATAAGTAATACATACTTGGTGTTCGTCGTGGAGGCAAGTGGAAGGCGCGAAACTCTGGGCGCATGTTGCTTTGGGAAGTGGCGGCAGCCTTTTCGGGACCCCTTCGAAAAATTGTTGCAGAGAGCTCAAATCTGGCGTGCAACGTTAGCTTTTTTTGGATACAGGCCCTTCATATGATCCTCTAATCGAATATTGCATTTGTTTTCGTTAGAAAACTTCCGCAGTGCCCGTTATCAAGAGGTTTTGTCGGGCTATGGTGTAGGCGCTTCGCTTACATAATCCCCATTTGTCGCGTCTACTAGTGGAGGCCGACACAGGCAGATCCCTCAGATATCTTTTTGCCCACCTAATACTAAGCAAAACAGACGTGATTTCGAGCATTCCGAGCCCTCAAGAGATATATTGAAACCATTAAAACAGGTTCCGGACGACATTGATCCACCATGGTCAACGCGCCTAAAGCTATGGCTTACAGTATCACTGCTATATGCCGCAGCGAGGCAGCACGTAAGTACACCACAAATCACTCGTAAACTGGCTTTTTTCTTCATATAGCACTTCATTCAATGCATAACGTTGACTACAGAGATTATCAAATGTTCGTGCGAGCCGACGGGCGAGGATTTCGAGTTCGAAGTCGAGCCTTGCAGCGGCGCGGCGCATTAGAGACGTGCGACGTGCACACCAAGACAGTTGCGGAGAAGCCCGACTAGTCTTTTCTATGATGTGGGAAGGGCTATTACTTCCCTACTATATGAGATGGAGGGGCACCGGTCCCGGGCCTACCTAGGACAGTACCGTGCTATTCCATGTTCACTCAGACTGGAGGTGAGAATGACACTTGCGCCCAGGATGGAGCGCACATATTGCGGACCTGGAAAGACAGCGACAATGGCCTGGGCCTTCCAAGTGTCCTTCCAGAGTTGGCATCATCCTGACTTTAGAAGGGATGCTAACGTCGCGCGTCCAGCTGCGCGCTTCGGACGGACTGTCCGCGAGTTGAGACGGGGAACGCAGGTCGCCCGCGTGTAGCAGGTGCGTAGAGATGACCTGTGCACTGCAGCTTTAGTACACATTGCTCGCACGCGCCGCAGATCTATATCCGGGACTTCACATTCGTGACGGCTCCCCGCGCCGCCCCTCCCAGCCGTCTGCCCAAATACCGACAGGCTCGCAACAAGGCAGAGTCGGATGTGCGGAGCCAGGCAACTGCAGAGCTAGCGGGAACAACTGAACAGCACACATGTAAGTAGCATGGCTACAGGATCGCTTGAAAGCGAACCAACATTAAATTTCGTCGTGGTTCATCTTAAACTATCCAGATGGAGTATCGTCTATTGAAAAAGTCTATAAATTGCGTAAGCTAGTTTCATAAGATAGTTTAGTGTAGAGCAAAAGGGATGCCGAGAAATGTTGCCCGCGATCCCGCTCCTTGTTTCAAATCTTTTCTTTGCTTTCTGCTTTCAACTTGGCTGCAAGTTCGAGCTCCGCGAACATGCCACTCTTGAGGCACATTTCTCTGAAGATGCCATCCTTCTGTATCAGGTTCCACGGGGTATCGAACTGTGCGATTTCACCTTTGTCGAGGACAATCAGGCGATCGTAGTCAATGACGGTTTTCAGCCGATGCACGACTACATAGGGAACACATGTTAGCGCTGCCTTGCGGAGTAAAGCGGCCAAGTGTACTTGTCAAAAGCAATGAGCCACCGAATTCTTCTCGAATAGTCGCCTGGATCTTCGCGTCAGTGACGAAGTCTATGCTGCTCGTCGCCTCATCCAGCACGATAATCGAGCTACGTCTAAGCAGTGCCCGAGCCATCGCGATCAGTTGCCGCTGGCCATGTGAGAAATTCGTTCCGCCCGGCGAAACCTGCGTGTCGAGCGAAACAGTCGTCTGGCTCTTGATCTCGGAGACCGGGCCCTCGGCAGGAAGCGGAGAAGGTGAAGCGACATCCCGGTCCCCAAGAGAAGGCGAAGGAGGTCTAGTGCTCGCACGGGACGCCTGGCGCGAAGTGCGCTGCGAGTGGTATGCGCTGTCGGACAGGATGTGCACGCGATGCAAGACATCCAGACAATCGACGTCATCATGCTCGTCTGAGAGCAAGTCGTCAGATCACAGGTACCGTTATCTTGCAAAAGGCTCTTACTGAATGGGTCTAGGTTTTCTCTAAGGGTCCCCGAGAAGAGTGTTGCATCCTACACGTCGAGTTAAGAATATCTGCATGTCTTTATCTCTGAAGGTCACATACTTGTGGTATAAATGTCTGTCAAGCACCGAGTAAGCGAATACAAACTAGAGTACGCCAGGCAGAAGACCTACAATTCGGGACCTCAGGTCATGCAATCCGATGGTAGATATGTCAATTCCGTCTATTATAATTCGACCTTTCGCGGGGTCCACCTAACGACGATATCTGTCTATCAGCAAATATCACATACATAGATGCTGCCGTGAGATACTGACAAAGCGCAAGATGCTCATCACCACGGTGGACTTTCCGCTACCTATTGGAGAAGTTAGCGTCAGCGTGGATTGTACTCGCATCGTTCCGCAAAATATCATACCTGTCCGGCCTAGCAGTCCAACACGCTCTCGGCCCTTCAGAGAGAACGAGATGCTGTGAAGAACTGGTGGAAGCTCTGGCGCATACTTTATTACCAGATCTTCAACTACAATCAGTTTATCGCTATAGCTCGAAGGCCAGTAGGCAGGTGGGCGATTCGATTCAATAATTTCCGGCGGCGCCTGCGGAAGATCAAGGTATTCGACAACACGTTCGACGGAACTGTGATGAAATGGCCTTTGGTAAGAAGCATAGGAGACCAGGCAGAAGGGAAAACATACTTCAGATCGAGCTCAAGCTCAGTCCAGAATCGACATGTCCAGTAGATGTTGGAGGTGAAAGCCATAGCAGATGTGATACACAATCCGGCTGTTCCTGAGCTGACGGACTCCACCAATGCGAGAAAAGTCGTCAAGAGTACGGCAAGAGCACCAAGCACGTCGAAGTTGAGCATCAGCCACCGGCTCGTCATCCAGAAATTATACCACATCTGTGGAAGAAACCATCATTAGCCTGTAGCACGCGTATATAGGGCACTACGTACTTTGATAGCCATGTCGATTCTGCCATGGAGGCCGTCGAGGAAACGCTGCTCCGCAGAGAAGGCGCGCACGGTCACGATACCTTCGACCAATTCACTAAATTCGGAGAAGATCAGCGAGCGTGCGTTGGACTCCATGCGTCGCAAGTCACGACCCGTGTTGACATATCCGGTGCCGAGTTTGTGATACGCCAGACTGATGATAGACGCGGGGATCAAGAATACTGGAAAAACGATGCTGTACAAAGGATGAGCATGACTCCGGAATCAGAACGAAACAACCAACGTGACGGTTAAGACAGAGGCCGCAAAAGTAGCAAGAGAACTGTTGACTTTGTGCAAGGACGAGGCGAGCGACGAATCGATGGTCTCGACATCCTGGGAATGCTGATTAGCACAAATGCAAGAGTTCAAGCCCACAACTTCGGACTAACTTTACTGAACCGATTGAGCATCCGGCCTAAACAGTTCAAAAATTAGCGTATCTCAGATTAGAATGAAATGAGATTCTGCCGAGCACCTTGTGGAGTCGTGTCATGCCATCTCATCGTGGCGTGAACTACAGTCTCTAGTAGTCTTCGGAACAATAACTTTGACGCGCGAAGTGCGCCTGTGTATTGTACGACAGTGGAAAGCATGTCCATCATCGCGATAGAGAGACCAATAGCAGCATAAACGCCGATGTAAAACAGAGGAAAATCTTGGGCGCGGGGCAATTTCAAGAGGGTATGCAGGGAGCTAGTCGTATGAATGTCGTGTACGGCTTGGGAGGTAAAGAGGCCGTCCACTTGTTCGATAACAGAGAAACTTTCGAAGCTGTGTCCAGCGTTTGATGTATCGGCAGGATGGTACGCGTCACGCCATATCTGCAGACCGATCAAGGCAAAGTCAGCTTATCACAACCAGAGCCTAGGAACAGTTGATATCACCTTAATCCAGACTTTCTCAGTCACAACGAGAACCTGCAATCGACGAAGTTCAGTTCAATATTAGATCTATAGATACAGAGGGATAGATTACCTGAACCGTAACAGTGATCAACGCAAGGATAGCCCAAGTCCAATAAGATCTTGGAACTGCCATCAGAATACCGAAGGCCCAAAAGTTCCACCACTCACGAAGCTTTCAAATAGCTCTTGTAAACGTGCCATTTCACAGGACCAGTCTCTCTGTATTCGTCCTTGAAGAGCTTCCTCGTAGCTTTCGTCTCGGTGGCTGGCTTGTCAACCCTTGGCTCCGAAATCAATTGTTTGGCATCGAGTTCCTTCGCTACGACAGTCCGTTCTTTTTTCAAAGTTATAATTTCGTCGTGGGCAATGTTGTCAAGGATTCCGCATTTGCGAAGTTCGCTAACGTTCCCTTGAATATCAATGCGACCATCTAGCATACGCACGAGGTAAGATGTTCCAGGCAGGACGAGCTCAACGTGATGAGTGACGAGAACCTGCAGGATGTAATGCTATGAAATATGGCTCGACGTATGAATAGGAGACCACATACAACAGTACGATGAGCGAGCAGTGGACCGAGCAGTAGTTTCTCGTACAAAAACCGAGCCTTGCGAGTGTCCTGTTATCATAAAAGAGTTCATAGTGTCGACCATTCCAAAAGATTGATAACGTACCACGGCACTCAGTGGATCATCCAATAGAACAAACTTGGTCGGAGCATATACCGCTCGGGCAAGAGCGACTCTGAAAAGACGATTAAGTACTGCCAATTTATAAGCCACTCACTCGGCCGTACCTAGCTTTCTGTCCTCCGGAAAGGCCCACACCTCTATAGTGAAGTTGATGTCAGTACCATCTCACGGGTCAAATGAGAGCTGGACAACCTAGCACCAATCTCAGTCTCATCTCCGTCCTCTAGCGTAGCCAAGTCGGGCTTCAACGCGCAGCACTCAACAACTTGATTGTACCGCTTCTCGTCATACGGATATCCGAACAGGATATTGTCTTTGATGGACTGGTGCCTCAACCATGGCGACTGAGCGGCGTAGGAAATCGATTGCCTCAAGCCATATTCATCGACTTTCGACGGATTCTTCGACATGATGATGCGACCACTGAGAGTTGTCAGCTCCCCAAGAAGGGCCATCTCGACAGAGATAAGGATCAGTCCATCATCCAGTCAGATTGCAGAATAATCAATACTCACTAACAGAGCCGTCTTCCCACTAGCAGTCGGACCAGTAACGACGGAGAGCTTTCCATCAGGGAACATCACAGAGATGTCGCGAAGTTCAAAGTGATGGTCATCCGCCTCGCTTGCGCTGACACTGACAGTCGTCGAGCGCGTCTCCGCGTCCTCGTCCGCGCCGCTGCCATTGTTCTTCGGTTGCGGCACTTTGTCGTCCTGCTGATCGTCGGACTCTTTCTCCTCGACTTCATTCCATTTGAATGTGCCATTCTCAATGCCGAAGCCCTTTGGCGCTGGGGTTTCTGGCTCAGAGCGTGATTTCTTGAGCATGGAAACTTCCTCATCGACTTCATCCTCGTCTAGGAAAGTTGCGATACGGTCGAGGGCGACGCCAGCCTGAGAGATTCGTTCACCAGTTGGGAATAGAGACTGAATGATGAGAAGACCACCTGCCTGCAAGACTTGGACGATCCATGATGGGACCGCGCTGAGCGGCCTCCGAATCATGTTGAACACAGCGATCGACTATGTATACGAGTCAAGCTCACGAATGCTCACGTCGAGGTATCGCGATACATACCGTGAATGCGATGGGAACCGTGAGTGTATTGCCTTCCATCACGAATGCGAAGAACGAGATAACGGAGACGAGGGTTGGTGTTAACGACCATAGGACCGAGAACATTACGGAATTCGCGCGAGCTGGTGGGTTCAAAGTCGGCTTATGCGGCTTCATAAGCATCGTTTTTGCGCACCTTTGACCAACCACTTCAGCTCGAGCTCACGAACATCAAGAACGCGCTGGATCCACCGGTCCTCCCATGCAAAGAATTTGATGAACTTGACCTGCACATATATTGGCATCTCTGCGATGCCTGAGTGGAAGATTAGAACTCACTGCTCTGATGAGCTCGTTGACAACGCCCATACGCTTGTCACGAACTGCCCTGACACCTTTCTGGATGCGCATACTACGGCGCGCGATGATGCTGTTCAAGGGCCAGCAGATGATAAAGACTGCGAGTCCTGCGAAGGCAGACCATCCCAAGAGCCTGCGTCGTTTCGATCAGCAATGCTCGGACAGACCCGAGCGACTACATACTCATAGAGGAATACAGAAGCGATCACGAGCTCGAATGGCACTAGACAGACACAACATCAGTGTAAGGTGAATGCCCGCACCAGGAAAGACAAACTTACTGCCATAAATGAAATACAAAGAGGACACGGCTTGCGCGACCTACCCACAGAAAATTGCCACATCAATAATTCCGCGTCTGCGCAAGCATGGCGACTGCACGCACCGAGTTTGCATCTCCCGCCATCAGGTTCACGATCTTTCCGACATCCGCGCCCGCTTTAGGTCCGTCCGAGCGAGGACTCGTCTCCGGACCCATCTTTCTAGTTTGCAGCTGCGCTTCGCCCCTGTCCCTGTGGGTGACGCCGGAATAATCACGCCGCTTGAGCGCCTTATCGTAGATCGACGCCTTGAGCACCGAGCGCGTGCGCGTGCACGCGCGTCGGTTGAACCAGAGGTGCTGCACATCTGCCTGAGCCTAAGAGCGCAGGGATAACGTAAGTCTAAGTCCTGGAGAGTAAAGATTGGCTTCTGACTCTGGCAACGGTGCAGAAGAATGCGAGAACCGCGTAGACATAGGCTCTCGCAATGCTTTGGGTCGATGAGTGGTCAATCGCGTCCAGAATCACCCTGTCGTGGATGGTATCAGCATGTCCACAGTGATTAGGAACAAAACATGACTGACTTCATGAACAACGGTCCAGCATAACTGAAGATGATGCTGACGAAGGTGAACACAGCGTCTAGTCTGAGGGATGGTCAAAACAATTCAAGGAAATAATGCCCCGCATAGACGAACATAAGATCAAATGAATTGGCGGCCCAAAGCCGTCGGAGGAGTGTAGTCCGCCTGGTGCAGCCAGTGGTCAGAACGGAAATTTCGAAGCCGGAGGATCAGAAGACAGACTTAATGTTGCTGAACTTGATAAAAAGCGGACCCGATTGCTGAGTAGGACTGACCGACCAGACATCCTTCTCGTTCAAATGGTGGTCTGTGCCCTGGAGAACACATAAATCAGCACGATGTTTCATCGAAGCGGGCAAGAACGGACGCGTTTAACCAAGGGTAATATCCACCGTAGTGTGACCCACCCCCAGACGTTTGTATAGTCTTCTGGAGACACAGAAACACCCTGTTAAGTTAGATGAGCATGCAGAGAGTCAGATGACGAACGTAAAAAGTCTAGACATAGATCGTGATCGGCTCACAATCTCCCTCGGGTCCACACGCTTGCTAGGAACACCGACTGGCATCGCGAGGACGATGGAGACAAGAAGAACGACCGCCACCAGATTCAGAACATGCGCACTAAGGTCAAGCTTGGATGGAAACGGGGCCCCATCGACGCGCGAGGTGTAGAAGATCCCAAGGAAGCCGAGCAATGAGACTACAAGGTGCACGCTATACAACGCGAAGACATCATAGGGCGGCGCGGGCTTCGGCCGAACGACTGGACGGATAGTAGCGTAGAGCCAAGTGGCCGCAGTCACGAACGGTTGAGTCAGGTTGATGGGCGAGCGAGCGTGAACGAGATTGAAGGAGCCAATGGCGAACCAGACGAGCGTCTCTAAGAGCGCAATCCACACAAGGGCAAGAGGGCGCCAGAGCCGTACTTTGGGCTGCTTTGTAGGCGAAGACTCTGCATCACCATTTCCTGAAGCCGCGTCGCTGGCCGATACACGAGACTCAAGCGCCTCGGCCTCCTCCAGGGTCAGATAAGTACACAGCGGCTCCCCCAGAGGGCGCAGCAGTTTGGCTAGGCGCGCCGGGACAGGAAGCGAAAAAATGCAGAGGAGCAAGACAAGTCCGGCTGGGACTGCAGTAGCCCAGAAAGCGCGGACGCACGCGCTGTCGATGTCGTGTGCGCGGTGCCCTGGACACACGGCAAACTGCATCGTCGTCGTCGTCGTCTGTGACTGTGAAATTTGAAGAGGAAAGGAGAGCTTGTGAGCATGTGCAATTGTGCGTCGGCGTCTTCACCGAACGCGACCGACATGCCCGCTCATGCCCGCGCGTTGGGCGCTAATCACATGGCCAAGCCTAGGCATTCGGCTCCCCGACGGCGCCCCCATCGAGCCGCAGTCAGTACTTGGTGCGCGACGGCTGCGAGGCGGGCTGCACAGTGCAATGGGTGGACGTGAGGAACTTGCAAACGTGATCGCGACGGTGGGCGCACACTTCCTTCCTTCTGTTATTCAAGGTATGCCTGTGGGAGACTAACGTCATGTTCGCCGGGCCGGATTCAGTGCACATGAGTAGGAGAGTGCGGAGGCGCAGAAGCTGTTGCCAGCTTGCGCGTTCGTTCTCATGCTTATTCGTGTGAGGCTCAGAGAGCTCGCAGGTGTGGTCCAAGGCGAGTTCATCCAATTTGGGCTCTTGCCCAACGAGCAGAGGTCGCTTAAGGTACGGCGGTCATAAACCGTAGCATGCATTTATTTCTGTCTTTCCAGCATTCTAACACCTTTTCAGCTCCAATGCACCCTCGTCAACACCTTCTATGACCTGCTACGTCCCTTTGCGCCCTCGTGTCCCCTTCTCCTATAGTGCCACCCTCGCGGCCGAGGCTCTCCCCGCGCTCATGCCTCCCGGGGGCCGTCGCTTCTGTGAGTGAGCAGATAGGGGAACAGCATACACTGACGATGCCGCCAGTGTACGTCGACCTAGGCGCATGGCCTCTTGACAAAGTCTAACTCTGCGAGATGGACAACAGGGGCGCGATATCGCTCGCATGATATGCCATCGGGTCATGTTTTGGAATATCATGCGCTTGCGTCAATGCGTGCGGCGCGCGGTTGTAAGATCAGGTGTATCTGTGTATAAGGCGATCTCGATTCTTGGCTTGCCCTGCGTACATTCACGCGCTCGGCGCTGTGCCGCCTGCGTTCCTGGACCAGCCGACCGACTCTCGTGATCGAGAGCAACGTATGGTATTATCTGCGTCCAGGTCCTTCTCCGCAGGGCAGCGAACTCCGTGCTGCGCGCTTGTGTGCCCATGTCAGAGCGGCTTGGGAGGACTTCACACCTGGATTCCAAACATTTGTGTCGCTTTAGAAAGAAACATATACACATGCTAACGGCGCCTGTAAATTTTAGGCAGTAGGTAAGGAAAGGATACATTCGGGTGTGTCAAGATGATTATTTTCGAAGTGCATATGATTGTTTCGTTTGTATCATGAGTAGTTTCAGCAAATATGTGAGAGAGAGAAAGATCACTGGGCCAGGAACTTGAAGCGTTGTCGAAGCGTTGACGTCGAAGCTCGAAAGAAAGTTTGTGCACCCCAGAAAGGCAGTCCTCCTTCCTGAATCAACAAGCGCCTAGAGCCTGGCGCGTCATTCTGTCTTCCTTCCGTCCGTCGTTTCGCATGCTACGACCCGCACCGCTTCTTGTCTCTGTTGCACGGAATAGTGAATCTAGAGTCGGGCAGATAGCCAGCATGACCAGTACGAGCGCAGAAATAGTGAGCAATACGCAGACTGAGAGTCGTTCGAGGCCAGAAGAAGGCGAAGGGAACGGTCGCGGTCGGGGCAGAGGACGAGGACGAGGACGAGGAAACAGAAACCAGCAGGAGCGGACCCCCCGACCGACTCACTGTACGTCTCTCTTTTTCTTCCCAGTATTGAACAAACGTACGAACCAAATTAACTAGTCATTGCACTTCCCATCGTATGTCGTCTCGAGTCTCCTTTTCACCCTGTCTTATTACCCACAGTCAAATCTAGGGCAACCACGCCGGCCTCCGAACTGCACTTTCTGACCTATCCTCCTCCCTCCTCACTGCATCCCCACCGATCCCCGGTCTTGACACCAGCATCGTCATTCCCCCGCGCCGCGCGCATCTCACTGTCGGCGTCATGGCCCTTCCCGACGCCGCCGCCATCGAGCGCGCGCTCGACGTGCTGCAGAGTCTGCGGTCGCGCGTCGCGGAGATGCTTAATGGGCGCCAATTGTCTGTTGGGCTCGAGTGCGTGGACGTGATGAGGCTCGACCCAGACGGTGGGGCGCATGTCATGTTCGCCGGGCCGGACATGGAGAGCGCGGAGGCACAGCGGCTGTGGGACGTTGCCAGTGCGCATTAGTCCTCGTGCATACTTTGCTCTAGCCTGAAGTGTTCGTAGATATGATCCAGCGCGAGTTCATCCAATCTGGACTCATGCCCGACGAGCGCAGACCGCTCAAGGTAAGCGACATATGCCTATGCCTATCGCTGCTAACATCTCTCCAGCTACATTGTACGCTCCTCAACACTGTCTACCGCCGTTCGCCACGTCGCGCAGGCCGGATCCCCTTCTCCTACACCGACATCCTTGCGTCCGCGGCCTTCCGTGCCCTCGCGCCGGCCGCCGTAGAGGTGGATGCTATTGCGCCCACTACAGAGGCAGTAGCATACGCCACCCGCTCCCTCGGGCCTGTGGATGCGGATGTGCTCGAGCAGACTGAAACGACAGAGGCAGATACAACGACACCAGGGGCAGATACAACGGCACCAGGGGCAGATACAGCGACATCAGGGGCAGATACAACGACACCAGGGGCAGATACAACGACACGGAGGCCACAGAACACACAGCCGGTACGCGTCGACCTCGGCGCATGGTCGCTTGAGGAGGTCCAGCTCTGTGAGATGGGCAGCTGGGGACCGGAGGGCGAGTACGTGAGCGTCGGCGCGATTGACTTGACGTGACCCGTTCGTGAAGCGATATGTTTCGGTGCGGGATCCGGTAATGGACACAGGAGCACGGTCTGTGCGGCGCCGCTGCTTGAATGGTGTTCTGGAAATGGTACTCCTGTACATGATATACACGGACAACCACTCATTCTCTACATCTCATTCAGCTCGCCAGCGCATCTCATCCTCCATCCTCGTGCGTCACACATCCATTCTGTCATACAGCCGTGCCATCTCAACTACTTTACGCCAAGATGGAGACCGCAGGGACACGGCTGAGGTTGCGGTCTTCGGGGCATCTGCGTACAAACACATCGATATCGGTCCTAGGTCTCCCGCTCTGCATATCAGGTCGCGCATTCCGTCACTTGCTGTCACGGGCTCAGATCACCCTCCGCGCCCTGACCGTAAGATCGCGTGCCGCGATACTTAGCAGTTTCTCTCGCCCCACCGGTGCACCATGCGACTTCACACGTCCGTCGGCAGCTCCCCGTACCGCATGTCGTCTGTGCCAGCGTATGCACCCTATCCACGACGTCCTCCGAGCTTCGCCACATGGCAGAGAAGACCGCTCACTTGTGCGGAGGCAGCCTCGGGACGCGTGACATACTCGTATAACTCGCGTCGCGCAGTGCTCTGGGCCCGAGTAAGACTCGGCCCTTCTAATCGGCGGTGAAGGCCTCGCGATGACCTCAAAAGACATCAGGAAGGAGGACTGCTTACATTGGCGACAACGCGGCATTGAAGCTCTGAAAACGGGCAAACTTGATAGGGAGGATCGACACTCTGTGGGTCTAGAACGACGGCTCCAGTATAGGCGGGACTATCGCCTGTATCGGCGTCGGCGCGCTGGGCATCGTCTTCGTCGCAATGGGGGACAGAACAGCCGAGAGCGACACTCTACATCTCGGAGCTCGGCTCTTCAGCTGCCTTGTCCGGATGCTTCGTCGGAAGAGCAGCCCCATCCTATATTTGCGCATGCGCATGGCGAGACAGGCAGGATATCCCAGCATCCAAGGTCTGACAAGCTAGAGTTTATGGTCAGCACTGTCAGTTGCAGGGCGGCCCGCGGTCGTATGCATCCCCGGATCTGAAGGGCATCGCGCCTGTGCCTATCACATTCGATCGTCTTTCGCTCTTTCCAGCAGCTGAGCGTTTGCGGTGCAGTCGGGCCCTTCCGCCTTCGTCTCGGGCGTCGGATCCCGCGCTGGTTTTGCTAGTCCGGGTGAAATGCTCGCATGACGCGGACATTCAGCTACGAAGGTCAGACGGCTTCTGCGGAAGATGTGCACGTTTCGGAGTGCGCCGCTGGCGGAGCGCACGTTTTGAGAAGCGTATGATTTGATCTGGAGCTACATGTGAGTTAGCCTTTGTAAGACTTGTGCAGGCCACATTGATCACCTGAAATCTCAACCATATGTTTCTCTCACAATCTGCATAGATCGGTTCGTCAGGCCCTGTTGAAGAAGTGCAGTTGTGTAAGCGACTCACCGCGAGCCCTGCGCCCGTCGGGCCTCCTCAAGTGCACCTTGGGCGGTCAAAAGTTACCAAATCGATACGTACCTCCTTTGATCTTCCAAATGTCAGTTCGGATGCTTCTTCCAGCTTTCTATTATCTGCGAACAGTGTTCATCTGCCCCTCTCATTAGTCGAAATTGCTGCCAGGCCCGCCATGGCCCGCCAGGGTCAGCCGCCTACGTTTTACTGTGTGTGACACCTTCGCAGGCTGATTATTTTAGGCAACTTGATCACTTCTGAACCAATCCCACAGTGCCTCTCGAACTTGGCGCACCACCGGTCGGGTTGGAACAAAGCCGAATGCAATTGCAAAATGTCTCAGCATGCGCTAGTTTGGCACGACGATATGCGCTCTCTAACGTATTCTGTCACATGTGCATATATACATGGCCGTGCCCACCTCATGTCCGAGCTTCGAGCATCCACTTCCTCAGAACGGAAGTTCCGTCCGCCTTCCATTTCCATACCTCAGCGATCTTCTGACATACAGTCATTGGTCTTCAGGCGCAGACCATGGGACCAAAGCACCGCATTTAAAGAGTGCCAATACGCCCTGTCTTCGTTATACACACAATGGCATCGATAACGAAAGCCTCCCTTCCCACCCTCGACCGGCTGCAAGCTAGCGTCCCCGCCGACCTCGACGCGCAGAAAGTCGCCGCCGAGTGGTTCACTGCCTTCGCAGAGGCCGCGCAGGCCGGCGACGCAGCGGCCGTGCTCGCGCTTCTGCTCGACGACGCGTGGTGGCGCGACCTCCTCACGCTCACCTGGGACTTCCGCACGTTCTACACGCGCGAGCGTATACAGCACTTCCTCGCCGACCGCCTCGCGCAGGCACAAATCTCTGCCGTGCAGTTCATCGCGGGGTCTGCAGCGCTGCAGCAACCGTATCCCGATCTCGCGTGGGTCCAGGCGTCCTTCACGTTCGACACCGTCGTGGGGAATGCGTCGGGCATCGTGCGCCTCGTGCCGACGGCGAGCGGCGCGTGGAAGGCGCACGCGATCATGACCACGCTTGAGGGGCTAAAAGGCCACCTCGAGCTACTCGGGCTCCTGCGCGAGCAGCAGCCAAACCACGGCAAGTGGCACGACAAGCGACGGCGCGAGACCGAGTGCGAGGACGAGGACCCGAAGGTGCTCATCATAGGGGCGGGCCAAAGTGGGCTTGACGTCGCGGCGCGGCTGAAGTACCTCGGCGTCAAGACGCTCGTCATCGACAAGGAGCCAAGGATTGGCAATCTGTGGCGGAAGCGGTACGAGGCGCTGTGCCTCCATGATACGGTTTGTCAGTCGAGTTCAATTGCTACCGCGCTGTGGGTAGGTCAGTCGCTGATGCTGGTGTCTAGGGTACGATCATATGCCATACCTTCCGTAAGTTTTAGTATCGCCATCCGCCCTGGTTAATCTCACATGGCTTGCCCAGCTTCCCATCGACGTGGCCAGTGTACACACCGGCACCGAAGGTGCGTTTTCTTCGAATGAGCAGGGGCAGAAATTGACGGCCCTGAAGCTCGCAGATTGGCTGGAGAATTACGCGCATGTCCTGGAGCTGGATGTTTGGTTGTCCACGAACATCATCAGCGTGAAGCAAGATCCCGAAACTCATAAATGGACGGTGTCGCTCCGCCGCGAAGATGGTAAAGAGAGAACGTTCGTCGTCAACCATCTTGTTTTCGCGATCGGGCTCGGGGGAGGAACACTGCGCATGCCGTCTTACCCAGGCGCCGTACGTATTTATTTCGAGTAGAAATTGCCGATGCTGAAAACACGACGCAGGACGAGTTCCAAGGCAAGATCCTGCATTCTGGCGATTTCACGACCGGACGGGACTACGTGGGTAAGAAAGTTGTCGTTGTAGGCTCCTGCACGTCTGGTAAGCTCGATCAACATGTCTGATCGAGTCATTGACGTACCTATCATATCTGGAGGTCATGATATCTCTAAAGACTTGTACGATCACGGCGTCGGTACGTGCTTTCGTCCACATACGCCATCTATCTCCGTTTCATTTTGCACTTTCAGATGTGACCCTGTTCCAACGGGGTTCGACCTACGTCATGTCAGTCAAGAACGGTGTCACCAAGGTTTTTGGGTGTGAGTCTTCCGTACACTTGCTTTACTGCTTCATCTTATTGATTCTGGTCATGCACAGCGCTCTATCACGAGGGCGCAGATCCAGACCTTGCAGACCGCGTCAACGCTTCGTTCCCGAATTGGCTGAACCATATCGTGCAGCAGCGCGTGGTCAAGGACATCGCAGAACTAGACAAGTAAGCGTACTGTTGGAGTGGAAGCGTATCGCTCAACTGTCGCAGGGAGACGCTCGATGGCCTGCACCGCGTCGGCTTCCGCACGAATGATGGGATTGACGGGTCAGGATTTGGGATACTTGCGTGGTCGAAAGCAGGCGGATACTATTTGGGTTAGTGGTGTTCCCCTGGAGGTTTGCAGCGTGGGCTGATAAGTGCTTAGACGTCGGCGCGAGCCAATTTATCATCGATGGCAAGATCAAGCTCAAGAACGATGCCCAGATCAAGAAGTTCACGAAGGACGGCCTCGAGTTCGAGAACGGGAGCAAGCTAGAGGCAGACGCTGTGATTTTTGCGACAGGGTGCGTCATGCGTGTCCGTCGTGGTGTCCTATGACTGACGTGGGGCTATTGATAACGAAGATACGGCGATTCAAGAGATCCTGTGAAGAGGGTTATCGGCGAGGAGCTGGGTAAGCAGCTGAAGCCGATTTGGGGACTCGATGCGGAGGGCGAGATCAACTCCGTGTGGAGGGATAGCGGCATCCCCAACATGTATGTTATGATGGGTACGTCGATGAAACTCCCTCGTGCCTTGCAAGTGTTTTTATCCGGCGTCTCAGGCAATCTGGCGCTCTGTAGATTCCATTCGAGGCATGTCGCCTTGCGTAAGTCATTTCACAACGCTGACCTCCCGTATTCGTGGAGAAGCTCATGCCTTATCCATCGCAGAAATCAAAGCAGTCGAGGAAGGCATATTCGGGGAGAGATACAGTCTTTAGACTCCAAATACTTTATCTGGATAGTCAATGTACATTATGCAGTTATCATCGCAATCAAATATTGGACATTACCTTGCGTGGAGCAAGGTTTCTCTCACCCCCGAAATTACCAGGCACCGACCGACACGTGCCCTGTAACGTCACGTCGTCACTCCCATATGTGACATGTCTATCGTCGCACCAAACCTCAATAAAAGGTAGGATTTCTCCTCACAAGACGCATTATAAGACCACTTCGAGATGTTCGTGCAATTTTCATACCTAATTGCCTGCCGACAGTTGAAGAATAGCATATGCGTGACGGGTGTTGCAGGTGACGTGACAGGTCACGGCGACGCGTCGCGAGTCGCGTCCTGTCACATCCTATCCCGTCGTGCGGTCAATAGGGCAGTCGAGTTATAGGTGGGCATAGTTTGGACCGAAAAAGAATTAATTAGTTCGAAAAGAATTAAATTAATTCGAGGCAGCATGCCTCGCAAGTTCTGCATGATTTCTCGGTTACACTCGATGTTCGCATGCTCGGGGACACTTAGTATAGTCATGACGCAGATGATGCATGTATTTTTTCCCTGAGAATTCAGCATTTTTTGGATGTAATCAGTTTTTTTCGGGCCGCCTTTGGCGGCACACTTTTTGTAGCATGGTACATTGTACAGCCTCTCCTTCAGTTGGACTTGCAGCTGAGAATAAACATGAGCATGTCATGTCTATCACCCATGTCGAATCAGGATGCATGAAGCTCAGTATTTGCAAAACAGCTCCCACCCGAGGTAAACATTCGATGCGATGCTAATACATCATTTCTGTGTGAATGGCAGTATTTGTGTACAATCTGGGAGCACATAACTCAAGAGCCATGTCTCCCTATTAAATTGATAGCTTTCTGGATGCATTGAGGCTGCACAGAACATGGTATCTGCCCAAGAGGCAGAGAGTATGTGGCAGACCATCTCACCATCGAAGATTTTAAATTTACAAACTTTGCGCAGCTCTGCACGTCTCAATAAAATTCATTCAGGATACATCCATTTTGGAAACTCGAAACGCGAAGTTATATGGCGTGCAGGTACATGCTGCAGGCTATAGAATATTTGTTCGTAGCAGCTACAATGTGCAAGAGCAATGACTAAGCGTGGCTCCTGCCAGAAAAGGCACCACTTTTCGAAGTCCGTTACAATTCAAAGTCCGCTAGAATTCAAACTCAGCTAGAGCTCGCTCAGTGCCCACCTATGGCCCGACCGCCGTCAATAGTGCTCCGCATTCAACAGTCGACAAACACTTTGTCTTTCATCTCAACTGTTCATACACTCAGATACACTGTTATCAGTCTCCCAACATTACTCAGCTCATATTTTTCTATCTGAATGTTTCCACCAATTTATTGCAGTCACATAGATGTCAAGTAACACTAATTGTCACTTGAGAAAAAACAAAATGTCCGGAACCCCATTCCAACTCACTATTGAGACTTCTGATGGCTTAGGATCTTCGAAATATTGTCTATTTTTCTCAGCAATACGTAGACGAGCAGAAAGCTATCACTATCAGCACACACTCTTAAGCTTCTCGACTATATCCACACAAGGTTTCAGCCGGCGCAGCCAGAGCTTGCCGAGTACACAGTTGATTGCCTTTTCAACGTCAGCATGCACCACTACAGGCGGTTGACCGTAAATGCGTGCCTCTGGAATTACATCGTCATCCCAAACAACAAACCCAAGCGTGCAGTGGTGAACCGCACAAGAGCGAGCTGGAGACGCTGTCTCCAAAGTGACGATATCGCGTTTAGTAGCTGCGGACATCCAATGAGTTAGCTGCAATCTCAAATGAGACAGAGCAGATAGTCATAGACAAGCGTCAGAAACGTGGAGGTCGAGAGATCTCATTGACGATATCTCATATAATAGGGAACAAAACCGTTCATCACTGCCATGAAGACACTCGCACGAACAAGAGGGTTATTGATCATATTAACTCACCAGAAGCTATATTTGAGCCTCTGTAGTATGCATTAGCGTTGGAAGTGCTACCGCAAAACACCGCACGGCGGCGCATACTGCTTGGCCAAGACTGAGTTAGCGTGCGGCTCTGGATCTCAGGATGCTGTAACCTACATACGTCCTGTTTACACTCCTCGATGGCATACACCTTGTCAAATAAAGATTGCTACGAGCAGGAAGATCGTGAATGCCCTGAGATTCGATCTTCAAGGATAGGCGTGTTCAAGCATATGTTGTCGAAATCCCATAAGACAGAACCGAAACGAGTCAACCTGGGGGAGAAGGCGGCTTTTATGAACTGTCTCGATTCTACGAAAAGTAATGCTATGATAGAGACAGTCTTTGGCCAAGCCGCTGCCCACCAGGACCCCTGCATACTCAGCTAGAGGTCTGATCCTGATGCGGACGGACATTTTTGACATTGTTTTCCATACGGCGGGCCGGTCTTGGTCACAATATGCCAGCTGAATTGAGGGATTAGGACATATTCAAACCATCTTTCGACTCCCGCAGCCATTTTTTCCAAAATACCCCCGGAAAGGCATTTTTGCCCTCCCGGATGACCCCCATTTCCGTCCGCATTAGGCCCCGGGCCGGATCTGACCTCTTACCGAGTATTCAGGGTCCTTGCCCGCCCCATGAGCCTGAACCGTGTGAAAGAAGGTTCGGCCTTCGCCGCAGTGGTACTCTGCCACAGCAGACCTTGTGACATCGACTGGCAGTCGATCTCCTACTGCCGCCCACGGGCTGCATAGCGCATGCCTGCCGCGCACACCTGTTCAACATTTGTGCACCAGTTTTCTTGGAACGAAGTGCGTTGAATTAGTTGTGTACAGTATCTACCGAAGTCATTACATAGGTCTAGATGTTTGCAAGAAAAGAATGGCCTAGTGCCCTGAAGAAATCGTCCACGAGAAGACCCGTACGAAAAATGCACGCCAATCCACTTCAATATCATTTCCTCTCTGACGTCTCCAGATCCTCCAGCGCGTGCTCTTCACGTAGCCCAAACTTGTCCTGCGTCTCCGCATGCATCGTGACCTCTTTCAAGAATGGCACTGTTAACAACCCAAGGCCAGAGATCCCGATCATCGTCTTCCAGATAATAGACATGCTGTCAGCGAAGGCCGCGCGGACTTGCGAGCGCAATGGCTCTTCGAGGCCCGAGATGAGCGGGATGGCAGCGTAGGCGATCTCGAAGCCCCCTTGAAATTGTGACGCGAACTCAACAGGCAGCTTCTTCTTTAGTTCGTTTTGCAGGATCGTTGACGCGATGGTGATTCCCCATGTCTGACATTTCTCATCCTATGAGTACAGATTAGAAATGATTCGAGCAGGTCGACGAACCTGAGCGAAGGCGCGGACGAAGGCAAAGAAGGCGAGGGCAGCCGCGGTGCGTTCGACAGATAACGGTGCCAACACGGGGAAAACAGTGCCAGTGAACTATACACCAATCAGTGATGCAGTTCGCAAGTTCAGAAAGGACCGTACCATCATGCCTGTACCAGCCGCTGCTACGAACTGGAATCCCACCCACTGACCCACCGGACTATCAGACTTGAGGAGACTAAGAAGACCAAAGCCGACGATCGTAAGTACCCAGCCCATGATGTTGGCCGGGATGTAGCGCTTCATCAGTTGCACCATTACACCGGAAAGCATAGCCCACGGTGAAATGACCAGTGCTGTAGCCAGAAGGTCCACGCCCGAACGGATGGGGGATGCGCCATAGCATGCTTGAAAATATATAGGCATATAGTCTGTCGAATTTCAGTGAGTAAGAAATGAAATGAAGATAAGTAGGGCAACATACAAATGATCGCGATGCTCGTGATGCCATGGATGAACGTAGACAGGTACGCGCTCAAAGTCGTCCGATTGGAAAGCACGTCATACGGAACGGTGGGCTCGCTAGGAATCTTGAACTCGTAGACCAAGAACCCGACGATCAGGGTCAATCCGATAATCAGAGGTGCAAGGACGGCTGCGGAATCCCAAGGATGTTGGATACCGGCCCATGTCAGCCCAACAATGGCTATCGTTGTTCCTGCGATGACAATGAGATTTCCGCTGCAATGAAAGACAATTAGTTCGCTCTCCATGCGGTCCGTTAGACCGCTCACATCCAATCAACGCGCCCCAGCTTCTCATGTATGCTACCCTCTGGCGAGCGGACACGCAAAAAGAACGTTACAAGCGTAAAGGCAATGGCGGTGAGAGGGAGATTGAGGACTGTCACGAGTGTCAGACCAAGGCTGACTGATGGTACAGACAACTCAATACTCACAGAAAAGCCATCTCCACGCAGATTGCGCCAGAGCACCGCCCTGCCACGAAACGTTTCAGTCAAGTTACTCGAGCCCAGATATTCGGCACCTACAATGACAGGTCCAACTGCACAAGCCAGTGACCACACTAAACCGATGATACCTTGGTACATTCCCCGTTCAGCCAACGGCACGAGGTCCGACACGATGGTCTCCGTCATATTGATGATCGCTCCACCGCCGACGCCTTGAACCGCTGCGTTCTCGTTCAGAACTACACTGTAAAGCCACGAAACAGATAAACTCACCTCTAGCGGCAATGAGCATTTTCATGCTCTGCGCCGCGCCGGCGAGCGCGCTCCCGACGGCGAAGAACACGATCGATGCGAGCATGACGGGTTTCCGCCCAAATACGTCCGCGAGCTTCCCGGACAGCGGCAGTACCGCCGTGCTCGCGAGCGCATACGCAGAGCCGACCCACGAAAATTCGCTCCCGCCATTGAGCTTCTTCGTGATCGTGGGCAGCGCGGTGGACACGGCGGTCAGATCCAGCGCGCTGAGGAATATGGACATGATGACGGCGGCGAACGTGAGCCAGAAGGCGGAGCCCTTGCCTCGCCGCGCGGGCTCCAGCGCGCCCTGCTGCGAGGTGAGAGTACCTGTCGGCGATTCCATTCAGAAGAAAATAGTGGAGAAAGGGGGGGACTTGGTATCGATGCCTGCCACTGCGGTGCGGCGCCATGTTATATATGACCTACAACTCCTCGCAGGCGATGCGAGCCCCACCATCACAATTTGCGTTCTTCATGACGAAGCAGATTATTTTGTCGAGATCACGAGCCATGAACATCTACGACACGAACCGGCCAGGGGATACCTGATTGCAAGGATACATCAGGTACCATTACCATCGTTATTGATCCGCGTCTTGCTGCGGAACGCGTAGGACCTCGGCTGTAAAGCGTTATACCCAACACCGCGGCAGCTGTGTCGATGCAGCGCTCAGAAATGCGTCGAAACACACCAGAAAAGTGTGGGGAGACGCTAACAGAGGCGCCCCGGGAGGGATGGAGGATGGCCGAAGCGTCGTGCCTGGCAGTTTCCTGGCCGGGGAGGTCCCATTCTTGATGCCATTGACAGTTGCAATAATCTTCCTGATTGCTAATCGATACTAACTGCAATAGAAATTGATAGGTGTCTCGGAGCGATGAACGCGTGTACGAGTAGATGCGAGTGCGTGCCGAGGGGAGACGAACATACGTCCCATGCCTTCGGAACACCGGAAACTGCCGAAACGAAGTCCGCTCACCTTCCGTCAGCCTTCCACCTGCTGCACGCGACTGGCAAGCCGGAATGAAATCAAAACCGCTATATGCACAATCATTACGCATCCCAGCGCAGACGGCGGGAAATCCAGATCCAGACCTAGGTAAGTCAAAGCAGCGAAAAGAAAGCGAAGCCCGCACACCTTTCTCCCCGCTACTGTACACGCGGCCGGCACGCAGCAGCGACGACCAAATCCACTATATCCACGATAGTTGTACATCACGGCATACACGCAGCGCAGGCCGCGCGTACGCAATCCGGATCCGCACCCGACCTAGCACCTTACAGGCAACCTGGCGCTCTGTAGATTCCATTCGAGGTATATCGCCCTTCGTAAGTCATTTAACGCTAAGTCCTCGTATTCTTGGAGACTCTCATACAATGTCCCTTGTAGAAATCAAAGCATTTGAGATAGGTCTCCTCGGGGAGAGATACAGCTTCGAGACTCCGCTTTCGTGTAGAAACAAATCTAGATAATCAATGTACAACATGCAGTCAGCATCGCGAGCGAGGATAGTGTCACGCACTCCGCAGCACCCACATAAAATTCTCGAGTTCATGGCGCTATTTACAGGCAGCTGATTGTAGCATCTCCTTTCAGAGATTGCACTATATGCTCAGTGAGAACGAAAGCCAAGGGTGCAGCAGCGAGCTGCGCAATAGCTTGGCCTAAGAGCGAATTTGATGACGCCGTGTACAAAGCCATGATATCACGATCGATAACTGCGAACAACCGATGAATCAGCCACAATCTAAAATGAGACAGAGGAAACAGTCATGAGAAAGCATCAGAAATATGGAGGTCAAGAGATCTCATCGACAACATCTCATATAATAGGGAACAAAACCGTTCATCATTGCCATGCAGTTATTTGCACGAACAAGGGGATCGTCGGTGATGTGGATAAGTCAACTTACCAACAACTACACTTCAGTTGTGAGTAGCATGTTTGGGCATTGAGAGCGCCGCTATGAGGGCGGCCACTACGTACTGAGTGGTCAAGACCTAGTCAGCGTGCGGCTCTGAATTTCAAGATGCCGTAACCTACATACTTACCTTCGGTCCACACCTCTCAAGAGTATATAGGGGTATACACCCCTATCGAAGAAAATTGCTACGAGCAGAAAAGCTTGGGTTCTCAAAGGTCCGACCTTCAAGGATGGGCGTATTCAAGCGGCCATATGTTGTTGCAATCCGTTGAGGCAGAACTGGATCCAGTCAACTGGGGGAAGAAGGCGTTTCGTATGGACCACGTCTCGAGTCTACGGAAAGTAAAGCTTTAATATGACCAGGCCGAAATCCACAAGCATCACTTTGCGAGAAAAGCCCGTAGTCGGTTGATAGTCAAGACGAAAGAACGCCGCTGCAGCCGCCCCACGAACCTGAGCCGTGTGAAAGAAGGCTCGGCCTTCGCCGCGGCGGTACTCCGACTCATGCGCTCATGGGTGCACTCTACTGTAGATCATCGTGGTCTCGATGTATCGTAGAATTTCATTTTAATGTAATATGTTCCGAATCCCATTGTCAGCAAGTGACGTCGCTGGAAGATTGCACCCACAAGTTCAGCTTTTTCGCATGGGTTTTCTGAGAATGAGATTGCCCATAAACCTGAAGAAACTGTCTGTGCGAAGACTCTTGCGAGGAACCACACGCTCATCAACTTCGATACATATCATGCCCGCTCGGGCTCCTTCAGATCCTCCAGCGCATGCTCTTCATGCAGCCCAAACTTGTCATGTGTCTCTGCGTGCATCGGGACTTCCTTCAAGAACGGCACTGTCAGCAGCCCCAGACCAGAGATCCCGATCATCGTCTTCCAGATGACGGACATGCTGTCAGCGAACGCGGCGCGGACTTGCGAGCGCAATGGTTCATCGAGCCACGAGATGAGCGGGATGGCGGCGTAGGCGATCTGGAAGCCCCCTTGAAATTGCGACGCGAACTCGACGGGAAGTTTCTTCTTCAGCTCGTTTTGCAGGATCGTTGACGCGATGGTGATTCCCCATGTCTGAGATTTCGCATGCCATGAGCGCAGGATGAGGACAATTGAAGCGGGTCGACGAACCTGAGCGAAGGCCCGGACAAAAGCAAAGAAGGCGAGAGCAGCCGCGGTGCGTTCGACAGATAATGGCGCCAATACGGGGAAAATAGTACCAGCAAACTACACGCCAATGAGTGACGTAGTTCGCAAGTATAGAAAACGTGCGTACAATCATTCCCGTCCCAGCCGATGCTACGAACTGGAATCCCACCCACTGACCCACCGAGCTGTCGGACTTGAGCAGACTAAGAAGGCCAAAGCCGACGATCGTGACTACCCAGCCGATGATGTTAGCCGGGATGTAGCGCTTCATCAGTTGCACCATTACACCGCAGAAGAGAGCCCATGGAGCGATGACCAGTGCTGTGGCCAGGAAATCCACGCCCGAGCGGATGGGGGATGCGCCAAAGCAGGCTTGAAAATATATAGGTAGGTAGTCTTTCGGATTCTGCTGAGTGAAGAGACAGAAAGTCAAAGTTGGCAGGGCCACTTACAGATGATCGCGATACTTGTGATGCCGTGGATGAACGTAGACAGATATGCGCTCAAAGTCGTCCGATTGGAAAGCACGTCGTACGGAACGGTGGGCTCACTAGGGATCTTGAACTCGTAGACCAAGAACCCGGCGATCAGAGCCAATCCAATGATTAAAGGTGCGAGGACGGCCGCGGAATCCCAAGGATGTTGAATACCAGCCCAAGTCAGTCCCACAATAGCGACCGTAGTTCCCGCAATGACGATGAGGTTACCGCTATAATTCAAAAAAATCGGTTGGCTCCCCATGCCAGTGTGTCAAATCGCTCACATCCAATCAACGCGCGCCAGCTTCTCGCGTATGCTTCCTTCTGGCGTGCGGACACGCAAGAAAAGGGTTACAAGCACAAAGGCAATGGCGGTGAGAGGGAGATTTAGGACTGTGATGACTGTCAGACCAAGGCAGACCACCGTCAGATCGACACTCACAAAAAAGCCACCTCCACGCAGATTGCGCCAGAGCACCGCCCTGCCACGAAACATCTCAGTCAAGTTACTCGAGAGTCCAAAAATCCGGTACCTACAATAACGGGTCCAACCGCACACGCCAACGACCACACCAAGCCGAGAATACCTTGGTATATGCCTCGCTCAGCCAACGGCACGAGGTCCGACACGATGGTCTCCGTCATATTGATGATCCCGCCACCGCCGATACCTTGAACAGCTGCGTCCTCGTTCAGAACTACGCTGCAAAGCCAAGGAGCAGACGAACTCACTTCTCGCCGCAATGAGCATGTCCATATTCTGCGCCGCGCCGGCGAGCGTGCTCCCGATGGCGAAGAACACGATCGACGCGAGCATGACGGGCTTCCGCCCAAACACGTCCGCGAGCTTCCCCGACAGCGGCAGCACCGCCGTGCTCGCGAGCGCATACGCAGAGCCGACCCACGAGAAGTCGCTCCCGCCGTTGAGCTTCTTCGTGATCGTGGGCAGCGCGGTGGACACGGCGGTCAGGTCCAGCGCACTGAGGAATATGGACATGATGATGGCCGTGAACGTGAGCCAGAACGCGGAGCCCTTGCCTCGCCGCGTGGGCTCTGGCGTGCCCTGCTGGGGGGTGAGAGTGCCTGTCGACTCCATTCAAAGGAACGGACGAGGAGAATAGAGAAAAGGCGGTATTTGGTATCGATGCCTGCCACTGCGGCGCCGAGCCAGGTTATATGTGACCTGCAGTTTAGGTTACCCTGCAGGCGATACGAAACCCGCACGCCTGCAATTTGCGAAGTTCAAGACGAAATAGACCACTTTGTCGAGATCAGGACCCATGAGGATCCACGACACGAACCTGCCAGGGGATGGCTGATTGCAAGGATACATCAGCAGCCATAGTCGTCGTTATTCAGCCGCGTGCCGCTAGAGGTCGGTCCTAAGGCTATATCGCCAAGACCCCAGCAGCTGAATAACATCGATGCAGCGCTGAGAAATACAGCGAAGTCGACCAGAAAGGTGTGGGGTGGCGCGCCCGGGCAGGGAAGAAGGACGCCCGAGGCGTCGTGCCTGGCAGTTTCTTCGCCGGGGGTAGGTCCCACTCCTGATGCCATTGACAATCGCAAGGATCTTCCTGATAGCTAGCGGCTCTGCAACATAAATTAATGGGTGTCTCGCAAGAAATCAGTAGATAAATAGGTGCCGAGGGGAGACGTACTTGTCCTCACTGCATCCACGCCCGGAACGTGAACTCCGGCAACTACCGAGAAGAAAGTCCGCTCACCTTCATTCCTCCCAGCCTCCCACCGTGCAGACGAGCGGCAAGCCGCAGCGACGACCGAATCAATATCCACGATAGTTATACATCACGGCATACACGCCGCACAGGCAGCATGCACGCAATCCGGATCCGCACCCGAAGCAACACGTGTAGAGTAACTGGCAGCAATAGTCCTAGAGTCCGAGTCCGAGCAATAACCGTAGCGAGTGTGGGATAGAATGATGCGGGTAGTAGGAGGGGATGATCTGGGTCGTGGGTGGTGGTATCGACAGTACGAGGTATGTAGGTATAGGATATACAACTAAGGGAATGCCATAGGCGCCGAGCTTGACAGTCCGAACCGAGAGGAGAGATAAAGAGAAGCATATGCACAGACCCGCCGCGACGCTCACCGCTCGAAGCGCCCGCCAGGCCCATCCAGCTCAAAGCTGCCATTGCTATGCACGCTCGACGGCCGCGCGCGCTCGGGCTCCGGCGACGCGAGCCCCGGGAAGCGCGGGCTCAGCGGCGGCTGCGGCAGGCGGATGTGGCCAGGGCTGACCGACCCCGACCGCGCGCTGGCAAGGCTCCCGACGCCGCTCACACGGCGGTCGAACGAGATGCGGCTCCCGCGCAGGGCCGTCCCGACGCCCGCCATGCTCCCGCGCGCGCCGATCCCGAACTCGGCGTCGTCGAACCGCGAGTCGCCGCGCGTGTGCGCGAGCAGCGGCTCCGCGACGCTCGGCCCGTCCGCGGGCGCGCCGACGTCGCTGTGCGTGTGCTGGTGCGCCGCGCGCGGCGCGTCCTCGGGGTCGGAGTCGCTCTCCGCGCGCTTCGAGTGCGCGTCGCTGCCGAGCGAGGTGTCGCCCCAGCCGATGAGCGTGTTCATGTCGTCCTTCTTGAGTCCGCGCGACCCATACTCGCCCGTGTCGACGTCGCTCCCGACGCGCGTGCGCACGCTGTCGGTCGTGTACGACGAGCCGATCTTCTTCCGGCGGAGGTACTCCTCGGCGCGCATGTGCGCGATCGCGTCCGCGCTGAGCCGCGGGTCGTCGTAGCCCATGTTGTCCGACAGGCTCCCGCGCTGCGCGAGCTCGTAGTCCGAGTCGCTCCCGGGCAGCGGCGACTTGCGCTCCTCCATGCCGGGGCCCGCGCCCGCGCCCTTGGCGTAGCGCCGGCGCACGATGAACCACCGCAGGACGAAGAGCACGACGCAGAGCGCGAAGAAGCCGAGCAGCCCGACGAGGACCTCGATGCCGACGGAGAGATGCCGCCCGTCATCGTGCGTGGCCTGTGCGGCGGAGCCCCCGCCGGTGCTGAGCGGGCGCTGCAGCACGCGTACCGTGTGAAATTCGTCGAGCGCCTTGGTCGCGTTCGTGAGGCCGAGCAGGCCGAGCCGTGGGTGGATGCTGCTGTTCAGGCTCTCGTCGTCGAGCAGGGCTGCGTTGTCGTGCGTGGGGAACACGCCGTTCGCGTCAGGTGAGTCGTATGCCATGACCGTGTAGGTGTTCCGCAGGAAGGGCACACCGAGGATCATGTCGGCGAGGCCACTCGCGGGGCTGTCCAGCTGACCACCCGCGGTCTGGATGAGGCCCACGCAGTTCGAGGAGTCGGCGTCTTGGAGGGGGACTGTCGTAAGGTCGAGGGGATGCAGCGTCATCTCTGATTGGCCATCGAGCGTAATCGTCATGTTAATGGGAGTCGTACAAGGGAGGTAATCTGCAATGCAATGCACGTCAGAAGAGTGTGACAGGGAAATAGACGACCACCCACAGTTGCCATCAGAGGCGGGCCCGATACCCATCGCGCCGTAAATACCATTCGCGATGGCGGTGGTTGCCAGGATATATGGCACACCGGAATCCAGCACCGCAGAGGGGAACACTGCGCCCGAATTTGAGCGGCCGATAGTGATCGGCTTCGCCTCGCCGTCGACATACACAGTGATCGCGCGCACGCTCGACTGCCAGAAGAAAATGCCGTCGCTGTTCTGACTCTGCACGGTCGAGTAGCGGATTTGGCTCGGGTCCGGCACGATCTGCGACGGGTGTCGCCCAATGCCGAGCATGGACGGTATCTCGTCGGAGTCGGGGCGGGAAAGGCTGAGCGACAGAAAGCGCGCGGACGGCGCGCTCGCGGCGGGCGTCATGCCGAAGAGGTTGGACGTGAATGCGGCACCATCGGGCGTATTGCCCGTCACTGGCGGGAGCTTTTGCGCGATGACCGAGTTTAACGGCAATGCGAGGCCGAGGATGCCATCGAATAGATTTTCGAGTGGCTCAGAGTCCACTTGTGTTGCTGCGGCTGAATACGCGGGCAGAGAGTGAGAAGAGAGGCTCGCAGAAAGGATATGAGCATACCAAAGGCTTGGCTGTCGATGTTGTAGCCGCCGACGTTCACTGTGTCCCAATATATGGGCCCGTGGACGTCGCCCGCCAGGTATGTGATATCAAAGGTTACGCCAGTTGGCCTGCCGCTGCCGCTATCCATATTGTACTGGCGGCCTTTGGTGTTTGAGCAGGCTGACGATGAGCATGCCGTAGATGCCATCCACTGCAGGATATTAGTCGGAAAATAGAAGATGTGATCTCGTTGCTACGCACCATGTCAGAAGAGCCAGTGTCCACCTGGAGGGACAGGTTTTGACCGCTGCTGCCTACTGATACTGGCACCGTATAGACGCTACATTAAAAATGAATGAGCATCATCGGGGGGAAGACGAGGCGAGCTTGGGAGGTAAGCGCCGTCGACCTTTACATCGCGGGGTGTTACACGAAACTGCCGCACGGGAACAGAATAATGACAAGCGGGGAATATGTGAATCGACCGGTCGCGTCACCGACAGACAGCCGTTGGTTCAGCCTCGAAAGAACCGATATCGCTACAAATCACCAAACCGCAGATGCCGCAACAGCAAAGACTGATGAAACATACAAAGTGGAACTGAAATAGTACTTACGCTTCGTAAAAGCCTCCTCCGACCATGTCCAACGCCAGGACGACACCTCCGGCACCGCCATCCCCCTCGTTCCTTTTCGCAGGCGGGTCTGCGCGTGCCTTGCCTTTCCATCGAGCAGCGGGGGTAGAGCGGGGCACTGTTGCGGGCATCGCGTGCACTAGTAACGCGACTTGGGGGAATAGTCTGTGTCAGCCGCAGGCAGGTCGGCCGCTGGGTATAGATGGGCAAACAGAACAAGAGACGATGTGAGATAGAGCAGGGATATATATGGTTGGCAACGCGTTTGACAGATGCTGGCTGGGAGCGGCGGCGCTCGTTTGAAGGAGGCGCGCGCTCTGTGGTCGAGGTCGTGTCGGCTGACGCGTTGAGCGCGTCGTGCCCCGTTCGTCGTCAAAACAAAAAATAGTAGGGATGCCGCCCTGCTTGCGAGTGTTGAACGCGGGGACTAGAAGGAATGGAAGATCAGAGAGGGTATGTATAGGATGGGGATGAGGTAGAAAAGGGTAGCGGGAGACTTTGGCCGTCGCCAGACTCTACTCTCGACTTCCCCAGATTACGTAACTAGCGTGCCTAGTTCTGCTGATCTTCCTCCTCCCTTCGTCCTTTCAGCGTCCTCTTCCATGCCAGCTTCTCGTCATTTAGGTCCGTAGCCTATATACAAAAGCTAAAGTCGTGCAGATCGCTGCATGCTAGGCCGACAGACACTCGATATAGCAAGCCGACGCACAAACCAAGGCAGCGCCACTGGCCAGCCTAACGCGAGCTGCCCGTATGGGCGCCCAATTTAGCCCGCCAAGCCAAGAAGCAGATCCATCTTGTTCGTCTCGCACAACACCGCCTTAGTGACTGCCTTGTCGACTCCAATAGACTCCAATATCGGCATGCATAGATGTCTCCGGACCTCCATCTCCTGGTGCACAGCTCTCCGAACTCCAACTTCTGCAGATGCGTGGACGTTCGCGCGAGGATACTTTCAAATTTCTTCGGGACGCTTGAGCGCCTGTATCTTTTTCCTTAACCTGTCTCCATTCCTTTCTCCTGACTGAAGACAAGCGACATCACCTGCTACAAATGAGACCATGGAGTCTCGGCGGGTTGCCACATTCTATGGTCCATCGTCGGGTCGAGGCGACTCTCGTCCATCGGATACGAGCCACACGCGGAACGCGAGCCGGCGGGTTGTCTTCCAACCTCGGTTCCGAGGTGCTGTGCTACTTTCAAGAAGTACTGTACTTACTAGGGAAGCGCCGACTGCGTCGGCATGAACCTTGCTTGTACGACAATAATTGTTACAAAGTGGCTTTCCTCATGCTAGGTGGTTCTTATGGGTGCTAAATAATATTGTAAACTTCGGACACGGTATACCTATGGTATTGACACTATTTACTGGATGACGGAATGCTGGACAGGTAAGGTGTACAAGTATCTATCTCGTACGTATGTCGAAGGACACCACGCGCCCCTGTGCGTTCCCCAACGGCTAATTGACCACGGGCTGATTTAAAAAAAAGGGTGAGATTCCAAATTGTAAGCTTGCAACAGGTTGCTCGGTGCCGGGGAGCACCTCGTTCGCACAAGCCATAAACTCGCAGACCAGCGGATCTCAAGCGAACAACAGGAGCAGCATGGACGTCAGCTTCGTTACCACGCCATTGCCAGCAAGCCCAAGCATACGGAGTCACTAACCGTGTCGAACGCACTCGTGCCACCCGCGCAGCGGGCTCCCCTTCGCCGCCGGCTGCATGCGCATGCCGAGCAGAACTACTTCTCGCACCCTAAGTTGCGCACGCCCTCGTTCCGCTCTGCCCCCATTTTCACTGTGGAGCTGCAACAGTACGGCTTACCGCAGACACCAAGGGCTATGATGCTAATCCGCATTGTCGCCGATATTGGAGACTGAGAAAAAATGCTGGACGCTGCAGACGCGGGTCTGGAGGGCACACCTCGAGACCCTGTCAGAGATCCTCCCGCGTGTGTTCTGCCTATGCCATGTTCAACTTGGGGAGCTTGAACGCGAGCATAGGGAGGTGATGAGGTCAGATTCAGCCAGATTGCTAGGAGAACGCAGAACGCACATAGCACGCGGTCTGCGGTCTGAGACTTGATGACAACTTGTGAGGTTGCTGCCTGTATAGGGCACACATGCTGAAGGAGCCGTTGTCTACTCTCACCAGCTGGTTTGTGGGGTGCTGAATATATGTGCTACAGCACTTTTATTATGTCGTGTGTGCTCAGTAGCATGCCCAAGTTCTTGCACGTTGATGCGAGTGATAAGCTTGAAATCAGCCGAGGGCGCAATCGTATGTCTGTTCGCAAGCGATGCCATGACAGATGTCGCCGGCGAGTCGAGCTGCGAATTGAGTGATGACGACATCGAAATCAGAGCCGACGACGGTGCGGACGTAAACACATTGTCGTTGCTAAACGAGGATGTCATCCTAGGTGCAGGCAGCGGGGGAACGGAAGGCGGGGGCGTAGGAGGCGGCAATCTCGCCGTCGAGAGGCCGTTGACGGTGGGGTAAGTCATACTGCACTCTGGGATGGGTCGTGTTGGCGGGGGCACAGGGGATACGTCGTGCGTGGATGGGGCAGACGCGAGCTGAGCCTGAAGGTCGATGATAGCACGCTCCTGCTTGGTCTTCTCCTCCTGAATCGCGTCCTTCTCGTCCTTGACGCCGACTGTCGAGAAATGGGCAGGTGTGATTCAAGTCACAGGTGCTGTGACTAGTCACAATGTCGGCTCTTCAAGTTGTAACTTCTTCCCCGTCCAATTCTAAGACAAAAAAGGGCAATAGACCATATCAGAAGCATAAAAAGCGATTGTCAACGATGAGAAAAAGGGTTCCGGTGCATGATTGGAGTGCTAGACAAAGAGTAAATAGGTGTGCTGCTCGAGGTGCCGAGCCTTTGTTTGTCACTGTTGACGATGTGAGTTACGGCGCTAATAATTACGGGGGTGCGAGAGACCTTGACAAGCAAGGTAACCTCCAAAACACAGCGCGTGTCCTTGGTTCAACCTTCTCAACGCGCGACCCTGGCGAATCGTAGCAATACCTCCATGCACGCTGTTGCCACGCACTGGACCACGTTATCAAAGTTGCGGCCAGTCGTCTCCGCATCGGAAACATTTCAGGGCGTGTTCGGCGATGGGCAGGGCCGCGCTCCGTGGGCCTTCGACATCCAGCGAGGCGCTGAGAGAGTCGACGGTGGTATCGCACCGGTTCGCGTCGCATTGAATAAGTACAATGCTCGTCGACTCACGGAATGACAAAAGTGAGTGGTAACTGATGCGTGATGGAATGCGATTCTTGAGCCTACAGGCACCCATCTAGATGCTACCTGCGCGATCTCGAGATGGAGGGATGGCAATCTGATTGCGGTCTGAGGTCATCAATCTTATTCGTGCAATCCCGACTCGGAGTGCCGTCCCTTCGTCGACAATCTCTCCTTTGCCTCCGAGATATCCATCCTTGTGCCGCGCGGCAGTATTGAGGACGGAAAGCGCCAATTCATGCAAGTGTTCCATCATCATATGTGCAAAGATGTATCCAGGGGCTCCGAAAACACAGAACGACTATCTTCTGTGTAAGGTCTGCTCGGAGACTAGGGCTCCGAGAAGAACGAAATAGCGCCTATATCGCTCATATGGCATTTACACTCCAGAGGTTCGACAACGACACCTCCGCCGTCTGCGTCAAAGAGTCTCTTCGTAACGCTATCCTGAAGTGAGTCCTAAACTCTGTTACCGTAAACGTCGAAGCACTTACTCACGATGATATGCATCTACTGTCTACTCACAGCACCGTGCCTGCTGCAACCTGGTCAGAAAAAAAAACCCATATGGCTTATCCCCCGCTGCCGCTCCGAGCTACTCGCAATCGCACGAGATGGTGACGTTTACCATCCCAGCCGAAATCGCAGCAGCGGCCTTATTGACCGTCACGGTATTGGATATACAACGACGCATCCCCCGAGTCTCCCCGCGCGCCGGATGCGATTTACCACCTTCTTGGCGGCCTCGAATACCCTCCAGCATTGCGACCGTTCAGCACATGCAGCACGGTGCACTTGGCTTTCGTCTTTGGCAGACAGCGCGGCGACACCGTGGGCTGTATACTAGATGGCCCATCCGAAACGCAGCGCTCTCATCATCACCATGGCGGCAATCCGACTTTGTAGTTTCTGACACGTTTGAAGTGCTGCATGGCTAGTCTGCATTCAAGATGACGACAGATCTGATCGGACTGCTTTGTTCGATGTTGAGGGGACATTTTCTCGGCGGCGGGGAGTGAGGCGTCAACGTATGCGTCAACCTTCGCATCGTGGATGTGAGTTGCTTCGCTCCCTCGACCACTCGTCTGCCGTTCATCAGGCATGACCCTCACTTACTGCAGCTGATAATCTAGTTCGACGCTCAGGTAGACCGTTGCTCAAGGCGGTTGACGCTGGCAGAATCATGCGCTTATGTAGTGGGACGCATCCGCCTGTGCCGGCGTCAAAGTGTCCTTTGACTCTATTCCAAAGTGAGTCGTGAGCTCTGTTACCATGAAGATCGAACTATGTGCTCATGGCTAACCAAAGATGGTGGCATCAAAGGCGTTCGGGTTCTGGCTGACGGCTGCTACGTGATCACGTAGGTGCCGCACGTCCATCGCGCCGAGCTCCCAGGGTCCGATAGTGATAGAGCTGTCCTCACTGCCATCAGGTTCGTAGAGGCGCTGGAGCAAAGCAGCCACGGTGGACTTCCCTGATCCAGATGATCCGACGATTGCAACGCTCTTGCCGTCACGAATCCGCAACATATACCGATGTGCACTTGGTCGAAGATAGCAGAATTGGCGAGACAATGCTCGCCGACTTCCCCGCCATCGACTCCATCCCGGCGCTGACCACGAAGGCCATTACCACTCTTGTCGCTTATGACCGTCCGCCCACTGATGTTCCGATACATTATCGAACAGCTCTACGGAATCTTATGCAGTCCAGCTGCTCTTCAGCGCAATTCACCATGACAGCCAAGGGTCAATTTCCCCCGACACGGCGGCCTGTCACGATTAGTTGGAACCGCGCCCGGTCTGCATATCCGCGGCTTCACAACGATACTTACCGTGGGCGACATCCGTGCAAGGCTTTAGCCCAATACTGCTACGATAAGAGATCCGTGCCTCTGCCGCCGGTCTTTCATGAAGCTGAATGCTGCATCGACTCTTATGAAAGTGTAAAACTATTTATCGGCACATCTCCAGTACCAATGAGCAACTAACGCATACTCCCCCCGAGGGAGACATATGCTCGACGAAAGATGTATTTACGCCAGACCAATAGTAAGCTGATAGCCGAAAATGTATCCAGTAACCGTCGACAAAGATCTCCATCTGCTACCGACGTAGAAAAGTAACGCGCTAACAATTGCGCTACGACGGCTTTGGGCTTGGATCCTCGGGGTTATATGGCATGATATCGACATTTCCCCTTGTCTACTAGGTTGCCGACATGACAAGCTGTCTCAGCGTGGTTACTTACAAGTTGTACGATACAGTAGCATTGAAAATCCATAAATATGATCGGGAATTCGAAAATGTGTTGCATTATCACAGGTCGATATGGATGAATGGGACCCATCGCATGAACCACTCCTCCTCTGACTCCGCATCTTTCGCTCTCTCTTGCAGATCTAATATCGAATAATGAAGGGCATGAGCTGCTTGGCTACTATCCGGGCGTCCACCTGCGAAAAGACGAGAATATACTCCATCCGCAACGCTTGGCCCGTCCTGGTCATCTATCGACCACATCGTTGCGATGACGCTGCGATACCCGATGAGCTGCATGCCAGCGGCGAGATGGGTTGCTTCGTCCGGAAGCTCAGAATCTCCAGTCGATGTCTGGCATGCAGAGAGAAAGGCGAAATCCGGAACCGCATCTGTCATGCGGATAAGGTCCGCCAGCTCCAAGCGTTTGTCCGAAAGACTAAAGGCGCTCTTCAAGGGGTCCTTGCGATTCTGCATGCCGTGACATGCTAGATGGATCCAGCTGCAGATCTTCATTCCTTCCTTTACGGAGGATTCTTTGGCATCCTCATCATCGAGCTTTATCATCGCCGGTGTGCCGATGTGGGCTTCAATCCTATCCATTTCGATTCTTGTGAGGGGAATGGAAGACTGTTCGGGCGCATCGCTCACGCATACAGCAAGCAGATATTGAAAGTTGGGTACTGGACCTCGCTGTAGTGAGGAGAGGAGAGCGGAGATGTTTGATGTGTAGGACGAGACTACAAAGTCTGTTGTTCGATGACCTGGCCCGGCTACACCAAAATCTCCTGCTGCGTGAATCGGGAGGAAAGAGAATGACCCTGTGGGACACCACATGATACGTGGATGGGCACCCGGTTCACTCGGAACCTTGATCAACCAAGAGTCTGAGCATTTAACAGCGATCATATTGGATTGAATAAGACGTACCAAAAGAGAAATTGCTTGAAGGACTGGTTTGACGACACCGTACCAGAGCCTTGACAAGACTTGTTGCACGGATGACGGCACACCAGGCGACGACTTGAAGAAAAGACGCGAGCTTCCACGAGAGCGAAGAGTGGGATTTCTCAGAACTCCGTCCATCATTTCGCAGAGTTCCTCCACCTCATGATTTTCGAGTTCTAGTTCGACGGGGCGGACATGATCTTCGCCCGCCTGCAGAATCAGCGCCAGTGTCTTCATATGAAGCATCTCTGGGCTCTCTGTAGCCACGAGAGTAATGACGGAGTCGATGCTAGTGTGTGACAGCGCCTGTCGCAGATCTGCGAGCTGCTTCGGCTGCAAGAAATCCTTATACCCAGGGATTCGGTGTCTCAATTTCTGTATATCACATTCCCAGTATTCTGCCGCAAGACGGTGGTGGGGAGTTCCATCGAAATATCTGTCTTCAGCTTGTCTGATTGGTTCGCTCCCATCAACAGGGTCACTATGCGCCTTCTCAAGGAACCCAGCGTGGTCTAGCAGATTTTCCGCGAGTACCGGGTCATAGTCGTCGACGTCCTCGGCGAGCATCGATGCTCGTACGTTTTGCTGCTATCTCCAGACAACGAGACGGCCTTGTTCGAGCCACTCCAATGCCAGGTCGGGGTTACCACAGAAGAGAGCAGTGATATAGGCTGCAACGCGGACATGTTGGCTTGTTGAGCGCATGTATCCGAGTCGGGTAGAGATACTGTGTCCGATAAATAACTTTTGTATGAGTTCCATCATGTGGCCATACGCGACACGAGCACAGTTGTATAATTGTGCAGGAGCTGGAAGAATAGAAGACGGCTCGGCTTGCTGTCCGTCCTGAGAATCGTGCAATTTGAGGCCGGATCGAAGAAGATTGAAACCCCACTGCGCGGCAGCTTTAAGCTGAATGGCAAAAGGACCTTTTCGTGCGACGACAGCATCATGGGGGCCAGTCATAGCAAAATCCAGGTCGTTGATGTCTACCGGCAATGAGCTCTGTAGATAACACTGGAAAATGGTATCACTGAGCTCCGTCAGATAGATATGCCGATATGAAGAATCCGATGGGACCGTTTTGAGGGCAAGCCGATAAGACTGGAAGGATTTGTAGGCAAGGGAATCTTCGCCGCTGAGCATAAAATCATAGAAATAGGAGCGCCCTAGATACCGCAGGACGTTGGACGACTTCTCCTTGTATGCATAAGTCTTTGGTAGCATGTCAAGGGCGCATTGAAGGAGTTGATGCGACTCCTGTAGGAGGGGTATGCTTTCGCGACAAAGGTCCTCGTCTGAGTCGTCTACGAAATAGAAATGGTAGAAGCGCAATTGCAGCATGATGCCTAGATGAAACACTGGAGACCATTCGTCCACATGCCCGATGGTCGAACATAGCGCTAGAGCTTCACGACATGCTTTGATGGCATCGTCAATATGCTCGACCATGCCAAAGGAGTCATACCAGTCCGCGCAAACAAGAGCCCGAATGATGGGAAGTTCTGTTAATCTGCGATCGTGATCGTAAAGTTTAGTAGCTTCATTCAGAGTTTTCAAGCATCATTCTGCATCCCCAGGGACCCTAAGATACGAGAACCGCCGTTGTAAGACTTCTCCGAGAGCGTGGAAAGCAAATGCTCGCATAACGCCCGACAACGGATCTGAGCCCGAGCCACGATCGAGCCTATGGGTCCATTGATCCGGAGCAACATCCTGAATAGACTTGTAAAAGAGAAAAGCTTCTGCGGCCAGATCACTTTTCAGCACTTCATCATTCAGCAAACTGACAGCTTTGTCGATGTGCTGAGGTTCAGGATTATGGATGAAGCATATGCTCTTGTATAGAGCGATGTGGATTTGGCATAAACGGCACTGACTCCACTTCTTGCCTAGAGTTTGCTCTTCTAGATGCCCATATACCTCACGAGTGTCCTCATAGTTGCCTTGGTAAAGGAAACGACAATGCATGCAGGCAGATATACTGACAGCAGCAGTCCTCCAGCCAAGGGTTTTATGCATACTGGCATCAATCCTCGCAAGGCCCTCCTCGTCACCAGAAAACGTGTAAAGGACGCCACACAACAGCTCTATGGCATAATCCAAGTCATCTAAGCAAGTGAGCTGAGTAAAGCAAGTAGCAAGCGCCCCAGCTTGACAGGCATCATAGAAAGCCCTACGTTCCTGATCAACCTTGTCACCCGAGTCTATGACAGCGGTGGAGGCGTCATCGAAAAACTTCGCTGCGGTCCGGACATCTTCGAGGCTTCCTAAGCCAGAATAGTAATGGTCCATGAGTGCGATTCCAAGATGGGAGCGGATGAGGGGGAACAGAGGACTGCTGGAAAGACATAGCTTGCAGGCCTTCCAGTAGAAGGGAAGGGCATCGCGACGAGGAGGAACTTGCTGTGACTTGAGTTCCGCGAGAATATAATGTAGTTGAGCGGATTCCGCACTTTGGGCTGCCGGATCGAGGGAAAGCAAAGATTCCAATTGATCTAAGGAGTCAGATGAGACAACAGGCCATAAAGACTCCATCGGTATCTGCTCTTGCAAGTCGTTCAACGCTAAGTGCAAGAGGGCAAACCCCGAGTCATTAGGCATCTTGGTATCGGCATGAATCTAGTAGACATCAGCCCAGATAATGTGTTCGACGAAGCGAGCTGGACATACCCAAGCTAAAGCAACCCTCCTATTGTATCCTTCAGTATGGATAGAAGCAGCGATCTATAAATGACAGCTTACCAGGTCAACCTTTCCGTTAAACTGATATGGATACCTTCGCTGGCTAGTATATTGGTAAATCTCGAGTACAGTGGAATGTCCATTTTCATGCAGCGTCGAGACGGGCCCGGTCCGTGATCTGATAAAAGCGTACTGAGACGTTGCCAATGCGACAGAATCCCGTCGCAATGCAAACAGCGTCTGCAGCCCAGATGTCAGTTTCCAATAACAGGTCAGATCTCATGAAACCATACTCAAGGAATGATAAGAAAGCCTGAAGTACGCCGCAGGAGCTCGTATGATATGGCTCGAGGTAATGGTGACCACGATACCTGGGAAGACAAAGGAACATATATGGAGCAGCAACTTGGCCTCAGAGCGAAGGGCGTTATCTGGTCACGCTGGGTAAAGATGGCGATGCTCCTAGGATTTCGAAGAGTCTTTTGATTGATAACGCAGGCATTAGGTTAGACCGAGATTCTTGGGAGACATCGATGGAGCTTAAAAACCCCGCTGTCAGAGAAATGTCTCAGTCTTCCTGCGAACGAGCCAGCAATAAAACCTTATTAATAAAAATCGAATCCCCGGGAAGTAGATTGTGTAAAAAGCCGAGTTCAACAGCTTTGAAGCTAGCGATGACTGGAAGCCTCCCTCCGATTTTCTTGGACGACAGAACTCGACACCGAGCCGAAAGCGGTATTAGACGATTGATTGTTTTGTAGGGACGGGAGTTTGATGCGGTACATGCGATGTTCGCGATACGAACCTTCCGCACGAGCCACGTGTATCATATCGCAGTGTCGTCAGCTCCGGCACGATCAAGGGACATATTGCGAATATTGCTTCCGATTCATGTGCATATGAGGCAACGTGAAGATGGGCCAAATGATCGCACGCAGTTTGCCGTCAGAGCGTTGAGAAGGCCAGTGTTGCAGTGACAGGCCGAGCAGCTAATAATCTCGAGCCAAAACCATATCGCTCGAATATCCTGTTCTGGATTGCGAAATAAGCGAGACAGAGCTCTTCTGTACCGGCGACGGCAGCTATAAAAGAACATGAGATTGACCGAAAACAGGAAGTCCGGACAGACAAACCTGGTAAGAGTGTGGAGCTTCCAACTTCCTAAACGTTCCCGGTGAAGGCAAAGCCTTCGCGTGCGGAACCCATCGGTATGCAAAAATCCTCTGCTGTGGGTACGATAGAAAGCTTTGCGGCCCTGATGCGGAGACTTTTCGCTTGAGAAAACATCGTTTTCCTCCAATGGATTTCAACGGATGAATAGCTGTCGAGGATAAGTCGCGCTCAACCAAAGATGGATCGACTTACGGCTCAAAAGTCTTGAAGTGTGAGATCTAAGGTAAGGACATGTCGATCACTTGAGTCGGAACGCGTCCTAGCATGACCGTGATAGGAAAATGACTGGAAATGAAATGCAGTTCCGAGCAAGTTTGGAGGACAATTTGACTCTAACCTAGTAGGCGTTTCCGTTTGCTTTCAGTTCTGAATGATCCTTGAAAATCGTTAAATCTTCGCAGCAGGTAGGTGACATGCAAATTAGCCAGCGAAAGACGAGTCAGACGGAAGACAAGACACCGTTGCTGATGTCATCAGTACGATGAGGAAGGGCGTGCTAAGCGCCCTAAGAACGTCTATTCTTTCTGCTGACTATCATCATGATTGCCTTCATCTCTCGTGAACCCGCTGAGAACGACCTCCTGACATCGAATAGCAGCCGGTCGCTTTCGATTCGTACCATTGTCTTCCGTCTCGCGATGCATGTCCAATGATTAACCCATCGCAAATACAATCCATACTCCCGAGATGCCCCCACGCGATCGCCTGCAACGTCACTTTGCTGAGCACCCTTTTACCGTGCTCAAATTTACCGTGCGCATGCGTTGTCGCATTCAGGACGAATGGGGCGCGTATGACTTGACTTGCAAACTTGAGCCAGTCCATCCGCGCATCGAGGCAGCGGCATCATCGACGCTTCGATCGTTGTGCGTGGTCATGAAGGAAGGACGTTCATGACGCCTTCTTCCTGCTATGTTCTCTCGCAAGTCCTTGGCACGTTCAAAGACACAAGAAGGGAGCTTCATGAGTCTAAAATCTGAGGAGCATCGTCCCGCCCAGCAGTTCTATTCAACAAACCCGCACCGCTCGCCAGGCAGCGGAGTGAGGCCGTGAGGTCGATGTGAATCTAGACACCTAGATTCTCCGAGCTCCTGGCCAGTCGCAGTTGCAATGCACACCGTCAGTTCATTTATTTACAAGTCTGAACTCGCCCTGGTCGATGATCTCTTCTCCATATCTCAACATCAACACCCCTAGACGTCGTAGAACCTGATCATAATCGGGATGCATTGCCAATTGAACAAGTGAGCATTGATGCCGAGAACTGGTCGGAGATTAACAGACCGAATTGCTAAGGCTGCTGGGAAAACGACAGGAGCACAGCAAATCATGGAAAGTATGCGCATTCGGTCTGACGGCTGCAGATACAAAACTACGACACCCGGGAAGGAACGAAACGCTTATGGCAGGCGTCGACATGAAGCCTACGCACTATTGGAGAATGTGATATACTGGCACCATTGACTGGCGGGAGTCGTGCCCACGGAGGCCTGCCAGGCTCGATACCACGTTGGCAGGCCATCGACCAACCCCGCTTTGCGAGGCTGCCACCCCAGAAGATCGCGCGCAAGCGAAGGGCGGGCGATACTTGTCGTACAAAGCGCAGATTCAAACACTGTTAATGTGAATACGTCAGTCGGGCATACACCAACCCAACAACATGCACTTACCGTTCGAAGGCTCAACATACTCGTAGGTCCCCTTGGCACCTGAGACCTCGACGAGCCTCTGCAGGAGATCGTCGACAGACTCGGACTGGCTGGTCGCAGCATCAAAGATCAGCCCGCCGACCAGCTGCGCCTTCTCTGCCACGCGCACATACAGATCCGCGAGGTCGTCGAAGTGGATCACGGCGTAGCGCCCGCCGGGCCGCCCAAACCACCTGACCTTGCCCTCCGAGGCCGACTTGAAGAGGGGGGCCAAAAGCGAAGCCGACCCCCCATAGAGAATGGCCGGACGTACTATGATGCCGTTCAGGACGGGGTCATTGACGACCTGCTGTTCAAATGCAGGGCGCCATGCGACAAGCTGTACAGGATTAATGAGGGGTGTGGTGTCCGTCACAGTCTCGGTTCTGCTATCCCCGTGGATCCATATCCCGGACGTATAGATATACGAGAGCTTGGGTGCGCCGACGGGCCGCAGTGCTTTGGCGGCGCTCGAGACCGCCTGCAGCAGCGCCGGTCCGAGGACAGAGATGTTGGTGTTTCCGCCCACGCACTCGATAACAATATCAAGTGTGCTGACGATCTGAATCCAGTCCTCTGGCTTCTCTGCGTCGCCGATGATGGGGGTAACTAGATAGGTGGCAACGTCAACGCGCGAACATTAGGTAGATACTGATATCTTACTTTCGTCGGCGAGGAATTGATTGGCCATAGCCTTCGAGCGAATGAGACCGAAGACTTCATGCCCTGCGCGACTGAGCGCGCGGGCGGCAGGCAGGCCGATGAAGCCAGAAGCACTATGTAGGGCGAATATCAGCGATTCACCTATGAAAATTTGCCCCTGAGACCGACCCAATGACAAGGACCTTCATAATCGAGTTAACGAGGGATTGATATCGGTAGCGGGGGTTTAGAAGAGAAGATCCACACAATTAGCGCGGCTTTCAGTCCGTCCTGCTATATATGTTCCGCATGTCCCGCCCAAATCGAGGAGATATCTTCCATGGACTGTTCCATCGCTTGAATTCACGGTATGCTCAGAAGAGACCAGCACGTCTGGATGATGCAGCCACGGAGGTTTTCTGCTGACAAGTCACTGAGAAGAGTGGGGTGGTTTATACACCGACAGATGCTTGCTCTTCGAACCAACTGCAGGCTGCATCCGCAAGCCTAGAAGTGCTTTACTGAGCCCTTGATTTCCCTGCGTAGTATCCAGTGACTAGGCCATTAATGCATCCGACAGGCTTGATCAAGAAGCGAGAGTACAGTAGTCCCGACAGAGAACGTTTCCCGCCGCATGATAGGCAGATACGTGGTCACGGACAGCTGGCGGCTCAGTGACATGTAGGCGTCCCGAAACAAGATAGACAAAAGAAAAAAAGGTGCAACATACGTTTTACATACGTTGTAACCTGTTGTGAGAGTACGAGATGAAACGTCGCTGCTGATGTCATCCGAAGTACGATGAGGAAGCCGTGCTAAGCGCCCCATGCGCGTCTATCCTTCTGAGTATGGTCTTCGCCTCGAGTGCGACAGCAACGTGACTTATCGTCGTCGATTCGTACCGACATCGCCCTCAGCTCGCGGGGAGTTCTCAGCGACCAACATTTCCCACCCGTATTGTCGGGATGCCGCCACCCAACCGCCTCCACCGTCACTTTGTCGAGCACCCATTCACCGCGCTCGAAATCACTGTACGCCTACGCCATCGCATCCCCGGCCAACGGGGTGCATATCGCTCGCAATACCTGAGCTACTCTGTTCGTACGTCGAGGTAGGTACACTATCGAAGCCTCGATCGCTGTGCGTTGCAGCGATTGTAGTTCATGACGCCTTTTCGTAGCGCCTTTTTTTCTCGCGTTTCTCTCGCGGTGTTCAGAGACACGAGGACGCAGCTGATGTGGGCGCACGATCTGAGGAGGGAGTACTTTTTGACCTCGACAGTTCCACTCGAAAGACCCCACACCGCTCGTCAGGTCAAGCTTGGTCCCGCGTCACCGGGAGTGCAGCCTCACTAGGACGATAGAGACTATGCAGGCTCACTCTGAGCCATTGACAATGTCGCTTTCACACCTTATTATTTTTTGGGTTCGCATCACATTGATCTACTTGTTTTACTTACGCACTTGTACCAGTATGTTTGATTTGTTGTCATTTGTATTCCTTACTATACCTTCGTAGAGGCTGCCTGGATGCTGTACGAATACCCTGCTATCTCATCCTATTTCTCTGGGTCCAACGCTACAGAAATATGACGTAACCCGAAACGTACGATGTCTGTTCGGTCTTGCGGCTGCATATACGAAAGCACATTGATTTAGATAACGAGAAGTAAGAAACTTGATTTAGACAGTATTACTACTACTTACGCCTTCATTACTGTACGTGCTCGCTCCAATGGCCGGTCGCTGTCGCTATCGTGCCCGCTGAAGCCTGCCACGCTCGATACCACGTTTGCAAGCCATCGACCAACCCGGCTTTGCGAGGTTGCCATCCCAGAAGATCGCGCGCGAGGTGAGGACGGACGATACTCGACGCGCTAATAGCAGACTCGTACACTGCGGCAGATAAGCGGAGAGCATCGTTATATCAACGTGACGTGTACTTACAAGTCGAAGGCTCGACATATTCGTAAGGCCCCTTGGCACCCGAGACCTCAACGAGCTTCTGGAGGAAGTCGTCGGTAGACTCGGACTGGCTGGTCGCAGCATCGAAGATCAGCCCGCCGATGAGCTGCGCCTTCTCCGCAACGCGCACATACAAATCCGCGAGGTCGTCGAAGTGGATCACGGCATAGCGTCCGCCGGGCCGCCCGTACCACCTGACCTTGCCCTCCGATGCCCCCTTGTAGAGCGGCGCGAGCAGGGACGCCGATCCGCCGTAGAGGAGCGCGGGGCGCACGACGATGCCGTTCAGGACGGGGTCCGTTAAGACGCGCTGTTCATGTGCGGGGCGCCATGCGACGAGCTGCACGGGGTTCGTGATGGGCGTCGTATCGGTCACGATGTCTGTCTTGTTGTCGCCGTGCACCCACGTCCCGGACGTGTAGATGTACGAGAGCTTGGGTGCGCCGGCCGGGCGCAATGTCTTGGCGGCATTGGAGATCGCCTGCAGCAGCGAGGCTCCGAGGACGGAGATGTTGGCTGTTCCGCCTATGCACTCGATAACAACGTCGAGTGTGCTGACGATTTGAACCCAGTCCTCTGGCTTCTCTGGTTCCCCGATAACCGGCGTGACTGAATGAAGATACTGTCAGCGCTGCAAAAAGTAGATGGGAACAGATTTCATACTTTCATCGGCGAGTAGCTGGTTTCCCTTCGCCTGCGAGCGCGTGAGACCAAAGACTTCATGCCCTGCACGACTGAGTGCGCGAGCGGTAGGCAGGCCAATGAAGCCAGAAGCACTATCGCAGGGCGGATGTCAGTGATCCACCTACGAAAAATGTATGGTACTCACCCGATGATAAGAACCTTCATGATCGGGTCGATGCAGGGCTGGTCAGTTTGTAGGAGGTTACGATGAGAGGTGAAGAGAGAACATTCACACAATCAGCTCGATGTGCACTCCGTCGTGCTATATATAATTGTCGCATGTCCTACCCAAAGCGATGAGACAGCTCCCATGGACCGTCCCATTGCTTGGATTCGCAATGTGCTTACGAGGACAGAGATGAGAGACCGTCATGCATGTGGGTTGGCTAGTGACAAGTCAGAGAAACGAGTGAATGCAAGTGAATGATGCAGACGAAGTGGACGCGGTAATTTCGCCGCTTCGCGTCTCTGCCAACGCGCCCCCGATCGCAGATCGCGATGGCCACATGATCTGCTCAGTATATCACCTGACCGCGACGCCATGTTTTCGAGGACGCGACAGTCAGACACGGCGAGTACATACGGGCCATGGAAGGGGTGAACGGAGATGCCACTTTAAATGGGGCCTGGCGATAGGTGTAAGATTACATAGGGCGCTTCAACCTGTATTCGACGCGTATCCCGCATCCGTTGTCAGATAACTGGGTGTGCGCTCAAACTTGACGCCAATTTGATGCTGGGTCCCCTCTGCTTCAAGAATTCGCAGAAGACTTTCTTGGAAAAGTCATCAATTCAGCCCAGTTAGAGTAATACAGCAATCACGACGGATGAAGAACGAAATATAGTGTTTACAATGAATGACAAAAAGGAATGTGTACAGTTGAACGTCATGGTCAAGGTGAGTGAGAGATGAGAATACATATTTGGGATAGAATTCGGAACTTCTCTGCAAAAGCACGAAGATATAGTTCACGTTCACCAGCAACTGTACAGCGCATGAGCTTACTAGTCGAGGACTCAGCACAAACCGACTCACTTTACAAATATCAATCCATGATTTGGCGACGCCGCAGAGGTAAGCCGAAGTAGACATATTTCTCAGGTTTGAACACGGAATGAACTTCACCATTAACGATGAAGTTCAGCGGGTCATCAGGATCGACGAAGCGGAAGCTATCCTCCGTCATGGAATGGGCTAGCGACATCGATCTGATGCTGCCGTCCGAACGGCGCCTGACCCATGCAGAATTCGACCCCCTCCGCTTGCTGATGAACACATCGAGCGTCGGGCAGGACTTCATCATCGCCATGACATACTTCGTGGTCTTGACTTCCGAGTTTTCTATGTCGTCGTCATCCGTGTTGATCGAGAAACCGGATCCGTCTGACGAAAAGTCCTCATCCGCATATCGCGATACGAAAAGAGGGCCCCAAACGAAGGCCCTCAGCTTGCGAAGGTGCTTTGTAATGAGGCGCCGGATACGTGCATTCTCCGGGCGAGACTAAAAGGCGTCAATAGGTTTTAGTGCCAGATTCGTAGATGTCTGAGGATCACAGACGCACATAGTCATGAGCCTCGTACAACCCTAAGAACGAGAGGTGGGGCGTTTTGGGAGCAAAAATGCGAAGCATATCTGAGGTCCGTGCGTATGGTTCTTCGTCTGGCTTGATCCAACGATTGATGCACAAGCTCCGCAGCTGCTTCCCCAGAAAGGCGATAGAATCGGCAGCTTCTAGCTCCTCATCCTCCGACATGTGGAAGAGATCGACACGAAGATGGGTTATAGCACGCGGTACCTGGAGACCGAGAAGCAGACGTGGGTCCGCACGAAGTGAAGTGCAGTGGGAGAGAGCTGTATCAGGGATCACGGGAATGTCTTCGGCGTAGGAACCACCTTCCAGAAGAAACTCTCGCAGGTCGGGCTGCATAGCCAGGAAATCGACGTGCCTCGGCGTCCAAGCAAAAAAGCTCTTGAAACGCACGAGGCTAAATGGACAGTTCTCGATGATCCACACGTCGTCGACGGGAGAGATGACCCATTCCAAAGGTTGAAGATAAGGCCCTTCGATGATAGAGAGGTCCTTCAGGTTGACGAGGAGCTTGAACATCCGAGCGACGATGTCGATGTCTCCGGGTTGCTTGGGACGGTGGCCAGCAGGCGTGAGCGCAAGTCTACGTACACGGCGGGCCAGGTCAGGTCTGTCCACAAGCGTGCGCGCGAAGAATAGGAGCGTCGTATCGGGAACGTCGATCGAGGAATACATAAAGCTCTCGACTTCGTATCTCCATGCCCAGCAGACGCGGGCCATCTTGGGGACTTTGTCCTTGGGCTCGCGATCGACAAGCTCTATGATTGGTCGGATGAGATCTCGGGGTAAGCGCGAGCCATTGAACATCAACATGTGGGCAGACAGTGGGTTATGGGGATATCTCCTGACAAGACGAAAGGTCTACTCAGCTCAATGAATGTTATGCCGATGGCAGATCAGAACTTACGTCGATGATAAACACCTTTTCTAACTGAAGACTTGACTTTCAGACACGGGGTTTCTATACTTGATGGTCCCAGCGACGCCTGTAACGTCGAAGGGACACAAACCCGGTAAGCACAAGGTTTCCGAGGCATCGGCAGACCAGAACAGACTGGCCACTCACAACAATAGACCGCTTGTCAGGCGGGACGAAGACAAGAAAACAGAACCTCAGGTGGTGGGTTGCGGCGCGAAGGTCGGCCAGCACGACGACCTGTCTGCAGTCTTTATTGTCTGCATGGGCCCGCCGCCGTCAACGTGGAGACGGATGCGCCAGGACCTTGGACTGGGCCAGAGAGGAGGTTGACTGCGCCATAAGAAGGACAAAGCCGGCATGAATGACTTATGAGAAAACGAAGTAGATTACAGCCGTTTACAAATCCATAGGCCCTTTTCGGCAGAAGTTGATAGATATCGCAGCCACGTCGGACATGCAATATACAGGTGGAGCTTGATTCTAGCTCGCTCCAGGTGGCCAACCGGTGGCAACGGCAGCACGGCAGAAGGGGCGGGGCCTGGCGGGGCATGATCTGGCGTGGTTTCCGACCTTCGCCGACTCAAACACGATGTCTCTATCTTACTTCCTCGGGAAGGCCTATCGATTTGTAAACGGCTGTAGCTAAGGCCATGACACAGAAGTTCCTCGGTTGCCTGCCCAGATCACTCACTTTGTCCTGTTCCTCATCCGGATTCCGTCCTACGCCCATGATTGACGCTCATCCGTCCTTTTGTTCTGCCCGACCTGTCCTCAATCACAGTCAGATCTGTCGATATGTATCTGTTGGCATCATAGATGGCGGAGGTGAAGTCATCGCAAATCGACATTTCATCCGACATGGGAACCATGGTGAGAAAGATACTTTCGATCCTTTGAAATTCCATAATTAATGAATCTCGGCAAGAGGACTTCATTTTGAACATGACGAAGTGCGGCTGAAATGCAAGCCGGCCGACGGGATTCCCTGGCTCACATGATGCATGATGCGCCGTCTGCTCTGGAGTTTGCCGCGAGCTCGACCGCCGCATCTTCGCAAGCGCTCGTTGTCTGCCTACGCTTCTTCATTCCCGTCAGATTCCAGAACACTCGAAGCGGTACATACACTGTGCAGTATCCACGATGAAGAGGCATCTTGATGCTTGACGAGCTTCCGACCCGATCGCCATTCCGATGTATCGCCGCCACCTTCTCTGGCACTGGTCGTACGAGCTTAAGATTTTGCTTTACTGGTTTTGAGGTGCGTTGGTTTTGATTGGATTCGCAATATGGGCTTAAGATCGCGAAAGCATAGTGGAAGAACAGTGAGGACAGCGCCTCAGTTTGGGTGCACTACTGCGTTGAGCTCATGTCGCCTGAGCTTTCAACCGGGAAGGGGGCCATGTCCTCACCTGGTGCATGCGACTCCGAGGTCGATCATTGACTCCGCCGGTACTCATTGAGGGTTGCCCACAGCGTTCCAGAAAGGTATGGCAAAGTTACGGCGCTTCGACCCAACCTCGACCTGGCGATGTCGATGATATTTGGCAGAGTGATACTACAGTACGTTTCTCGTTTCGGACTCCGCGAACCAGCCACTCATCTCCGCACAGTGCAACCTGCTCCAAGTCATCCTCTGTCAAAGCCGTCCGCTGGGCTGTATCACTTGCAGTCCTGCTACGCAGAGCAGTCCAGGGCGCTAAAGAAAATATCATCACGGTGAAGGCGCCGTGGAACGATCAAGCCATCATAGGTGTAAGTACGTGGGCCTAGGATTCTCTGGTTCGGGATCTTCTGAAAATATGGATATATCAAGATACATCTCCAGACGCTTCTGAAATCGACTAGTATCGTATCTGCAACTGCTGTCTTCTTTCCAAGGTAAGCATGCTTTTGCGGGTCCATTCCTCACCATCAGATAGTGGACGATGGGGCGAAGCAGTGCGCGAACCGACTTCTGAAGGCATTGCCGGCGCCTTGCTCGTGGCCTCTTTGCCCAGCTATACTCACTTGTACCAGCGAAACACGTTCCCCGAAAACACGTTTCCCCATATTAACACCCAGCCAAAAACAACGTTCCATTATGCTCCGTGCTGACTGAACATCTCGCGGCAAAATTGCATCATGCTGTGGAAGAGGTACGCATCCACTCGCGTCCGACAGTCTAACCAACACAGGCTCAAACAACACTCTATGCGCCGCAATTTTACGGAGTCGTGCCCCCGTATGGTGGCGTGATCCGTATCTCGTTCGCTTCGGATATCGGCGTTCCGACATTTCGTACTTCCTCCTCGGGCGTACGCCTGTAATTCACATGGGAGTCAGCGGGAGGCACAGGCAATTGCGTGCCCATTAGCGTGGCGGCTACTCGATTAAGCAGCCGTTGTACTTCGCCCCCCTTTCGCATTGCCGTTTCTGCCATCAAGCGAGATGCTGCAGGTGGTGAGGTCGTTATTTTCTCGCGAGGAGATCGGGTCGAAGCTACGTACGCCGCGACGGAGGGGCGCCGCATGATGACCCGTCCGGCCTTTACGTTCGCAGGCTGCGATTCCATTCTGACCTTTGACAGACGCCCAAAGGAAGTCATCTTTGATGAGGTCGTCAAACCGGCCCGTCCGAGCTGGCGACGGTGTCATGTTGTAGGGCAGCGCTATCGCCCGATCATCGGCAGCGATTCGTTCTGTCCTTCAGTATCAAACTCGGGTAGAGCAAGATGAGCCCCACGTGGACGTCTGTGGACGTTCCCAATGCAATAGGGATACGTAGGGGACACTAGATACAGCTGTTTGCTGAACGATAGGCCCCGCTCGGGAAATTACTCAGAGGCTGTGGTTTAGCGAGGACGTCAATTCCATCGGCCGTGTCCTGCCGCAACCACAATCCGCACGAATTGGCGAACGGCGACACAAATCCAGGTAGTGTGCCCTTCGAATTCTGGAATCCGTCGTGCTCCGCTTCGAGGGACCTATTTGACATAATTTCCCCGGGTGCCTATCGTTTAGCAAACGGCTATAAATAATGGACACCGTTCGTGCGGCCCGAAGGAAAAACACTTGCCTTGAACCAGGACCCGGGCATGAGGACGTGTCTTTTCAAAGACAATAGACCGGGTTGAAGTCAGAACAGGAATACATAGCCAGAGAACGAAACTGACACCGCCTTGCAGCAGACGAGCCTGTAAATACTGTACATATATGATCGCCTTTTGATTCTACTCTGACCTCATTGGAATTGAATGTTCGCATCGAGGACGGAGGCGGAGCTTCAGCAGAGATAAGTAATGTTCCTCAAAGGGTACGTCAGAGCACAAAAACCTTGCCTATGCATGCTAATGTCAGCGATCAGAGTATATCTGAATACTTGTGGCCGATTCATGGACCTGTACGATGATTGTGTGTATTAGCCACGTGGATCGATATCGCAAGCTATGCATTATATGGAACAGGGCGCACGAGAGACAAAGCAGCGTAGAACACGATTATTCCGACCATCGGGGCGACACAGCTTATGTTTGAGGCGCTGAGAACTTTGTGGAAGTGAACGAGGAAGATGCTTCAGTCGGTGTACTGGAGTATATGACTGGAACTAGGGCTGAGCACCCATGCCACGGTCAGATCGTCGAAAGGGGTTGATCGTGGCCCTGAACATAATCACCACGGCGTTGCTCGTCGGCGAATCGAAGGCGCGGCGTCATGACAATCGTATCCTACGCGCCTGCGATAAGCAGTGAAGCCCGACCTGTGACTGCAGTAGTGGGATCATGGAGTGATCATCGCTGAGGAATGACTCCTGCATCGATGCGCTGGCACAGACTGCAATTCATTGGACGAAGCGGGACTGTTCGTGCGCTGATTCTTGATACCATCGTGAGTTTTTGGTGTATGAGTTGCGCTCGATGATGTCCACCATACCCGACGCTGGCGCTCCGGCCACGTATCATTGTACATGTACATGAGCACGGCGTTCCTGTTATCCCAAAAGGCAAAACATGTGAGCAGCATCGAACGACGAGAATACAATACTTACGAGTACTTAGCAAAATGTTGCGTATGATTAGATTGGCGAGTGGTAAGCGTTGTCATTCGGTCGTCCATTCACAGGGTAAGGGTAGTCAAGAAGATCAATAGACCGACGAGTTCGGGAACGACGTTGCATGTTGCTGGAAGTCCCGAAATCAGGAAGAGATCCATGCAGGCCATCAGAGCGTTCCGTTAGACCAGAAACTCTCACGCTGGTGTCGACAGCACGTTGACTGACCAGGTTCACCACACTTCTGTTTAGTCTGAGGGGTACCTATACCATGATTCGTCAATACGTATGCCCAAGCCAGGACATGGCTCACGAAAAGAAGAGAATGCGCAACTGTTCTGTGATCTAGCGCCTTGTGCTGACTGGTGGGGCAACCGGCGAACGATGGCGGAAGATAGGAGGCAAGAGGGCTTTGCTGCAGGGCATTCTGGGCCTTATCTGCAATGGAACCATGACTTGCGCGGAAAATATCAAATGTCGTAGAATGCTGAGGCCGACTCCTGGACCTGTCTGAACATATCCAGCATTGCCCCTGTACTGAATGCTTTGAGGAATAGGATGCCACAGCAGGACGGCGAATGCACCGGTGCTGTCCTCGAGCTCGTCGTCGTCGATGTCCACGCAGAGCACCTCGCGACCGGAGCGGTCCCCGCCGGAGCCGACCGAGAGGCAGGCGCTCGTTCTTGAACCCCTTCCTTTTTTGGACGATCAATTATGGTCCCGCAATGAAAGGCTCGCCGCAACTCGACGACCGCGATCCGTTAGGACTCTATAGCTATGTTCTATCGCGCCACTCTCAGGATTCCCTTCTAGTCTTCTTGAGAAATGCCACGCAGAAAATTCGCTGACGTCTGCGATATCAGCCTGAGCGTCACGTTCCGCTTTGACCAGCCTCGAGGCCCCTCGAGGCGCGGCGACCCGAAGGGTACCTTTCTTCCTTCCACGTATATCAGACGACGCACCGCGGCTCCGCAGCTGCTCGCTTTGTCCACACACGCCACCGCCTTTGTCCCAAGGCGCACGTCGCTTTGAAAGGCATGACACTGTATAACACCGCACGCCCCCCATCCGCACGCCCCCCATCCGCACGCCCCACCTAACCATGCCCACCACGCTCACGCTCGCGCTCGCATCCCTCCACCCCAACCCGCCCACGCCCGCCGCGCTTCTCGCGCTCTACACCCCCCTCGCGGGCTACCCCTCCACGCTCCGCCCATCCCACACCGCGCCCCCCACCTCCGCCACCACCGCCGCCGCAGACGCGCTCACAGCCTTCGAGCACGCGCTCGAGAAGGCGCCCGCTGCCGCCGACGCGGTGGGTAAGTTGCGCAGGGAGTACTGGAGCGAGAAGTTGCGCGCGGGCGGCGTGCCGTGCGCGTGCTGCGGATGCGCGATCTGCGTGACGGACGCGGCGGGGAACGTGCGCGAGGAGAAGCTGCGCGCGGTGCTGGACGATATGTTCGCGAAGGAGGGTGCGCCGGTCGGGTGGAACCCCGCGCTTCCGAAGGAGCACGAGCAAGGTGCGTCTGGTGGAGCGGCGGGGTGGTGCTGTGCTGATGCTGGTGTCTGTGTAGGCTCTCCGAGACGCAGAGGGAGGAAGGTGCGGCGGGTGCGGCGGCCGAGGAGTGAGGATGCGGGGAGTGATACGTCGTCGGGCTCTGGTTCGGCTGTTGCGTCTTATGATCCTTATGCGCCCTCGACCAGTGCCCACTACTCATAGGACCCAATTCTGTCTGCAAATTTGTATGTTTGCTGTTCATGTTGTTCTTGCCGGCTTGAACTGACATGAAAGCTCTTCACCAGCCAGGGCTTCGGCACATTGTACTTTTATCACACCAGATTATAGCGCCTTCGATTTTGCACGTTCGTCTTAATCATCTAGTCAGTGGCATGGGATGGGTTGAGAATGAGCGTTGATGTCACGCTTCAATCTAAATCCATTTGGCTTGACGAATTATTTAACGTTGAGTTGCGACTGCTAAGATCCGAGCCGTAAGTCCACCCTCAGCGCCGAGTGCTGTTGCGAAGGAGGCAGCCATTCCATGCAAGATATTGGTCACGGCTCCTCGGACTTTGGGCGAGCAGACACGTTCAGGCTCGTGCTTTGGGCAATGGACTTCAAGTGGATACGATCAGCACAATACACGGGGCCACATCCACTTTCAAGCCGGTCGCGCCTTGTCTCATGATAGGAGAGAAAACATGCAGACATTCTGATCGTGGCAAGTCGAAAATTAGAGTACATACAGTTGACCATCTAGGGTATGGGGCATCTACAAACGTTCGTGCGCATCAAACCTTCGGACCAAGCGACACGCCGAGGTCCTTCAGCTGGCCGTTCTCGAGCTCGTACACCCAGCCATGGACCCAGACCTTCCTGCCGCCGGCCCACGCGTCCTTGACGGGCGCGGTGCCGACGACGTTCGCGACCTGCCTGCGCACATTCTCCTCGATGACGACGGCCAGGCCCTCGTCGAAGGGCACGGTCGTGAGGCGGAGCGCGCCCGCGAGCTGCGTGAGCGGCGCGAGCCAGCGCGCGAGGGGCGAGTCGGGCGGCGGCGCGGGCGCGTCGGGGCGCGCGGCGGCGGCGAGGGCGGCCTTGTAGCAGGCCGTAGCGCCGCCGCAGGCGGTGTGGCCGACTACGACCACTGGGAGAGCATGGGTTGGAATGGAGTAGAGCGGAGGAGAGGTAGAGAGAATGCACCGTGTTCGACGCCGAGGGTCTCGATGGCGTAGGTCAGGACGCTCAGGGCGCTGTCGTCGTCTGGGAGGACTTGGCTGGAGACGCGGGTGAGAGAAGGCAAGGAGTGCAGAGGGCGGTGACCTACTTGGCGATGTTCCTATGGACGAAGATGTCGCCTGGTTTGGCAGCGGCGATGACGGACTCGGGGACACGTGAGTCGGCGCATCCGATCCAGAGCACCTGGAACGAACATGAGCGAACGGTCGCCACGACAGCAACGACGCCTGGACGTACCTTGGGCGACTGGCCCTTGCTGCTCTCTGTGAAGAAGTCAGGGTCAGACTGCCTGACGGCGTCCGCCCACTGCAGGTTGGCAGTGAAAATCTTTGCAATAGTCGCGTCCATATCTGCGTGGTACTGAGGGAGAGTTGACTGGGTAAGTGATGGGTTGGAAATGGCCGCAGTTGCTACGAGTCTGGCTCGTATAAATAGGGCCTGGGGAGGGGAGAGATTGGCGGCGGGAAGCTGTCTAGATGATGGACGGTAACCAGAGAGCACTCGCCAGGGCATCGATTCGGGCGTCTAATGCTTTTCCCTGCTGTTCCCACCTTTATTATACGTGACGTCACGGTCACACAGGTTACTACCCGGCCCCAGCGCGAAGTTTTCCTTCTTCACCCCGGTCAAATTGGCTCCTCGAGTTTTCGCTCTACGCTCTTGAAGCCTCATTCCCCGGGGAGACCGACCCAGCATTCGTCTTACTTTTACTTCTGGCCTGGCTGCCAGGAGGTTGCGCACAGGCGCAGGTACAAATTTTGCCCCGCATGAGCATATCGTTCTATTTTCAGCTCTGCGGCTCCTCACCTCACACTTGCCTCACACGCTGCATCCCCATATATCTCGCCTCCATTTGTCTTTCTGATAAGTCACCTTCTTTGACGACATGTGGATGTTTTGCATCGTAATGAACATCAGTTACTTATCCCGGAACGACTGCTATTTTGTGAGATCAGCGCCAGCGATAGATCCCCGTATGTGTCCGTCTCGTCACTTTATGCCTGTCGCCTGCTGTCGCCGTCCCTTCCGATCCCTTCGTAATGGCGCTCTAGATCTATGGATATCGCAGATGCTCCTGACCATGGCAGATGTTCACATCACAGCTTTTGCTCCTACCCGCGACGCAGAGATGTTCACTTCAATGAACCCGACCAATTCACGCTCTTCTCTTCACTCCAGATCCTCTCAGGTTACATTATCAGCGGTATAACAAGGCTGCCGTTGAACTCGCACGACGATATCAATCTTCTACCGTTCAACCACGCCACCTTCAATTTCTTTCCCGTGATGTGGATCGCTGCGCGTGTGACGGCGTACGTCGTGGTCTCGCGCCAATCGGAGTGCAGCAAGTGCGCGGTGACTTCAAGGATCAGGCTCAGTACTAGGTCAGGCTGCACGGCTCTAGCGTGTTACTTTCGACCTTCAGAAAGTCGGGACTGTCTGTCTCAACTATGTAAGTTGTCCTTTGCCGGACTTCTCGTCGTCAACGCTCGCTCCGACTTCGATATCCTCACTCCATTCCCATGTGCCAATGTCGCGGATGCCAATGTTCACATCCTTTAGGTACAAACAGACTAGTTCTGTGTATGCAGTGCCGAAAGTACCAGAATCTACAAAGGATCCAACGCGAAAGATGATAGCTCCGACAAATCCTCACTCTTCAATAATGTCGATGCCAGTGCTTAGCGTGATCTGCAAAAAGGCGTACGGCAGGCTGAAGAAGTGCATCTTGCGCGGGTCCAGTCTGTTGCGACTGAACGCAATGAGCTTGTCCCGAATGCCACGATCATAGTCCGACTCGACGAATTCAAAGTCCCGATCGGGCACGTAGGAGCTCTGTTGCGTTACGAAGGCGTGCATGTACTCCCCGTTCTTGAGAAAGCCTGTAAGTATGCAGTGTCAGAAAACATGAAGCCGTAAACGGTAAGGACCCACTGTTTGGCCAAAACAGCCCTTTGGGCTGGTCTCGGAACCAGCTCGTCCAGCGCGCCCAGGTGTCTAGCATTCCTAATGTCTCGTCGCCGTCAATGTAGCCTTCGCCCTTGAGGAACCAGAACAAATGGTCCTGTTCGATAGTATAGCCTGCGACGATTGTAGGCATGCTGTAGATGAAATGTTAGAGCTAAGGCTATATCACACAAATCGAAAGACGTACTTGCAGAGACCTCGATGTAGATGAATTGATGATGTGAGGACGATGGTCCTGAAGGGTGGTGACAAAGTTGTGAAAGTCCATAAGTACTACTAGTAGTGCGTTTTATTTGACGTAACAATCGTACCTGTAATGCCACCGCCAAGTTCGTTGCGAGCTAAGTTACTGATGTTTCTTTTTGTCCTGCATATAAGGAAGAACAATCTAGTTGATCAAAAACAGAGCTTCAGCATCGACGACACGAGCAATCGCTTATGCGGCAGACGATGAGGGCTTTTTTGAATGCCATGACGCTGAAATGTTGACATTCGTAGTTAAGTTCGCACTCTTACAGCATACGAGAACTATACCAAGGTATTCAATCTAGGCAACAACTTCAGCCTTCTCCCTCCCAAGCCACGCCGCCTTCAATTTCTTCCCCGCGCCGCCGAGCCCGGGGCACGTCACGACCTGCGGATCGCCCGGCACCACATCCAGCGCATTGTCGCTGAACCGCGCCGCATTGCCCCAGCTCGGGTCGTCCGCGCCCTCCAGCGTGAACACCAGCCCCTTCACCGGCCGCCGCACCTCCACCCTTACCCGCTCGCCGTCGACGCGCACCGCGAGCCCCGGATCCGGGAGATGAAGAGCCTTGTACGGCTGCGGCCAGTCCGCGAAGCGCGCGACCACGCCGTCTTGCCCGTCGAGGAGCCTCGCGGACACGACGACGGCGTACGATGCTGTAGCGGAGTCGGCGCTGCCGCCGGGGGAGGGCACGCGCGTTTGCAGCAGCTCGGTGCTCTGGTTTTCCGCGAGCGTGACGGCGTGCGTCGTGATCTGGCTCCAGTCAGAGTGCAGCGAATGCGCGGTCACCTCGAGAGTCAGGCTGCGCGGCTCGAGCGTGTCGTTCGTGCCCCAGATCGCAACGGCCGCGTCCGTCGTCTGGTATGCACCGAATTCATAGTACTGTGCTCGCGAAGCGTCAGCGTCCGCCCACCTGCCGTCCCTAGCATACCTACTTGCTTGGGCCTATCGCTGTCGCGGTTCTTCGTCACCTGTGCAGACGTCGGCATGAACAATATTTCTGGCGCACACAATGCCCGACGCACCGTCCGGAATATCCCGACTGTTATGGGTATCAGCTCCCTTGCGATCGTGTAGTACACGGGTTTCGGGCGCAGCTGTGTACTCGTCAGAATAAGCCATGACCACGCGAGGGGATGCGCACGAAATAGTCCGTGATCGCCCAGGACGTCACGGGCCAGCAGTCGTTCGACTGCCAGACCAGCACCCCGCCGCACTGCAGCACCGGCGTTAGCGCAGCATCCATCTACAACAGCGGCGTACTCACGAATTGCTTCCCCGGGCCGCGCCATTCGCGCCTCCAGACGCGATACGCATAGCTGACGGCCTCCGACTGGTTGAGCTGGGTGCGGAACACGTGCCTGCACGGTGCGTCAGGCTTATGTACCGCACAGGCGCGGGCAGGCTCACGTCTCTAGGTCATCTGTAAGCCGGAAGTTCTCGTTCATCACAACGGCGAAGCGGCGCTCATGCATGCCCGCGCGGTTGTGCTGCGCCATGACGGGTGCCTGGGCGTAGCGCTCCTTCGCATCATCCCACAGCGTGCCCATCCAATACTTCACTGTGCGCATATCCGGGAACCCGGGCATGCCGAACTCGCTGTGGCACTGTTAACTGAGGCGACGCCGTGACAACGCAGAACGCACCTGACGAAGCGGCCGCCGCGCGTGTCGTACTCTTGCCAAGGGCGCTCCTTCCCGCCCCACACATCCCACTGATGCACGTCGCCGACGGTGGGATCGGACGTGTCCCAGTCCTTCCCGCCGTACGGCGAGCCGCGGTGGTAAGGGATCGGCGGCGAGGTAAGGCGCGCGACGATGCCGGGGAGCACGTCCTCGTACAGCACGCGGGCCGGGAGGTCCGTGTGAACGCCCCATTGGAGGATCTGCTGGTAGTCTGTATCCGGAGCGTAAATGACGGTGACTATCAGATGCACGGGCGTGTACATACCTTCGTTGTTCCCACAGAACAGCGCGAACGATGGGTGGTGCCGCAGGCGACACACGTTGTCCTCCGCCTCGCGGCGCACGCTCCCCACGAAGGCGGCGTGCGCGGGGTAGATGCCGCACGCGAACTGGAAGTCCTGCCAGACGAGGAGGCCGAGCTCTGCGCCGGGTCAGCGAGGGCGTGGATGCGCAGACAGTGAGAGACTTGCCATCGCACGCGTCGTAGAACGCGTCGGGCTCGTAGACGCCGCCGCCCCAGAGGCGCACCATGTTTTGATTGCCGTCGCGGAGGAGCGTGAGCCATGCTCTCAGCTTTTCGGGCGTGACCCGGGTTAGGAAGTTGTCGCATGGCACCCAGTTCGAGCCTGCGTGCAAGACGATCAATCTCCATCAATGTCATCGTCTCTATGAGACAAGGTCTGCGCACCTCCCACAAAAATGCGGACGCCGTTGACCTCAAAGAGGAACGTCGTGCCCTTGCCGTACTGGTCTGTGTGCTCCAGCGGCTTCTGGACGAGCTGGATGCTGCGAAAGCCGATCTGCTGCGTGCTCGTATCCAAGACGGTGCCGCCCTGCAGGTCACCGTTAACATAGCGACGGAAAACATCAAGAGGCGTACACAGACCTCGTCCGTCAGGACCACTTCGAGGTCGTACAGCGCCTGCGCGCCGTATCCGACAGGCCACCACAGCGCAACCTCGTCCGCACCGAATGTCCATTCCACTACGCCGCGCGCCTCGCCCTCACCTTTGGCACCGGGACTGAAGAGTTTAATCGCTGCGCCTTCAGTCCTGATGGTAACGCCGGAGCTGTCCTTCAGCGTGACACGGGCGTGGTGGGTGCCCTGCGTGTTCCCGGCCAGCGTCAGATCGAGGGCGAGGGACGGCTGGGGTGCAATATTGATGCGCGCGTATTGGGAGAGGATGTGCGTCCTGTATGTGCGCAGGCGGATGGCACGGTAGGGGCCGACGGTCATGAGCTCTGGGCCCTGCAGAAATAGTATGTTGAGATGCAACTATAGCCAAATGGACGTTGGATCTCACCCAATCCCAGCTATATGGTTCATCATAAGATTCAAGTCACCAAGGCATGCAGAGAACAGTTGGATCGCACCGCCAATCGTACTGTGCTTTGCGCACATACACGCGGCTCGGGTCGCCGAGGTTGGTCGAGCCGGCCCGCACGCGGCCATACTTCGCCTCGAGCTCCTTAGCTATCTTGGACGCGGACTTGAAGTGCAGCAGGAGAACGTTCTCCGCCTTTAGCTGATCGGATGTCAAGGGCACCTGGTGTCGAATATGTGAGGACCTGTTCAAGGAGGGCGGCGGGAATTTCGCACAATCCATGTACGGAACTGGTTGTCCGCTGCGAGAATGCTCTCGCCGTTCTGTGGTTATGTGTTAAGCATGGATCGCAATGATGAAGATTACCGAGCTCGTATTCACTAGATAAACGTCTGCGAAGGTGTCGATGCCCTCAAACACGAGTTCGGTGCGCTCGCCGTCTGCGCCGCCCTCGAATGGAAATGTCGTCTTGTACATCCATTCCTCTAACCCGACCCCTACATGTCCTCATCATTTGCAAGCAGAAGCGAACGGAGTAGATTGGCCTACATTGTACTTTGTGCTCGTTGAACTCGATGAACGGATCAGGGATAAGCTTCTCGTTGAGCAGCTCGACATGGATCTCTGACGGAAAAGCGGATGCTCTGTGCCATCCCGACACTGGATCAGTCCCAGCAGGTACGGATGGTAAAGTCAGTTCGTCGCGCGCGGATGCGAGCGCAGGATCCCGTTGCTTCCATTCCCACCCTTTGTCAAGGTCGACCGTCTTCGCTGCGCTGTAAACCATGTCAGAAGCAGAAGACAAGAAAGACCGAATACTTTATCGTGTCGGTTGCTGCTTTATGACTTCAGTCCAGGAACAGGTTGATCACATGAGATGTAGAAGTCGTCATTATCGGCCCGCATAACGATCGGAGCGTGTCTGCTGAGGGCGCAAAGCCGCTGAGGGAAAGCGCCAAGAAGAGCGAAGAAGTCAGAGCATTGGCGTCGGTTCAATGACGGAAGCTGGAATGAACTGTCTGAAGACGCATTCAAAGACTAGCACAAGGAAACAAGGAACTGAGACCGCCGACCTTTGGACTTGAAGGTAGACATGGGCAATGGGGGAGAAATGGCCAGTCTCCTGCTATACAGCAGGTCAGAAGAATGGCGATAGGGAGAGCTGAGGTACAGTGATAAGTAGTCGAATGTGTAGACACGCTAGTTGCACTTGAAGCTTGAAGCATGAAGTCCACTCACCTGGGGAGTATCCCCATAGAAGACTGGGCTCTCAATCTTTCGAAATACCTCTGAGCTCAGCATTGCTTATATTCATAGGCATCACTAGGCGTACTGCTGCCGGCGCCGCTCGGTTTCATTTCATCCTGCAGTTCAATCTGGCTGGTTAGATATAGGTATGTTTCTGCCCGTAGTGGACGGTGCATGAAAATGATGGGTTTCCTTGTTGAGTGTGCCCTTCCTGGAGTCGTGAAAGCCTATAGTAGGCTATCAAAGGACAGAATCCTCATGTAAGTCCCAGCGCAACTCGGTGGCATTTCGGAGCAAACTCGGAGGGCAGTTCTAGTGGCTCAAAGGCGCATAAACAACGTTGCCCAAGCATGCTTAGAATCATATGTCTATAGCAGAGATGAAGACCGTGCATGCGTAAGGACTTCTGCGACTTATTTAAAAGAACATCTTACCCGTAGTTAAGAGACCTGGTGGGCAGGGAAGCGGCGCGCGCCCAACCCTCAACTTGACCATGAACGTCACAGCATGCTACACTGACCACATACGATGTTACGAAACAGTCCTTGTCGCGCCAATCGTTCCAATCGCGTGGACAGAGGGTACTTACCAGCAATTGTGACCGTGTCGACTTCAACGTGGAAGTGAAGGTGACGGGGAATCCCGAACGCACCCGACGCTATTTGTTGGGAACAAATAGAGGCGGTCGTTCTCCGTCGTCGGCGTTGTCGTCTGCTTCTGCTCACCACCACTCTCGCTCTTGTCATGCACGCCTCTCTTATCCGTCGCCAGCTGGGCGGCCTTGTGCCTCCCAAAATTGCTTCTCCTTCTATCCTGGTTCGTTTCATGCTACTTTGTGTAGGATTGCCAGCTCACATCGCGCGTTCAGTCTGCAGGCCAGGGCGCTGACCTCGCGCCGCTTGTGAACTTTTATTCCAAGCTTCCCAAGGGCCCTGCGCCGCGTCCTACCTCCGGTGGTCTCAAGGGTCGCTTCTTCGATGGCAAGAACGCGTCTGCTTCGCCGATCGTCGTGACCATCTTCGCTCTGTTCGGTCTTGGCTACACCATCGACTACCAGAGTATGTTTGTCTAGCTACTTGTGTGTTCGAGTCTCGTCAACTGATGTCTTATCTTCCCGCAGTGCACCTGAGTACGTTTTACCAGCTCGTCGGTCAAAATCATACAGACTCACTGCCGTTATCTAGAGCACCACAAGAACCACCCGCACTAAATCACGGCGGCGGACTTCTGTTAGAGGGAATAGATGCACGTGTGTTGAGAGTGAATATCAATCCTTCTCGCTGTCATGTGCCAATCGTTGGGTTGTCATATATTCCACACGTCTCGCACATCCTCAAGCGCTACAAGCGAAGCACTGTCCAAGGTCAGTCTGCGTAAAATGGTTTTAGTGCGCGTGCGTCCACCTGCACTGCGCACTGTGTCTGCTTGGGCAGTCGCGGAAGCTAGCCTTCGATTGGTTTTTTCTCCTGCGCGAAGATAATCAGACCACATCCTTGTCGGTCACTACAGTTTACTTGAATCCTTGTTCTCTTCGGTATCGGCTTTTTGCATGTTCACTGCACTCTCAATCAGTTTTCGCCGGCCTCCCAATATCCGCTTACCTTATCAATCAACGATGGGTCCTCTTTATCTACGAATTTCTAACTGGTCCCCTCTGGCAGCTTGATCGTGCTGCTGTTCGACTTTATCGTTGATGCCGGTGTTATTCGCCTACACGCAGAGCTCGTTATGAATCAAGCCACAGTCTATGCTCGGAGCTTCATTTTTCATACATATATTCATCAATCAGCAGAGTCGATCCTGATCAATACGACGTCTTCAATCGTGGCCCAGAATTTATGCCCAACTCCGCCCACAACAGATGCGAGCGCCACCTGTTCGTTAACCATACCTTGTCTTTGTCGGTCCCAGTGGTCTACTTGGAGCTTGATTTTTCTTCGGAATCGGCTTCTTGCACGTTCGCTGCGCGCTTGAACGGTTTTCGCTAGCCTCGAAACATCTACTTGCTTTGCCAATCAACGAAGAGATCCTCTATACTTCTCGGGTTCCTAAATGGTCCTCTACGACAGCTTGATCGCGCTTCTGTTCGACTTGTGCGCTCAAGCCAATGCAGTTCGCCTGCCTGTGGAGCTCGGTATGAACCAAACTACTTACAGTCTGCGCTCGGAGCTTCATCCTTCGTACATGTGTCCATCAATCAGCAAAGCCGATCTTGATCAATGCGACAGTTTCAATCGTGGCCCAAGGGTTTGTGCCTATCTCCGCCCACAGCAGACGCCAGCGCCACCCGTTCGTTAGCAGCTCCCGTCTAGGTGAAGCCTTGGCTCGGGCTACTCTGTCTCCGGCCGTTTCACTTAGAGTCTCCACCATGCTAGGCGTGTTCTCGGAGGAGCCAGATTGGCATGGTGCTCTCGAGAGGTAAATCTGTGGATCTATCACCTGGCGCCGCTATGCTGATTCTGTCAGATCCGCGCTAGTTCATGCATATGGTCTAAGTTCTTGCTGTTCATCGCTTTCAAGCACAATCGATGCGGCGTTCATGCAGGGAGCTCGTTGAGCCCCTGTGTTCTTCCTAACGCTCTGGGCTTATTTCTTGTGATGCGTGTATCGCGGCTTGGAGGCTTTGGAAACCGGCGCCGATGTTCCGCTGCAGAGCATTTGTCGACTTCTCTTCACGTTCCAGTTGCGGTCAAGGTCGACAGTCGGGCTCCAGCGTCTTCTCGATCCTGCCCATCCCTGTTCGCTTGCTGTGTGCCACTCGGCCCTGTCACCCTGCTCGGTGCGAAACAGCGGTTTTAACCCCTTCCAGGACACTGAACTTGGTTCGAACGTGCCTTAGACAGCTGCTGTAGTGCCTCGCGCTATGTGGTCCTGAGAGAAGCCATGCCTCCCAGGAAGGCACAATTTGCAGCCTGTCCGAATGGCAAGATGCTCTATTCTTAGTTCGGATTTCCTTCCCACCAGCGCTCACTCTCCTCCTCGAGTCTGAACTCAATAGCTGCAGTCAGGAGATCGCGCACGCCGTCAGGTGCTCGCTTGCTCGATATCGCTTTTCGCCGATAATTTTTGTCCTCAGCGTTCCCCATGGAGTTGATGCCGCGCTGCGAGACGGCCGCCATTGCGCACCCTCGAAATACGCCTCGGGACGTTAAGTGATACCCGCGCCCGCGCCTTCTTACCCCACATCGGCCGCGCATTTCGTACAGCTGGTCAGCCGGGCGCGCAGCGCGCTTCTCTGTCCTCGGGGCTTCGATGCGCTTCGAGGTTCGGCCGATCCATGACACCGACACTTCCGCTGGCGCGGGCGCGGAGCATCGTCTATGCAAGTTAATCACCCTTGGTGTCTTGACGCGTGCACGGACGGTGCTCGACGGCGTCGTGTCCTGGTCTAACGGCGCTTGGACCCTGCCATGGGCCGACTGGGCTGGGTTTGTATAGTCACTGGCCCCTCTGCCGCCGCGCGCCATATGCTGCCCCGGCTCGCCAAGTCTCGTTCAGCCTCGCTATTGTGCCACATCGCATCGTGGTCCTCGCGCATCGACAAACGCCGACGCTGTTTTCTCCATGTGCAACTTCGTGGGACCCTAGATGGCCGCCGGTCCGAGGCTGCGGGTCTCTATTTGCATACGCTCGCTCGGAAGGTGCCTCTTGGGCCTTACGATGCTATTCACAGCTCGATCGAAATACGGATATGCGAGGTGTTCGTGTAAGTGGACGCGCGGCGCTCCTTCTCTTCTCGACCAGACTAGTTGCTCCAGTACGCCTATTTCTCGGCGGTCGTGCGAGCAGTCGGACTGACACATGATGTATGATGCTTGACAGATCCCGGATATGCGACCGCGCAGGTTCGTGTCAGTGGCGATCACGGCGGTACGAGGCCTTTCAAGGACAACTGCACTGGTGTGTCATGGGATCCCCGTCCTGGTACTCCCTCGCGACATCGCTCCACCCTCCGCCTTTCCTGACGAATCGTGCATCACATATCGCAAGGGCCGGCTTGACGCCCTGCTCGCTCGCGCCTGGACACCAGCCTCTGCGGCTTTACGGCGAATCTGTGCGGAGGTGTGATCTGCCCGACTGAATTGTAGAGCGCGGCCGTCCGCCGGCTCGGTATCGTCAAGCGTCGCATGCAGTTTGTAGGAATCGTACGCCCGTGTGGCTCGCCCCATGTGACGCATCATGTGTCCCCGAATGCCATCCCTGCGTCCTCTGCACCCTTCCGCTGAGCCCGACGGCAGTCAGTCGTCACCTTGAACGCTCAATTTATCGAATCATAAATCGCGCATATCGCGCATCATCGCGCTATCTATAGCGCGAAACGGTCGCCCGATCGTGCTGGGTGGACACGCTCGAACGCGCCCGGATCATATCAGGCGTATGAGGGCGTATGAGGATACATGCACTCGTGGCTGTATTGCTCCGAGATCCAGGCATTTATCGCGATCGATCGTGGTGCAGGCGAAGAAGGCACAGTGCGTCATAGCGTCGTCCGGACGCTATTCCGCTCTCACTAGAACAGCACACCATCCGGCGGGGCAGCGCACGGACCCACGTTCGTCGCGCGCCGCAGATGCAGGCTTGAACGTGCGGGCCCTCGAAGCGGTGGGTGGGTGGGCTTCGGCTTCCGTGGACTGAGGGCGGGACCTGCGCCGCGTGGTTGTGGGTGCTGGAAGGTACTGGACCTCGCCATTGGCATACGGTTCGCAGGAGCGTGGGGGCTGTGGGATGTTTCGGGCTGCCCGGGTTGGGCCCGCACGCGCGAGCGGTCAGCAGTGGAGTGCTGCATGTAGACTAGGGAGGTGCAGTATAGTCTTCGGCTTCGCATTTCCAAATGTCTGATGCATATAACTCGCGATGCGCCTTCGCGAAGCCGAAACAGCACAAAAACAGCAGCAGAAAAGTTTCTCGAAGGCAGGCCTTCGGACGGATCGTTGCCGGACACGCCCAATCCTTAAAATTGAGCTGCTTCGAAAACTGCTCGTTTTGCTATCTTCTCCCTAGGTGAGCTTCCAAGCGTCGCGTCACTTGTCCCGGCAGTAAGCACAAACTGTCAAGGCCCCAACGCTCGACGCGCTTCGACGACACGCACCCACAAACCAGGCATCTGCGCACACGCACATGCCCACCTGCTTATGTAGATCCGGGATCAAGCTATCAAGTCCGGGATGGTCGACAAGGCCCAAGGGCAAGGAACCCAGAAAGAAGCGCGGCGCTCACGTGCAGCGTGTCCTCTGCTTCCCGCGAGCCGGGCTTCCAGAATGCCTCCGGAACATTGCGCCAGGGCTTATTGCGCGTATCCATGCAGCGGGGCGGCCAAGGCGGACGCCGCGCGCCGCCTCGTCGATTTTCACCTCGCGTACTGTCGCGAGGGGCGCGACGTTTAAGAGCGGGCTGGATCGCAGCAGATGGTAGTAATTGATACACTATTATTACTTGTCGTCGTCCGAAAACAGGAGCACAAAAAGCAACTACAGAGCGACCGGACAGAACGAAGAGCGGAGGTTTTGTGGATATCGGGGGATAGTACAGTACAGAGGTATGTGTTGGGTATGCACGGGTGGGGCACTGTGCGCGTGCGCTGGGGCGGGTATATCGTAGTTGCGTGCGGACGGGCAAGGCGTGCTGGGATCGAAGAGCTTCGGCTTCGGCTGTGGAGATGACGGCAGAGGCAGGGAGAGGGCACGGGACGGATGCTAGCGCGGCGGCGAGCGGGCGGCCGCGGCGCGACATTGGAAGCACACCTCGTCGACGGTGTCGATCACTTTTTGGACATCCGCGCCGTACACCTGGAGAAGCGAGAGTGTTAGAGGCGCGCGACTCGAACAAAGAAATGGGAGGTACCCGTATGCAGGTTGGCTCTCGGCAGCCTTTGGGATGGAGAATGCTCCATTCGCAACGGGATGAATTGCAGTCCATGACGGCGACGACGAGGTGGCGTTGAAAGTGCTACAGCGAGAGTCACGTCAGATGCATGGCATGCGATGAGACAAGGAGGATTTACTCCACAGCGTGCCCAACGGGTTCCTTCACTGTCAATCATCCGGTCAGTACTTGAGAAAAGATTATCGTACAACGGAAGCGTACGCTATTCGTCGGCACATGTCTGGAGGGGTGACGAGGCAAGGTTGAGAATACAAAGGCAGGAGGGGGTTCACGAGAGAGAGGTGGAGATCAGGTAGGCAAATTTATATGGAGGGACAATGCAGGGAAGTCTCGATCGACAGCGACTCCAGAAAATGACTCGATGCAAGCCCGGGGCCCTGGTGAGATAGATGGACTGGGAGAGTTGGACAACGGGTAGGAGACATGATCTACGCTTGGCCCGGGGTTCTTATAGAAAATGAGACTAAGAGATTGAGAGAACAAAGCGCACATATCAGAAGATTGAGAACGGGTCCACAGATCCTCATTTGCATCGGTTCGCGTCTGTAGGCGCCCGCCCTTCGCGGTTCGGTCATGATGTCGTCAGGTGATCCCGCATTCGACCGTTTCGTCGTCAAGTTCGTCTTCGTCTTCTCATCCTCCGACATCGTTATCGTATCTGCGGTCCAGGGAGCATTTGGCCGACAAAGTACAAGTCCAGCTGCTCGCCGTGCGAGCGCCGTCTCTGCTGTGGGTGCGCCACTCGATATCTCGCTAAATTATTCCTCGGTCTGCTACCAGTGATCGAGTCGTTGCCCACATCAACGTTTCGCCTTCTAGACGGAAAGCGCGTCAGAACGTCGCGAAACATGTCGCATCATGATCATGGTCTACGCATGCGATAAAATTGCGTTAGGGTCCTTATCTACGCCCCGGAAGCGAACACAGCACCATGTGTTTCTCGCGGGCCCACATACGTAGGTTCCCGTCCTGCCTTCTCGATGTCTGTGCGCCTGCGTCCGATGCGTCACTGCTTCTCAACTCTTTTATGTTCGCAGCGACCTTTCAAGGCTTATCTCGGACCCAGCGGTGAAAACGAGGAGTCCACGCGTTCATCCTCCGGCGCGGATCTGGAGGCATCCGCATCCGCCGCCCCGATAGCCATCCATGACGAATATGAGGCCACAGCTCGCACCAGCCCGGCCCTAGCGAGGAAATGGCCTTCAACGTTGTGTACGATTGTGCTCTTCGTCCGGCACCAGGTACAGTGTATTCGCTCGCCGACGGTCCTTTGACGTCCTCAATTGTACCCGAATTCCACGAAGTCCTTCGCGCACCCCATTCCGTCGGCTTCGTCTTCGCCCAACACAATACGACGCTTCCCAGCGCCGGCACCTGCGTTTTTTGTGCGGCCGCACCATTGGCAATACGCCATGAACGTGCATGTCTCCTTCCCCTTCCCCCGCCCATCGTCCGTAAACCGTGAATTTCAGGCCGCTTCACCCACCGCCCGTGTCTACTCACAGTCGCAAATGGCCTTGAGGCCTGAGCGCCCTGTGATGCAACGCTTCCTCAAAATCGCCGCCCTGCGCCGAGCGCGCGGTCCGCCAGGCCACCCGCTCCCGCGGCTTATCGCAGCATCCACCCGTATCTCCCAGCACTCGGACGTCGGAAATGACCGCCGCTCTCGTCATACGTGCCCACTCTTCCGACCGGGCAATACCGTATGCAAGTGCGATAGTCAATTTTCTGCTTCCTGATTTCATTTGCGGCGCTTACGGCGCGGGTCGTCATCCTGCCGGCTTGGATTGGCTTCAGGCTATATATTGTGCGCCGATCTATTATATCTCGGGCGCGTGCGCTGCGTTGTGCGGCCGAATATGTCGCCCGCGAGACCCGGTCGGGCATGTCGTGTGAGTGCTGCGTCTTCTCTGCTATGGGACGCCGTCGGCACACGCTTGTTTTGTTGCGTATCATATATCACTCCTTGCTGCTCGGAGTTCAGAGAGAGCGGCCCCGCCGACGCAACCGTGCAGGTCCGCCCGAGGGCTCTTGCTTAACACCTAGTCGTTCTCGAATGTCCGGTTCGGAGCATCGGATGTCCGATAGCGTTTACGTCCCGTCTTATCTGCACCCCGCTTTTCGATCACGGACGCGGCGCGTGCCCGCCCGCCGCGAAAGGACGTCATGAAAGGCGACCGATCTGCCTTTCCGACCCAGGGTGCCTGGATCTCCCATGAAGAGTCAGCCCGCCGTGTAGTTGTTGTCGTGTGCGGCTTGACTCGCCAGGCGGCGGGGACCTCGGCCTAGGTGTGCGAGTCTCTGACAGTTACGAAGATGGGCGCGATGACGTCGCGGCGGACGAGCAAGCACGACGACGCGGTCCTAGCGATTTACGTACGTTTGGCCCTTCCACGGGAACGCCCGCGAGAACTGCCACAGTGCCAGTTGCGCACTGGAATTGAAACCTGGCAGCGGGTATTGTCTGGAGACGATGGTGCTGATGTGTATAGGTATTACCGCACAGGTGAGGCTACTTATGATGGTGGACCCGAGTCGCGCGTTCACAAATGAAGGTCACGCACGCGCTACCGATCTTGTCTCGCTCATCGTGTGACCCATATACAGAAACACAACAGTACCCTCGTCATTCGTCATTTTGAAGGGCAGCTGGTTTGCGGGCAGCAAGTATACCGATATAAATTGTCACCTGCGGGTCTCCAGAGAGATCTGCTCCAGTGTCATGATTGAGTCCACTGTACCCACTCTTGTCGCATTAATGGGGTAGTGGTAACCTGGGTCGTTGCCATCGACCCGCCGGGGGTTCAATGCCCCCTTAATGCATAAATATGTCCAACAAGGATTTTTGTAATCTGGACAGACCGCGTAACGGCGTTTGACTTCGCTCAGTGCCGTTGCATTTTGCATTTTGCATTTTGGCATTTTGGCATGCGCTGTCCAGTGTTGCGCTCGCCGAGAGGCTATGCGATAATAGTAGGACTAAATTCGCTCTGCACTTCGCGGCTTCGCAGGCTGGACTTTTAACTGTCATCACCATCTGCATCTATCTACACAGCGTATCAAAGCTCGATGCCGATGGACTGCAAGCTGTGGCGAGCGCCGGCCACAGAGCCCAGCACTGTAACCAAACGACTACTGCATCACGGCCTATTAAGTATCTCCGTCGACAGACGCATGTTCGCGCACTCTGTATGGCGAGGCCGCTGCGCCTCCGCGCTACTTATACGGTACCATTCCCTCCTCTCTCCTTCAGTCATTCTTTTCCCCCGTCTACGACTCAGCTTTCTACACTCTCAATAACCTCATGGCGCCCGGTCAACCTCCCGGAAAGCGGAAGGTGAATGGCACCAACCCGCTCAATAACGCGATGAAACGACCGAAAAAAGGCGTGTGTTTAATTTTTGTCCCTCTTTTCACGCTTGCTTACCGTTTTCACGCAGAATGGCGCGTCGAACAAACGGAAACATACGCGTCTTCGCGTCCCTGCTCCATTTGATCATGCTCACCCATATTTGCTCCATGCCCCGTCTAGTGCTCAACGGCGAAGAGCAACCCGCCGGACTTGTCATTGTTCATGCGCAACCCTCGCATCCCCCACCTGTGCAGGTCACCAAGGCGCCGCCAGCCAGCCAGCCGCTGCCCGCCCGCCCGACTGCTACCACGAAGCGGTCCAAAGCTGCCCACGAGCCTGGGCCGTCGCGCAAAGGAAAGAAGCGCGACGTGCCGTGAGCGCGCGGCTGGAACAGGACGTCGACGAGGACTTGCGGCAGATGGAGACCGAGACGGACGATCTGCGGCGACAGTCGCAGTCGCAGTCGCGAGCGCGTCCGTCGATACCCATGAATGGCCTGCACCTTCTGCCGCCCTCCACGTCCAAGCCGCGCTCAAAGCCAAAACAGCCGCAGCATGAAGACACGTTGCTGCCGCTTGCGCCACGCGAGATGCCCCAGATCGAGAAGAACAGGGCGATGCGAGGAGAGGCATTGCAGGTGCCGTCGGGCTCTGGGACGAGATCGGGGTTGGGACACAGACGGCGGAGCTCTCTCAGCATGCGCGGGAAGCAGACGAGTACCAGCTTTGCGACGCAGGGCATCATCAGTGAGCAGTCCTCCCTCGCTTTGGATTGTATGCCCGTATCTCCAGCGATGCGCTCAACGCGTTTATTTTATGCTTTATCTCTCGCATCAGCAACGCCCCATTCCTCAGTCGGCAACTCCAGTTTCTTCAAGCACATCGACGCTGAACAGCCCGAGGCACTCCGACGACGACAGCTTCTCATCTGATGTACGTTGTGTTCGATATTCGAACGATATCCCGACCCGACATCGACGCCGTCAAAATGGCATACGCGAAAGGACAATGGGAAAGAACCACCGTTATCGGAGGAAGGGAAGCAGCTGCTGAGGGGGGCGATGGACGATGTCATCAGGATGCTGGCGGATAGGCAAATCGACATGAGCGGTATGAGCCCGTCGACTCCGGAGGATGAGATACCGCCAAAATTGAGGGAGAACGAGGAGAACGCGAAGAACAGAGCAAGAGAGGTCAGGTCTTCCGCTGATATTGCTCGGTGAGCCCTCATTTCGAGTTGGCGTTCGCCATTTGATCTGACGCAATCTGTCAACTTGACAGAGCGAATGCAGAAGAAGAGGCCTGGCGCGAGGCGACCGAGTCCTACAAGGCACATCAGGCAGCTGTCGTCGCGGACATCGAGCGCAGTCGGCAATCGCCCTTGGGATCTGCAAAGGCAAAGGGCAAGCAACATGCCGATCCGCAAGATGACTTTGGGCCACGCGATTCCGAGCTTCCGGATAGTTTCCGGGGCGAGGACGGCGTCCAGCTCGCGCGTAGAGTTCTCGCGGAGGAGAGCGCAGGTTTCTCTCCTTGGCTTCGACCGTTTCCTCGGCCTCTTCCCGGTCTCGACCGGTTGTCGTTCTGTGGGTTGCTCACTGTGTTTGCGCTCGTGCTAGCAATCTTGGCTACTTGACGAACTCCTAAACTCGTTGTTCCTGGCAACAGCTAAGACATGAATGGCCGTAAATCACAGCATGCGATGTGATGAGTGGAGGAGCGCTGCCTGTCTGGGATGCACTGGCTCTCCTTCGAGCATCGGCTCCTCCCCAGCAATCACTTTTCTGCTTGTTCATGCTAATCGAAAACCGTGGTGAGGACGATTATATGCACCTTGGACATCTCTCTAGATCTATCGAGACCCTCCACCGCACGTTCGATTCCATCTGGGCTGTGAGGACATGGCAACACGGACATCTCCCTCGTCGAGCTCGCGTTTCTGTTCGAGCGACATCAATAACTTTGATGTGACATCTTTCTATCGATTGGGCTCTAGATGATGAGTCGAAGTGGTATATCGTGCCGTAGTAGATCGCCCCGTTTCAGTACGTCTCGAGCCAATACGAGGTGTATGCCGCTCGTTCTCTCACGAGTTTACAATCTTTTGCTTTCATTGACCGAACTCGTCACATCTTTCATTAATGGTCTCTGAGCGCGGCGCACATCCATAAATGGTTTCTGCCACTAACCCTTCTCATTTGCCCTCAAGATCCCTGTCCAGAATCGCCGCCGACGCACCATTCACCGACCGAAATATAAAGAATGAGTGTTCATCTGCATATATTATACACAGGATCATCTTTTCCGAAACAGTACTCACGCAACGCAGACGCGCCGTACATATCCTGCTCATGCGCCCACTCCTCGATGCTGCACTCAAGTACATCGCATGACAAACCTGTCACATTAAGTCAATCGCGCCGACGGCGATGTACTCGCCCTCCGGCCCCCAGCTGCCCATCTCGCAGAGCTGCACTTCGTCAAGCGGCCACGCACCAAGGTCAACGCGCACAGGCTGCGTGTTCTGCGGCCTCCGAGTCCTTACATTCGCCGCTGCCACTTCCGTCTGCGCGACCACGTCCACAGGCGCCAGAGCACGGGTGGCCCCTGTGGTCTGTGCGACCACGTCCACCCCTACCGCGGGCGGCGCGTGGGCGCGGAGGGCGGCGGACGCGAGGACGTCGGTGTAGGAGAAGGGGATGCGGCCTGCGCGAGGGCGGGGGCGGCGGTAGACAGTGTTAAGGAGCGTACAATGCAGCTGGAGAGACATCAGCAGCGGCAGCGACAGACGCATGTCGCTTACCTTGAGCGGCCTGCGCTCATCGGGCATAAGCCCAGACTGGATGAACTCGGGCTGGATCATACCTACAAGCCTCTCGAGTCTGACAAGAGACGAAAAGGCGAAAGAACGCACTGGCGACGGCCCACAGCCGGCGCGCCTCCGTGCTCGCCATGTCCGGGCCTGCGAACATAACGTGCGCGCTGCCGTCTAGCTCGAGCCTCATCACGTCTATGCGCTCCAGCCCAACATACACCCGGCGCCCGCTGCGCATCCTCGCCACGCGCGTCTGCAGTCCACGCAGCACGCTGAGCGCACGCTGGATTGCAGCGCCGTCCGGAAGGGCCATGGCGCCGAGGGTGAGATGCGCGCGGCGCGGGGGAACGACGATGCTCGTGTCGAGACCGCGGATCGGCGGGGATGCATCGAGGAGGGAGGAGGAAAGACCAGAGAGTGCAGTTCGGAGGCCTGCGTGGTGGCCCTGCGTTCGGATGTGGGTAATATTGCAGGAGGAAGAGCGGGGGACGTACGATGGGCAGCGCGATGACTGGGTGGATTGGCTTGTAGGCTTGTCACTGCGATATTGGAGAGGAAGGGGAACGTACAGTGAGTTGGTCGCGCGGTCGGCTCCTGCTGGTTCCTGTCTCCTCGTCCTTGCCCTTGTCCTCCGCCCCGACTGCGCCCGATTCCTCGGCCTCTTCCTGGCCTTAAATAAGTCCCGATCTGCATATTGCTCGCTGCGTTTGCACCCATACCAGCCATGCTGGCTATCCGTCCGACTGTGAATTCGTTATCCCAACAGCTAAGACACGAGACGCTGCAGATTGTAGCATAGTCATTGGGAAGGGAAAGAGGGACGTACGGTGAGTCGGGCGTGCGGTCGGCCCCTGCTGGTTTCTATCCCCTTGCCCTCGTCCTCTGCCCCGACCACGGCCACGATCGTTGCCTCGGCCTCTTCCTGGCCTCGAACGACTCGCGCTCTGCGTATTGCTCATTGTGCTTGTGCTCCTACTGGCTATGCTAGCTGCCTGACGGACTCTTAAGTAGATTCGCTATTCCGTGCAGCCGATACACAAAATGCCACAGGCCGTAGCATGCGATGTCATTGTGATGGGTAGAAGGAGGATGGAGTGACGCACCAGGCTCCAGGCGCGTGTGGATCGGCATTAACATTCCACGAATCCACGTTCAATTTCAAGCCGGCCACGATATGGGAGTCCGACAAACAATCTGATCACGACATCAAAAATGGAAGGAAGTACATACAGTTGACTACCCAGGATCCACAAAACGAGCGGGGCGCCAACCGTCCGCGCGCCTCACGCTTTCTTGGGGCCAAGCGGGACGCTTGCACCTGTGTATTCCTAGCCCGCGCCGCACGACCGCGCATGCGTTCTGCACGACCACGCATATGTTCTGCACGCAGAACCCCGCCCACGACCCGAGCGGCAGCGCGCCGACGCACACATGCACGCGCTCTGGTGCGCAGCCACCCATCGTGCACAGCTGGACCGCGTCGACCGCCGCGTCGTGGCCTCTGCAGCGCCCGCGGTCGCGTCCAGACGGGAGGGCGTGGGGGGCATGTGCTGCTAGCTCTATGGCGCAGGGCGCAAGCTTAAGGACGGCGGAGGCGAGGACGTCGGTGGAGGATAAGGACGGCCGGACGGCAGAAGACGGTGTTGAGGAGTTGCAATGTAGCTTGAAGGCGTCAGCAACGCCAGAGGAAACGGGGGCGAGCGTACTGTACTGTGAGCGGTTTGCAATCGTCAGTTCAAAGCCCAGGTTATGTAAAGTCGCGCTGAAAGAACAGAAGAGTGAACAGGTGCGCACCGACAACGGACGTCACAGCTGCTGTGCCTATGCGCTCCCCATGTCCGGCCCAGCGAACATATCGTGCGCCCGGCCGTCCCGCTCAAGCTGCAACACGTCCACGCGCTCCAGCCCAACGGACAGCCGGCGCCCGTTTGGCGTCCGCGACGCGCGCCTGCAGTCCACGCGCACGCTCGATAGCGGCGGCGTCGGGGAGAGCCATGACGCCAATTGTGAGATGCGTGCAGCGCGGGGAGGACGATGCTCGGATCGAGGCCGGCGATCGGCGGGGAGGCCGCGAGGAAGGCGAAGAGATAAAGGAGAGAGTAGCTAGTGCGGAAGGCGGGATGGTAGCCCTGGATTCGGATTCGATGAGATTATGGGAGGGGAGGGAAGAGGACGCACGATGGGGAGTCGATCGGGCCATGGGCCGTGTGGTATTGGAGGAGAGACGGAGACGTACAGTGTGTGAGGTGCAGGGTCGCGTCCTGCTAGTTTCTCTCTCCTCCGAGTCAGTCCTTGACATCTGCCCCGACCACGAGCACGACCGTTTCCTCGGCCTCCTTCCCGGCCTCGACCGACACTCGTTCTGTGGGTTGCTCACCGTGTTTGCGCTCGTGCTGGCCATGCTGGCTACTTGAAATACTCTAGAGTCGTTATTCCTCGCAACAGCCAAGCCATTGAATAGCTGCAGATCGGAGCATGCGATGCGATGAGCGGAGGAAGGAAGTGTAGACCCGCCGGGCTCCAGGCGCTTGTTGATTCAGGAAGGAGGATTGCCTTTTTGGGATGCACGGACTCTCTTTCGACGGACTCCCATACCGAGCGGTCTCTCTCTTCTTGTTTACGTGCTAGTCGCTATTCACGGCAGACGGCCATGTTCAGCTCGGATGCCTCTCTATCGATGCGCTCGGCTGTGCGTTCATTTCACTGGGCCTTGGCGTGAGGATGAGGACGTCGACATCACGACATCGAAGCTCGCTCATCAGGCCCGCATTTTTGCTCGAGCGGCATCAGTAAGTACGACGTGGACGTCTTGCTAGACAGGATATGCCAGCTCGATGACTGGCTTCTGGACGGCGAAGGGAAGTCGTCTGTCGTCTGTAGTCAAAAGGCCCGTTTCAGGACGTTTCGAGCCAATAAGTGGTGTACACCCGTTGTTCTGTCGGCAGCTGCCAATCTTTTGCTTTCGTAGACCGGAATTATCGACTCGCCTCTAGGCACTACGCATATCCGTACGTGGCTTCTGTCACTCCTCCGCTTCTCATTTGCCTTCTGTACTCCCTTCTCGAACCACCGCCCTCGAACCACTCACTCACCCTTCTTCCACCAGTATCCCCTTCCATCTCTCATGCCGCTCACTAACACGAACCTTCGCGGGCTACACTCACTGCGTTCCGGGCACTGCTAGTATTTTGTCGAGTAGCTTGGATTAGATAAGCTAGTCGCCAAACCCAAGTATACAAACGGCGCATCATCGAACTAACTAAGTCAAGACGATTCACTCGAAAGGTAAGCAGCTCAGCCATTCAAGAACTTAGAGTAGCTGGCCACTCAAGGCCACTCCGCCATGGAATACACTGACTTGTATAGGATCTGGACCAGATGCGCTAGTCGAGGTGAAAGTGGGTGGGAGCTGGGTCAAGGGCTTGTCGAGAAATTGTCGACTTCGATGATTTTCCCGCAAGTCCTCGTCTTTCACCCCCTTCCCACCTTCACCCGTCCGCCATGTCTACTTCCTCCCCCCACCATGTCCTCCCGACATGGCACATCCCTTCGCTTTTAAGACAAGACCACAAAGCACCGAGGATGCAACAATATCGAGCTATGCAAATGCTCGAAGTGCAAAGCGGGCACTCTTCCTGGCAACGAGGGCTGGCTGACGAGCGCATGCACAACACCGACGAGCCGCAGGACATCGCGCCACGGAACATGGACAAGCGGGACGTCAACGAGCCGCGGGACGTCGACGAGCTCGGCATCGACGAGCCGCGGGACATCAACGAGGCTTCTGACGTGACTGATGAGACCTTAGATCGCGGCCGCATTCTGCGGAATCATCAACCAGGTCCGCTCGCCCAGACGGCGCCAACACTGATCGTCTCGACGCGCCCACGGAGTCTGCCTTCAGCCTTCCCTTGCCGTCAGCTCTTCGCCCTCCTGGCGAGGTGCTTGCCAGCTCGCACGACCTCTGGTTTGTGCTAGCTGTGCTCATTCTTGTTGCCTTCCTCAAGACAAATTTCATGTAAGTATCCTCCTCCTGTACAAAGATGGCCCCATCGTGCTCCCCCTCGTGCTGTCACCGTCACCCATTGCCATCTGAATCATAGCGCTCTTGTGTGCAACTGCGATTGCGATGCGTGAATGCCTCAGGTGCATCTGTATGCGTGCGTACAACTGACAGGCCACGATGGCGAGGCGCGAGGCGAAGGGCTGTCTAAGTGCACACGATTGACGCAGGATGACGACGAGCTCGAGCTCGATTATTCGGTGCGTCAATATATAGTATGTGCCCACTTGCACGATCTCGACTCAAACGCGACGTCGAACGACTGGGAGATTGCAATGCATGATAGCACTCTCACCGCGATCACGATGGGCGGATGCCTCGGGTACGTCTGTATGCGTGCGCTTGCATGGTCTCTCACGCGAACCATCCAAAGGCGACCGTTCCTTGCGACCATAGCGGCTACTAGCCCTGCCTCTGCCCACATCCTCGTCTCTCCCTTTCTTGCATCGAAAAGGATCCCCTGCAGGTGCCCCATCTCCGCACGTGTTGCAAAACTTCTTCGCGATATACCGCTTATGATGTGCTAAGTCCAGCCCATCCCACATCTCACGCACTGTCTCCTCGGCATCGCTAGGCGGGTGTTCATACTCGGAGTTGGACCTGGCTCAGAATGAAGGCTTGATGGTATGGGGAGGGGGTCAGGAGGATGTGTTGCTCTCATGCTCGTTTTCTCGTCTTATTATCAGGTAGCATATACTCTTCTAATCTATTCACTGTCAATCCGAGCTTTGATTGGTGTTCCATAACGGGTGCGACCATGGCCAAAAGCGGCAGCGCGGATGTGCGTGAACAGGCAGGATCTGGCCCGAGCTACTCCGATCTAATCCGAGCTACTCCAAGCACAAGTACATGGATTCTCTTATTTACTCTACTACCGGAGCTGCCTAGCTACTATTGCCTCGCTTTTGGGCGCTGTACCGATGTCTTCCGAGTTTGCGTGGGCCGGCTCATATACGTGAGAACATGCACCAACTCAGACGGACTCCGACTCTAACTATCAGTATGCGGAATGCAGTGACTGTCGACCAAGGCTGCCTCTTCCAGTTCCTCAAAGGCTGGCTACATTGTCGATGGCGAGATCCAAGCATGCTCAAGCCTCAAGAGTGCCGAACAAGCAGCATCAGCGACTGGCCAAACTCATCCTTTCTGTCTAGGTCTCACGTCCCCTAACACCGCATACTGGCATCCACAATAATGAGGACTATATGCCCGTCTTGGAGTGCTCTCGTACCCATCGATCGCGAATCTGTGTACACCTCGGACCATGATCGCGCGGATCAGGATATGTACAGTATGTGGTCCTCAGTGGGCACACGCTAAATGCAAGCAAGTTACACTACTTCTGTCTGCCATGGACAGTTTTCAGCTGCCACTGACTGACAGGATTGATATCCATGATGAGTGGGATAAGGTGTGTCGAAGCTGCTGTCTCGCGCCTCGGTTTTTCTTGTAGATGCTTTTGTTCTTCAAAATATACTTCATAATTAAAGAAGTGTACATCCGAACTTCGCAGACCAACGAGAGTGAAAGACAACTTCCGTTCGATGCGACACAGTGCTTGTTAAGATGATAACAAAAATCAATACTTTCCAATACAAAACATACACATGCACTTTTGAACTCGTGCAAGAGGGCCTGGCCGGGAATTGAACCCGGGACCTCCTCCAGATGGTTCTTCGATGTGAAGCCCTAAGAAGGAATCATACTACTAGACCACCAGGCCATGTTCAATGAAGTGTTGGTAATATAGAATGGGCTCGAGCAATGTAAGAGCCTCGCGCTTGAGACGGCGAGGACGAGCGCGCCGGACAGCACTCAGCCGGCCAGGATAATATCTTCCGCTGGCTCTGGTGTATGCATTCAGCCCTCGAGCTGCGTAGGTGTGGGTGCTGATAGCGAGAGCACATATGACCTGCGTATTCGTTCACGGGCCACAGAGAACCAGAGACGTATGGCTGTGGACAGAATCTAGAATATGAGCGCTGAAGCTGTCCCTCCGAGTGTGGGCGCATGAGAGGTACCGCGTTCATGTCCGCGCCGCGATGGGAGCCCAGAGAGGACAGAGATGGCGCGGTCGTGCAGAACGCAAATGCGGGGCAGTGTGCTTGATTGCGCGGCAGGAACAGCGTCGACGGACCGGCCTACGCACGCGCTCGACGTAGCGCATATAACCAGACTGATATCGCGAGGTGTACAGAGCCGCCCGAGCCGCCTTCGGCCCCGTCGGTCTGTCCAGTGCAGTGCACTGGATCGGCATCCAACCATCTGTACAGACAAGTGCATTCGGGCGAGGCGTGCCCGTAGAACGGACCGCAGTAGATCCAACGCACGAACCCCACGGCAGCGCCTGCGCGCGCGATGGAGCTGGACGGGCCACAGCCAGCCTCTATGCACGTATACCCTGGGCAGAGACGCACGCGAGCGCACGAGAGAATGGAGACGGCGACCGAGACAATGTACCGGGACGGAAAGTTCTCCTCCCCACGCACGCGCATACGTAGCGCATATGCACAGACCGGATTGACGAGGCCATATTGATCCAGTCCGTTTCTGTCGGCTGTGATCGCCGTCTCGTCGCGTCGCAGGATCTGTACGGACAAACGCATTCAGGTAATGACGTGTCGACGTAGTGGAACGTAGAACCACCATTCGCATCATCCAAACACGTCGTGTTACGTGTCTGGCGAAGGCCTCCCGGAGCTGGATGGAAGGTGTGCCTGTGGAACGACCCAAGTCAACCTCTACAGTTGTAAACCAACACGGAGCCCGCACGAGCGCACAAGCTGATGGTTGAGAACGGAGACGGCGACCGAGATATGCATGAAGATGAGAAGCTCTCGAGTCTCCCTTCACCAAACCCAGCCTGCACCAGTGCGCGTATTACTGGCACAGGCAGCCTTAGTCGCCATCATCCAGGGCCGACTCAGGTCCTACGCCGTCCGCGGTCCCAACGGCGAGCGACGAAAAAGGCACGCGCCGCACCCTCTCGCGCCCATCATGGCGCCGACACAAGGCAGAGGACGACGCGAAGTGCAAGGACGACATGCGGCGTGGACTACGCCATAGCTCGGGCAGGGAACTGTGCTGTCCGGCAGGAGCCGCACACGACACGCCAGCATACGACCCGCCGGCGGCTATGCTTCTGCATCCGGGACTGGAGAGAACATGCGCGCGGGGCGCTGTGGCTGCTGAGCGGCAGTTATGTCCAAACGCACTTCAGCCTGGCTTTGCATCGCTTTCCTATCCGTGACGGCGCCGCGCATTGCTCGGCTCCTCGTTGCGATGGCGTATATGTGGTGGGGCTCTTGAAAGCGGGCGGGCGTTATGACGCGGCCGTTGTCGATGTGGCAGTGGGATTAGGAGAGGATATGTGCACGGCATGCTGGTGACAATGCAGATGGAACCCGCGTCTGCGCGCCTGGCTCCGCACGAGCGGCTCTGCCTTATCGTGAGCCTGTCGGTATTTGGGAAGACGGCTGGGAGGGATGTGGGCGACGGCGCGGGGAGCTGTCACGAGTGTGAAGTCCCGGATATGGATCTGCGGCGTGTGCGAGCAATGAGTACCAAAGCTGCAGAGCATGGGTCGTCTCTACGCACCTGCTGCATGCGGGTGACCTGCGAGTCCCCGTCTCAACTCGCGGACATCCCCAAGCTGTCCGCTCTCAGGAAAGACGGTGTTTTGTGCATTCCCGACGTCGTTGTTATTGATCGGATACACTTGGGCTGGGTCGCGGTGACTGGACTGATATGCGCGGGGCGCGGGGCGATGAGAACGCTGAGGATCAGCAGAGATGCAATGAGAAGGCTACGGGATGAGGGCATGGGAGATCAGAACGGAGAGGACACACGACTGGTTCGATTGGGCCGTGAGCTTGTGTGGTATTGGGAAAGAGATGAAAACGTACAATGTGTGGGACGGAGGACCGGTTCCTGCTCGTTCTTCGCTGCTCGATACATAAGTCCTAGTAGGCAAGTAATAGCCCTTCCCACATTGTAGAAAAGACTAGTCGGGCTTCTCCGCAACTGTCTTGGTGCGCACGACGCGTCACACGTCTCTAAATTTAATGCGCCGCGGCGCCGCTGCAAGGCTCGACTTCGAACTCGAAATCCTCGCCCGTCGGCTCGCACGAACATTTGATGATTTCTGTAGTCAAAGTTATGCATTAAATGAAGTGCTATATGAAGAAAAAAGCCAGTTTACGGGTGATTTGTGGTGTACGTGCTGCCTCGCTGCGGCATATAGCAGTAATAAGCCATAGCTTTGGGCGCGTTGTCCATGGTGAACCAATGTCGTCCGGAACCTGTTTTCATGGTTTCAATATATCTCTTGAGGGCTCATAATGCTCGAAATCACGTCTGTTTTGCTTAGTATTAGATGGGCAAAAAGATATCTGAGGGATCTGCCTGTATCGGCCTCTACTAGTAGACGCGACAAATGGGGATTATGTAAGCGAAGCGCCTACACCATAGCCTGACAAAACCTCTCGATATCGGGCACTGCGGAAGTTTTCTAACGAAACCAAATGCCATATTCGATTAGAGGATTATATGAAGGGCCTGTATCAAAAAAAGGGAACGTTGCACGCCAGATTTGAGCTCTCTGCAACAACTTCTTTTCGAAGGGGTCCCGAAATTAAGGCTGCCGCCACTTCCCAAAGCAACAAGCGCCTAGAGGCCGCGACCACCCCCGCACACGCGCGGAACGGGCGGCCCGAAAGAAAGACGGATCTGTATTATCGTGCCACGCTGATGATCCCCGTACGATAATACAAAGAGATACGAGTACTTAGAGGCACTAGCTAGAATAAATGGGAAGGGAGGGCGGGTGCTTTAAACTCACAAATCGCGCTGAAGGTGCGCGATGGTCATCAACGAAAGGCCTCGCAAAGGATAAGGAAAACTCACCTGAAGGTGCGCGATGGTCGTGAAGAGAAGGCGAAGCCTCCTGAACAACCAACGCGGCACTCTTCAGGCTGACTGACGTGCGAGGTCACGGAGTGCGCGAGACGCACAGAGCGCACGAGAACGCACGGAGCGCACGACGATCCTGAGGCACGATGGTTGAGTCAAGTATCTACTCTGCCTTTGGGAGACTACAAGCGCCCAGAGTTCCGCGCCTTCCACTTGCCTCCACGACGAACACCAAGTACAGTATGTACTACTTATTTTGTGCTGCTAATTTTGGCCTGCCGCTTTTTCCAGTCAAATGTGCCTGTTACCGACAGTGGTACTGTAAGCGACGCCGAGTGGCCAAAAAGCAGCATCAAGTTAAAGCAGCAGCGAACTTGAAAAGTTAGAATCGAGCAGAACTAGTAAGTGTCAATTTCCCGCTCGCTCTCTCAAACCTCTCATGTACTCATCCACCAACCCACCGACTGTCGAGCTGCATTCTCTGATCTGTTCCCGTAGCCACCCTCCACACCTCCTCCCGACCGATCCCCGTTCTCGACGTCAGCTTCCTCGTTCAGTTGCGCCGCGACGCCCGCGCCGATCTCGCTCTCCGAGAGGCCCTCCCGACGCGCGCGCGCTCGCCATCTACAGGTCCTGAGACCGCGCCCGCAGCTGCATTCTGCCTGTGTGACCGTTGCACCTGGAAAACGTGGGCACGGACCTCGTGGCCGTGCGCTTGGCTTGTGCAATTTCTCTGTCACCAACCATCACGTTTGTGCCCTGCAACGGCAAAGGCCAAGTTGCTGAAAAAACATCAGGATCCACGGAACACTGGCAAGCTTCGTCAGTCGATTCTAGAGGCAGACTTCCCTTTTTTCTGGTAAGTACTTATTTTTCCTGCAACCTCTGACAGCGCGCTGCACGTTTCCCTCACCCTTTCGCCCATTCTCTACTGGCGGCGACTACCACGACACACATTTAGGTTCTAGATTATGGCTAATCGACGCGAACATGAGCGCATATGGAGGGTACGATTCGTGCAGTTCTTGGTGAACATGCATGCTGCGTAGATGTGGTACGTCGTACGTCCCCCTGTCCGCTCGACTATCGGTATGTCATCGCTCACAGACTCTATCCAGACGCTGCAGCCCTGGTGCGAGTCATCCATGCCTCATCCGACTCTCGACACGCCCCTCGCTCGCATCCCGTGGCATAGGTTTATGAGTACACACATGTCCTTGTCCTTTATTTCTGCGATCGCATAGTGACGCTAAGTATTGGCCTGCCATCTCTTAATGAGATCGTTTCTAGTTAACCATGATTGTGCGTGACTCATACAACTACATCTGGGATTCTGTACAGGCATGGCATAAAATGCGGAACATGAACATAATGTGAAGAAGGCAGTCTGTCTCAAAACTAATGCAACTATAGTAGCTCAGTAAGATTGGCACAACTCGAGAGATCGATCAAGACCACCTGTCCACACTTCTTTTTAAATACAATCTTACTTGCGAAGACAGCCGTAGTAGTCATTCGGGGAAATACGATGGGCAAATGCTCGTGCCGATATTCTGCCGGAATCCAACATATCCGCTTCTTGCCTTCAGGGCCTGCACACCAAATCCAGTTGGCAAAAAGAAAATAAACTGGCAGAGGTGTTGGTGATCCTTGATGGTTGTTGACAGAGGCACAGTGTGGCCAGTGCTCTGCAGCATCAATGGCATGAAAGCTCACACTGGAGACAATACTTCTCTGGTCTGCAGAGAATGACACGTGCTCCAATATGCTGTCTGTATGGAACTCTTCCAGCAAAGCATTCTTGTCTCCAGATGACAATGCCAGGGCTGTGTCCCACAGATAGATGTGACCATATGCTTCTCCAGATAACATGCGGCTTCCATCACTGGAGAATGACAATGCTGTGATTGTGCCCCCTGCTAACTGGTGCTTCCACAACACAGCTCCTGTTGTCATGTCAAGAAGTCCAATATAAGTATGTTTTAATTCATTGACTATTCCAAAGAGAACAAGTGGTTGGTTCGGTGAGACAGATATTGTGGTGATATCCTCTGCAACATTGTGATACAGGATCTTGCCTGAAGAATGTGCCACTTTTTCTTTTGCCAAAGTATCCCAAAGACGAAGGCTCCCATCTCTGGAACATGACACAAGCCTATGTTCATTGTGAGCATAGGCAACCATCTGGACTAAATTGGTGTGGCCCTCAAACACTCGATCACATTGGCCTGTCTTGACATTCCAGATCTGAACTGTGCAGTCATCATACCCTGCTAATGAGAGCTGCTTTCCGCTAGGTGAGAATGCAATGAAATTGACAAGGCCCCTGTGGCCAGACAGTATCTGAATTTGAGTGCCAGTAGATGTATCCCATAAGCAGATTGTCCCATGTAGGAAGCTAGTGGCTAGGACAGTACTATCATCTGAAAATGCCACCATAGACAGATTATTAATTTTTTTTTTCGAGCTGAGATATATCCAAGTTATTTCTTTCCAAGACTGAGAAGATGGGTCAATGTTCAACTGAGAATGAGGGCCACATGGTGAATGAAAAATTGAGCGTCCATGATACATGTGAACATCAAAATGATCATGCCGATGTCTGAAGCTGGTCCAAGGGATCAATGAGGTATTCAAATGATTTTGATGTGCAGCTGGAATCATGTCTTTCTACTCCCAAATGCGAACAGTTTGGTCTGAGCCACCAGAGCATATGAGGTTGCTGTCTGGAGAGAATTGTATAGAGCAGACCTAACAATGATAGACTCAGCATTCAGAAAATGTATCAACAAGTAAGTTAGAAAATGAAAACGAACCTGATTTGAGTGTCCTGTTAGTACAACAAGCTGAGTGCCACTCTCAATGGACCATAAATGGATTGTGTGATCACTTGACCCAGATGCCAGGATCTGGTTGTCTCTGGAGAAATTGATGGACCAGATTACACCCTTATGACCTTGCAGCTTGTGAATGCACCTCTGACATTCCATGTTCCACAGTGCAATGACCCCATTACTATAGCCAACTGCAATAGTTTTGTCATCATGTGACAGAGCAACTGAATATGCTGGATCTTTATATGAGAAGCTCCAAGTGAGAGATGCATCCTGGAGGTTCCGCACTATGCATTTGCCATCTATATAGCATGATATAACAAGTGAATCATCATGAGAGAAGACGATAGATGATACCTGAGAATGATCTTCAAACAAGAACAGTGGCTGCATAAACTGACACATTTCTCTTGTCACGTCCCAGATTATAATGCTGCTGTCAAAGCCAGAGCCAGAGCCAACAAATTGCCCTTTAGGAGACCATGCTATAGCAGGCACCATCCACCCAGAATGTTCTTGGCTCTCTGTACTGCATATGTCCAAAAGGCTGCCAGTTACAGAATCCCATATGATGATTTCCGATAAAGAGCGTGATACAATTTCATGCCCACTTGGATGAAATGCCACACCATAGACCTGGTTGGAATGGCCACTGAGAGTTTGCAGGTGCAAACCTGTCTTCACATCCCACAGACGGATGGTATGATCATCTGAGCAGGAGACTATCTGCTCCCCATTGGGTGAAAATGTGACAGCCCGTACTGCACGAGAGTGGCCTTCCAAAATCCTAATGCAAGGGCTCCATGTGTGCTGAGAACCAATGAGCAGTGTAGCTACATTTGATATCTGTGCATGCAGCCTCTGTCAGTTCACCCTCATGCATAAATTGTGCATTGAGACTACCTCATGCTCGTACTGCTTGCGGAGACCAATATTGGTGGGGCAGAAGAGAATGATGCCAAAGTAGACCTGCAAGCATGACACACTGAGGCAAGGGTAGAATTGCCTCGCAATCCGCTCGCAGTCGTACAGTAGACTAAGGATATTAGACGCAGGAAGAGGAAGACCCTGATGCAGCGATAACATCAGCATTCTCGCTACATGTGTCAAAAAGCTTTATACATACTCGTAACATTTTCTGAACAACGGGCAGCCCTTCGATTGCAACCTTAATATCACTAAGCAGACTGAGGGCCTCCAACCAGTGTAACAGATGCTCGGCAACAAAGACTTTGAGGAGCTCGTAGATGTCATCGCTAATTTCCGCATTGACGACATGAAATGCCCAATGCTTACATGCATACTGTAGATGAAGTGGAATGTGTTCGGCCACTCGACGGTCCAAGTTGGGCACCTCGGCATTCAGTTTTGACGGGTCTCTGATTTCGCAGATATCTCTCCGGAGATCCTGCAACGTCCGGAGGCAATGTTGTGCCAGAATACTGTGCTGTATCTTGGGGTGGATGCCAAAATTCGGATCCACGCATCGTGAGCTGTCCGTCAAGAAGTCGTGGAAGGATGGGTGGATGAGGCGAATGGTGTCGTTGTCGTTTTCAGGGACAATAGCCAGAGAATGTAGTTGACGCAGGGTCTTCCTAACAGTATCACGCTCGAGGCCCAGCAGAGCTTCGAACGAGAGAGGTGGGAGCCGATCCCGAGCGAGCACAATCGACCCCAGGACCATCTTCAGTCTGGCCTTTAATGCCCTGTCGATCACAGGGAATGCCGTATGCAGAACTTCAGTATATAGAGCATCAAGAAACTGATATGGAGACATAGCAGAAGTCGGCAATCGAGAGCGCAAAAGGACCTTCAATTGGGCCTCGGGGTCGCTGTAGCGAAGGTCCTCGATGAATCTGACAGCGGTCGCCGCGAAAATGAAGAGCCGGTTTGCCTGGTGAACGAGTGCCGCCATTTCGTCATCTGAAGGCCATGAGCTACGAATGTGATAGCGAAGCGCCACAGCTGCGAGCTGTTTCTGCAGGTACTGCGTGATGTCCCGCGTCATGATCTCCGGAGAGATATTGTTCATGGCGAGGTGCTGTGTATTGTCTTTGAGTTCAGTCATGCCGAAACCGCCAGTAATGCGCTGAACCGGACGGCTGGTGATGAGGAATTTGAGAGGATCGAGGTCATGAACACAGTGAGCAAGTGCTTTGAGAATGACAGATGTGGCCTGGTCGTCCTTGCATTCGTCGAGTGCATCAATGATCACCACACATGCAGGGAAGGTGCCGGTGGACTTGACATCTCGAAGCGGCTCAGCGATCAATTTCTGGAGCTGGCGCGAAACAGAGGACTCCTGGATATCTGGGTCTGCGCGCAGAACATCGGCGACCCGTTTTTTGTAGTTGACATTGTAAAGACCAAGCTGGTATGCGATGGTGGGGAAAACGAGATGCACGTTGCTGCACTCGTTCGAGTCCCGGGAGCAGAAGAAGCTCGCGCCTAGATAGCCAGCGGCCTCGCACCATTCCGCGGTAGTCTGAGCAATCGTCGATTTGCCCGTGCCAGCTGGGCCGTCCAACCAGAGCACCCGTCTCTCGGTGGGCTGCTGGATGAGGTCGGTGGGGAACTCTGCAAGACGGGAATCTCCAGGCTTGATCCAGTGGTAGACAGTGGCCATAGTCTCCAGCCGCGTGTTCTCCTCACAGACGATACGATTGCTGTTAGAGTCAAAACGTGCAGACCTCGCATATCGAGGAGAGGCAACATCTGTTTCGTTTAGAAAGTTAGTCAGTGAGGACGTCGAGAAGAAAAGACGATACGTACAGTCATCTCCCAACTGATCGGAACAAGAGAAATTTTGAGCAAGACAGCATGGCAGTTGGATGTGCGTAAATACATACCTCGGCCCTCCTCTCTAGATTCTGGACTTGCTGGCCGAGACCGTCAAAACGCATGTCCATGTGTCCAAACCCGTCTTGTACGGCGGCATGTAGTTCCTAAAGAGAATTCAAGGGCGGATCGAGGTCAAATGCAGAAGTACTGACATCAACAGCCATCTCGATATCGATTGTTCCTCCGACCTGGAGACAGCGTGTCAGGAATACAGAATAGCACAAGCTCTGTCGTGACTCACTATGAATTTGTGAATGGACCACGTTAGCGCACGTAAATGCTCTTGGATTTTCTCGGAGGTAGCTTTGGTGGTAAATACGCGGGTGATTCTATTTCGAGACCTCAGATTTACGATGTCCTTAGATATGGCATCGACATCTCTTTGAGGGTCGGTGAGATCCGTGCCCACTCCGAGTCGTGCAAGATCGGAATACGGACCTGCGAAGATCCTCAACCCTCGTTCGTAAGGCTTGAGGACAGGACTTGTAATCATCGGATATCGACTTCATAACCATCAAGTTTAGCTTTCTAATGTAGTCGGTGAGGGCATTGATGTCGTCCGTATTCGCGGATACTTTCTGAGAGTGATGGTCAAGACGTATGCGAGAGCTGACCCAGACGGATGCTACGCACCTCTAGCACATCCTTTATCGCTTGTATACCTCCCACAACTCCCTGTAGAGGTGGAAGTGCAGGCGACGCTTCCTTCGTCACCTTGAGAACCGTTGTAAGTACGCCGATCGCGACATGCTTTGCATTCTCTGTATGACTCTCTCTTCCCTGCCGTACCCTGCTTGAGGCTGATCCAGAAGAGCCGTGGAGCTTGAGATCGGTCAGCGGCATCGAAGCGTGTCGTGGTCCAGTTGTGAAAGACAATCAGTCGACAGTCGTGGTGGATGGGAGAAGGGATTTGCTTTCATACAAATTTAGAAGTGACATTGGCGGCGCTTCGTAGCCGGCGCCGGAATACATTCCACTACCGCTCTGCCCGGACTTCCCAGCATTCGTGACATCCACGCGCATGCGGTGATAGATGGGCTGTCAGGTTTGACAGAGCCCGCTGAATCTCCGCTGACTCTTGTAATGGAAGCGCTCGAGATGGTCACACGAAAGGGCCAGTTGGAGCAAACACAATTTGCATAAGAGACTAGGAGTTTCGAATCTCTATGGGATTCCCGGGAGAACGAAACAACTGAAGCTGAAACGTGCTACTATCTTCACGAACGGATTTTTTTTTAACTAATCGGAAGAGGACAAAGGACGTACAATGAATTGGTCGGGCGGTCAGCCTGAGTTTGTGCTGACTTCTTGCTCCTTGTCCTCTTCTTCTGCCCGCAGACCTGAGCGCTCGTTTGATTTAGAAAAGAACACTGCCTCTGGGAAATTTGGCTTGCTGCCGGGCATTGTCCATCAGCTCCTGTGCGAAACGATAAGGACAGCCTGACGCATGGTATAGCCCCCTCCATTTTGGGCGTCGATGCGCAAAGCCCGTACTTCTGCTAAAGCTGCGGCACGAGAGTTCTGTGCATGCAGGCAAACCCTGGCAGCACGCATTCAGTGAATGCGTACACGAACATGTAGACGGAGGGGTTGGGCCAGCTTGAGGGCCTATTTGATGTCAGAATGTGATATCAGAAAGAGATAGAAGAACGTACAGCCCTTGCATCGGTCAGGTAGTCATGCAACCGTGCCCCCAGCCTCGTCCCAGCATTGCGTATCGCCATCTCCTGCGGACAGCCATTTGCGAAAATCAGGGAGCGGACACAATGGCAAGAAGCGCCAGGGCAGGATACCGGCGTGCTGATCTCTGTCTCCTCTGTCTCTTACTCATTGATCATCCTTTGCGTCAACTGCGCCCATAACCGTGCCCAGCTTCATCGTTTGACGAGCTTAACATGTGGAGGAGGGCCATAGGCTGCCGACAACAAACAGAAACGCGCGAGAGCGCCAAGCCAAGCCAAAAAAGGTGAATCTTCCTGAGTACGAACGTCGCGCGCTCCAGCACGACGCGCCCTGTCCGCGAGGTCCTTGAGCTTGCGCCCGCACCCGTCGCTCCGCACAATGGTGACGTGTGAGCTGCCGTTCTCCACCCTAAGGCACACGATCTTGCGCGGACCTTCTCCGATTTTGGGATCGCGCTTCAGCTCGCGCGTGCTAGAGTTCCGCCGTCTACTGCAGCAGCGCGGCGCGAGCAGCGTGCCGCCGGCCATGACGAGGGCCATGCAGTTGCCTGGCCATCCACCAGAGATGAACGCGATCTCGAGCTGGAGGGCCGTCATACATGCGCTGAGGCCATAGACACAGTTCCCGTCGCAGGTGCCGGTAGTGTCTCAACGAACAGGAGCGTGATAAACCCGCGTGTGGGCACGAGGAAATCGCGGCAGGGCCACGCGAGGACCCACGAGCGCATGTCGCCGCCGTAGCTCGAATTGGTGTTGACGCAGGCGACGTCTATGTCTGGCCTCTGGCGTAATTTTACCGGTGCCGACGGTAGAGGGAGGATGTGCGCGCGTGAAGCTGAGGCTGCTGATCGGTGGAAGACACACTTCTACCTGCCGTCCTTATGGCACAGGCTCGGCTCCTTGCCGCGAACGTGTGTATGCGCTGATACTGTAAAAAAAGGGCGTTGACACGGCCGTGGTCGACGTGACCGAGACGAAGAGGGAGGACAGATCGAAGAGCTGGATGCAGAGGCCGGCGGGGTGGCCCCAGGTGTAGAGAACAACGACTGGTTCGTTCGGACAGTGAGTTTATGTGATATTGGGAAGAGAACGCAGGACGTACATGCTCCATGTCGCCATTTCGACAACGTCGAACTTCCAACTCATCTGCGAATGCGTCTGGGCAGACGGATGTCTGACGTGAAGAGAGTCGATCGTAGACCGTCGACGACTGACAGAAACCTTCAGCAGTGCCCAGAAAGGAAGTTCTCCTTCCCAAAGCAACAAGCGCCCGGAATTTGGCGCCTTCCAATGTTCCTCTCACCCGTCCTCTACCAGCCATCCATTAATACACTCGAGACCGAAAGCGCTTCGTCAACATTTTATATAGCTAATGGCCCACGAGCACGTTATCCGGAAAAAGGTGCGCACGCCTCCGGGGATGCATGTGATGCCGAGCTGGAGAACGATCACAAGGACGCTCGCGCCGAAGAGCAGGTCGGGCGTGCGCACGCTCGTTAACGGTGCTGGCAGCATCTCAAACAGGAGTATCAGCCCGCCCCGCCCGGGCGCGGGACGAGGTCGCGGTAGAGGCGGGAAAGGACCCACGACTTGACGTCGCGGCCGTAACCAGAATCGACGTCAATGCAGGTGATATCTGTCTGGCTCTGACGTGATTTTGTCAGTGTCGATGGCGGTGAAGATCGCGGAGAAGGCGTAGGTAACCCATCCGAAGGAGAACTACGTCCTGGGCTAATGGAGGACCAGAGACGCCTGGCTATGGGCAGATTCCAGTACATGAGTATGAGGATAAAATCTGTGCTTCCAAATATGCACATCGGAGATACACGCGCACGCTATCAAAACGGACGGTGGGTGCAGAACGCGTCGAAGTAGCAGGCGCGATGGCATCTGGGCAGGAGAAGTGAAGAACGATTGGCACAGGACGCGGGTGCCGGAACGCAGGATCGCCGCATCGTGCGGCAGGGAACAGCTTCGGTAGGCTTGCCCATCCACGCGCCCAACGCGGCGCCTATGACGAGTGTATGCAGGCGCGCCTGAGCTTTTCGTCTGTCTCCGCCCGATGTGGCGCGCAGGATTGGCATCTAGGCATCTGTACAGAGGGACGTATTCAGGCGATAGCATGTCGACAGTGGAACGCATGGACTCGATGACGACGTGCAGCTTCCGATCCGCGGGCAACAGAAGCTAGTCCGGCTCTAAGTTATCCTGCGGCGACTTGAATATGTGTGTTTCCCGGGGCAAGAAGCGCGAGCTGAGAATAGCGACGCTTGAGACGACGATCACTCCGTCGGCAGACTACTTCGCATTGCGACGGAGCACGCGCCGCATTCCACACGGGCCACGGTGCATCGATCCCGACTTGATCTAGATCTGGTACGCCATCCCCGCACAATATGCCAGGGCGTGGCCTGCTGGTGGCTGTTGCGTCTGCATCTGGAGCTGGGGAGGACATGCTGCGATCGAACGTGCGTTGAAATTCGGCCTTCGTCGATGTAACAGCGCCCGCATCTAGGATCGCGGAGGATATGTGCGCGACATGTTAAAATAACAGAGCAGACGAACCTCAGCCCCAGCCGGCCCCAGCGCGCCTTTCTTCTACGATTCTGTTTTATCGTGAGCACGTCGGCGTTTGGACAGATGAGTGGGAGCGGTGCGGGAGACGGCGTGGGGAGCTGTCACGAGTTGAAATCTGCGAAGTCAATCTGCGGCACATACGAGCGTCGGGTGCAACTGCAGAGTTCAAGCCACAGTGAGAAAGTAGTGAGAATCCCGGAGTATGACATGCTAAGCATGCGCACCTTCCACGCGCAAGCAATCTGCGTCCCCGTATCCATACTCACACGTGCATACAGTCCATCCCACAGCTGTCAATCGCGGGGACAAGAAGCGCCTTGCGATGATTACTGCGTTCGTCATGTTCACGCTCGTCGGGCGTGAGCACCGATTCGGTCGCAGTGGCTGGGTGATACGATCGGGGAGCGGGGCGATGAAGATATTGAAGATCGGCTGAGATGCGGTGAGGGAAAAGGATGTACAAATCGGAGAGCGCAGTGTGGAGGCCGGCGGGATGGCCCTACGCACGGTGTAAAGCGCGATGACTGGTTCGTCCTGACAGTAAGTTTGTGTGGTACGTATATTGGGAAGAGGAAGCAGGACGTACCGTTGAGTCGATCGGGACGTCGGTTTCTGCTTCCTGCTGGCTTGTCCCTCGACCCCGTGTACTCGGCCTCGCACGTCGCCAATTCGACAACCTCCAATTTCGTCCGCGAATGTAGTCTTGGCAGATGGATTCCTGACGTGAAGAGAGCCGTAGACCATCGACGACTGGCAGAAATGCGTAGCAGTGCCGAGAAAGGAAACCTTCCTTCCCAAAGCAACAAGCGCCCGGAATTTGGCGCCTTTCCTGTCGTTCGGACCAAGTCTGCCATGGCTCCCGATTCCTCAACCAAGCTCAAGAAAGGGGCTCGGGCAGGCTGTCTTTTCTGTCTACGACCTGCATGCCGTCGTCTGTCGTCTTCGCTCGTATGCCTCTCTTTTCCGCGCCCTCATGTAGTCTCAAGTGCCCGCCGTCTCGTCATGGGACTCGGAGGTTGCTTGGATATCAGCAGGAAAGAGCAAAAGTACGTAGGCCAGCACCCATTCATGCGTTTTCCTGTCTCACCCCGAACTGCACCTTTTCCAACTGCATCGTAACCTCCTCACGCTTTCTCAGCTCGGCGCGCAGGGCGCGGATAAGAAGAGGGCGACGACGTGCATCGACACCTCGGCCGTCCATGTCCATTAAGCTGCGTTCTCACACACCCTTTATGACCTGTCGCTTTCGCTTTTTCGGAGAGCATTCTTCGTATCTCGGGTAGAGCATACCTGCGTCGCGCCGTTTTGAGCCTCCATTCTCACCCCGCTCTGCGGTCGATGCCGAGGCCGACCAGCGCGAGTGCAAGGACGACGAAATCCGGCGCCTTATCATCCCTGCTTCCGCCCGCCTGCTCAGATGGAAGAGAGTGGTGCACGCTCGAGGACCTCGCGGGCGGGCGTGTCGTGCCGGAGCGCGTGACGACCGACGCGACGTTCGCCCGCGCGGTGCTCCGGACCGTGCGCCTAATCGCGGTGCACAGCGTCGAGCGCGATTGGCAGTATCTACTTGCATTCGGGGCCACCGGCATGATGATGCTGCAGAATGTCATCTCTGCGGCTGGCGCCGAGCCTCGCGCGTGCTTGGCTTCCATCTCTGGGAATAGGACATTGGATTGGCGGGGAGAGGCAACGTTCTTGCCATTAAGGAGAAGGTATTTTTAGCGCTTCGTCGGCCAGCCGTCGAAGATTGAACTCGACACTATGCCAATGCGGTAAGCACCCCAATTATTTCAGCACCGCCATCAACTCATGGTATCGTGATACTTGGTCAGAGAAGCATCGCATACCTATGTTCCAGACTTGGTTATACGCTATATCATAGTATATGGGCCGTCACTATCGATGGTCTCCCAAGCAGCTCTGTTAGCGGAGAAATCCAGCACATACTACGAGTGAGATGCGGTGTTCACGGTAGAATGGCAGGGCGCCGTCTATACCCTGAAAGTAGTGAGCTCGCGCCTCTCACTCAACCACCAGTTTCGGAATCATTCTGATCTACAGAAGATCGTGCGGACCTGCCGCCGATGGAGCTCGAGCCGTTCCGCGAGGAGCAGGAGCACCGCGCGTACCCCAATTTCAAAACAACGGGACTCCACCAGCCCAAAAACGCCACCAGGTGGCCCGTGCTCTATCCCTATGGCGCAGTCCAGATCCCAGCACCCCGCGATTGGAAGTGGCGGAACATGAAAGCATGGAGGGCGGGAAGGAGAACCCGCATGCGACGTGGCTGAAGGCCTCTATACAGGACCGAGGTCTTCTGGGCGCCCTGCTGCTAGGGTGGATCGACGGAGCGGTCATGCAGAGCCGGAGCGTTCCGCGCGCCGCAGGGCGTGCACTACGCGGAGCAATGTGATAATGACCTTGGTGGCATTTTATACAAGAGACCGTAAGCGTTATTATAATTCAGATCTTGAAATCGACGAAGACCATGTATATTGAATAACGGAACCTTTGATAAGTATCGTATTCCGGTTGTAGATTGGAAAAGACAAAGTATACATTAGGTGTTGATCGAGGGCAGAGGTCATCACCCCACGAATCCCGATCATCTGTGACACCGAGGACCCTGAGGTCTAACTGAGTATTTAAACAAGAACATGACGACGGGCTATTGGCACGCACAGAAAGCGACACGAGAATCACTAGGATCAACGGAACCCTTGGTAGTTCGTGGGCCACGAAGAACCGGAGACGTCGACTCGTGGATATATTCTAGGACAAGAGCGCGGAGGCCATGCACGCAAGCCGTGTACACCGCGACATGCGCAGCGCACTTGGTAAGTCGGAAGAGACGCGACGGCGTCTGGACAGGAGAGAGGATTGACGCAGGACGCGGGTACGCGTAGAGAAGCAGACCGAAATCGACGAGTATATGCGGCCGTACCCAAGCTACCCTTCTCTCCTATCGGTTTGTCATGCAACGAAATCAACATCTGGGAGTCTGCACAGATGGGCGCATTCGGATGACGACGTGCTGGCATAGTAGTTCGTATAGCAGCACATCCAACACACGGGTTCCATGACGATGCGGGTCTGGATAGAGTACGGCTCTCTCTAGGATACTCTTGCCTGGCTTCAACACGCGTACTTCTCGGGACAGGACATACAAGCTGCTATACCAAAGACGACGACAGACCGCGCGCCAAGCCAGAAGATTTTCTCCTTACTAGACCCACTCTCAAGATGGCCTGGACCAGCGCAGCAGATACCAACACAAGAGGGCAGGTAATTGCCCCCGCGCGCGCCACGATCCGTCGATCTCAAATAGGGCACAGTGCCAGAGCCATCCGCGATCCCGGCGGCGAGCGACGAATTCGAAGAGCCCGCGTGCGTTCAGGTTCAGCTTTCGTCGACGTGGCAGGGCCCGTGTCTGGGATTGAGGATATGCGCACGGCATGCTGAGACGAAGTGCAGACGAACTTCAGCCCCAGCGCGGCTCGCCTCTATGATTTCGTCTTGTCGTGAGCCCGTCGACATTTGGGACGATGGCTGGGAGGGATGCAGGCGACGGCGCAGGGAACCGTCACGAGTACGAAGTCCAAGACGTAGATCTGCGGTGCTTGCGAGCATCAGATGCAGCTGCAGAGCTTGATTCGTATCTACGCACCTGCCACGCGCGGGCGACCTGCAGGCCCGCGTCCGCACTCACGTACAGTCCACCCCGCAGTTGCCGACCACGAAAACGCGATGGTGCTGGATTGATTATGACTGTCTCGGGATATCATGGCCTCGATATGCATGTTTCCCCGGGCAAGACGTCCGAGAATTAGCGACCACCGTGTCCAGGATGGAAAATGCGAGCCCTCATTAGACCACCCGCCATATCGCGCCAGAACAAGGGCTGCATTCCGTACGCTTGATCCAGATCTGGTGCAAACCCAGGGTCCCGACGGTGAGCGATGAAAAAAGGGCGCGGCACTGACAAGTCCTTCTGGCGCCAATGCTGGTGCCAACATGGGGTGGAAGCCGACGGCGGGCGATGCGCGCGCCGCGCGGGGACGTGCATGTCCTGCGATAGGCGCGCGTAATCCCTACACAATACACCAGGTGTGGCCTGCTGGCGGTATGCGCCTGCATCTGGAGCTGGGGAGGATATGCGCAGGGCGCTGCGATGGCGTGCATGCGCCGCCGGGGACTGGGAATCGTGAAGGTTCGGCTTTCGTCGCTGTGGCAGCGCCCACATCTGGAATTGAGGGAGGATATGCGCGCGACATGCTATAACGACAGTGCAGACGAACCTGGCCCCAGCAGGCCCCAGCGTGACTCTGCTCTACCATTCTGCCTTGTCGTGAGCACGTTCGCGTTTGGACAGATCGCTGAAAGTGATGCGGGAGACGGCGTGGGGAGGTGTCACGAGTGTGATGTCCGCGATGTCAATCTGCAACATACACGAGCATCAGGTGCAGCTGCAGAGCTTAAGCCGACTGTACGCACGTTCCACGCACGGGCAATCTGCAGATGGGCGTCCGTAGTCACGTACAGTCCATCCCGCAGCTGTGAATCACGGGGACGGGCAGCGCCTTGCGATTGCCATGGTCGTCATGTTCACGGTCATTGGGTGTGAGTACCAATTAGATAGACTTGCGCAGGGTCGTGGTGGTGCTGGGATAATATGCGCAGGGAGAGGGGCAATGACGATGTTGAAGATCGGTAGGGATGCAGCGAGGGTGAGAACATATCGGAGAGCTTGATGCGGAGGCCGGTGGCATGGCTCTGGATATGGCTGTGGATGAGTGAGTCGGACAGTGGGTTTGTGTAGAGAAAGAAGGACATACAGCGAGTTGGTTAGACGGTCGGTCCTTAGCTGGTTTCTGTCTTATCGTCCTCGTGCTCTGCAGCGTCTGGGATTAGGAGAGAATATGCGCGCGGCACGCTGGTGAGAGTGCAGATGGAACCCGCGTCTGTGTGCCTGGCTCCGCACGTCCGACTCTGCCTTGTTGCAAGCCTGTCGGCATTCGGGAAGACAGCTGGGAGGGATGCGGGCGACAACGCGGGGAGCCATCACGAGTGTGAAGTCCTGGATATGGATCTGCGGCGCGTGAGAGCAATGGGTACTAAAGCTGCAGAACATGGGTCGTCTCTACGTACCTGCTACACGTGGGCGACCTGCGAGTTTCCGTCCTAACTTGCGGACAGTCCGTCCCGAAGCTGTCCGCCATGAGAACTGACGGCGTTTTGTGTATCTCCGTCGTCGTTGTTACTGATCGGATAGACTTGTGCTTGGTCGCGGTGGCTGGGCTGATGTGCGCGGGGCGATGAGAATGCTGAGCATTGGCAGAGATGCAATGAGGAGGCTACGGGATGAGGGCATGGGAAAGAACAGAGAGGACACACCGTGGCGTGAGCTTAGCAGCGAGATGGAAAAGTACAGTACGTGTGGGACGGAGGACCGGTTCACCCCTGTGACACCCTTAATAAGCCAAGTAAGCCTGGTGATCCGGTGTGGTATACCGAGGCTAACTAGGCTTCAGACACCCTTATCGAGTGGTCGACGCAGAGCCTCGGGCGGTAGTTTAATACATGTGGGGTCGGCGGAGGAAAAATTTTAATTATTTAATATTGTTGAGGAGGAGCGAGGAGGGAGGAAGGAGGAGGCGTAGCTGCTCAGGCAGATGCTTGTTGAAGTCGCGGTTCGGTTGCTCAGGGCGCTTAAGTATGACGCCGCATCAACACGCGCTGATCATCATTTTTTGCTCGGTGTCAATAGCTTTGGGGCAGCTCTGAAGTCGAGCTTGCGCTCTTCTCATATTGTAGCATTACTGTTGCCCTCCGTTGAGCGAGCTTGTCTGATCCAAGCAAACCAGTCAAGTATTATCGTGTCTCGTAAGTTACAAAGGTAAGTGAAGTCATTGTTCTAGCGCGATATCACCCATCCAAGGTTCAATCCACGGTCGCTCGATCTCGCGGCTGCACAGTCTATTCATCCCCAGATCCCTCGTTGCCAGCTTCTTTTCCACAATCGAGCACGTCGTCGTCTGAAAAAGCCGTTTCAGCTAGGTGCAGTGAAGCCACACGGACGGCTGCGGAATGCGCCCGGACAATCAGTGCGTTTGCACTTCACACAGGTCCGTCGCCGTCGCTTTGCTCCGCGATCGTCCCCATCTGCTGCAGAGCTGTCGCTCGTGGCAGGAGCCTTCCGTTTTCTGCTTGATGAGGCTGAACCTCCAGCGGGTGCACGTTCACCGTATACATGTTGGATCAATGACTGCCGCGTGCTGTGATGGCCGAGCAGCGCAGAGATGTGCCACGATGATGGCCCGGTCGTCTCGCTGGGCTCGGATGGGGCAATCTGCGAAGCCAGGGATGCTGGCTGGTCTGCCGGAAGGATTGGGAGGGACCTGACTTGTGCCGACAGAGCGGTGCGAATTCGTTCGTACGCCGCCCTGTTGTCTTCGATAGAATTCTGCTCATTGCAATTGACATGCCATGTCTTGAAGTATGTTTTCAGGTGCTCCGGAAGCTGCTCAGGTGTGTGCCAGATTGATTAGTCACTTGTATACAGAGATTTGCATGTTAAAAACAAACCTTATAGAAGATCTTTTGTCCATCGCAGTGGCCCGACCACTCCGCTGCGACAGCTACCCAATTCGGGCTCGCCTTGCCTGCAAAAAGGCCCTTTGTGTCACCAGCTAGCAGGCGAAACAGAGCACGCTCCTCTGCGGTGTGAACAGGCAGCACCGCATGCCGTGTCTGCTGAGCACTAGCTAACCACCGGTGACGAATCTTTTGATCTCGGCCGAAATCTGGATGGTAGTCGAGCATGCCCAGCGACGCTCGTGTAGTTGGCGAAATTGGGAGGATGCCAAAGCTCTCCTCCGTTTCCTTATAGTCCCAGGTGTTCACCCAGTTAGACCGCAACTCTTCTGGGTGATCAATGCTATCCTCGGTAAGATCCATGAGTTGCGCGATGCGGTTGTGCTGCCAGATGTCATAGGAGCCTTGATAAGGTGCTCCGGTCCGATTGTATGTCCCAACCTGCATGTCCCGATGTGAACACGATATGTGAATGATAAATTGAATGGCTTACCCGGAGATTGTGACACAAGGAATAATCTCGAAGAAGATTGACGGCGAACTCGGGCGACGCGTTGTAAGCACTGAAGCGCTGAATGATATTTTGATGAACGCCGCCCTCAACGTGATTGGTGCCGCGCAAGCTGCGATAAAGCAATAGACCGTCTTTGTCACGGCCACGCACGAAGTAGAGAGACAGGCCAGGTGGATCTGAGTACTGTACTATTACGGTCGTAGGCTCATTGCTTTTGGGTGTGACAAGATTTTTAAATCCGAAAAATCTGAAAGAATATTCTGAGCACATAAAAAATAGGCTCACAGGCCCTTGTGACCCGTGACCTGAGCCTATGACCGTAATTGTACAGTAGTAGCCACGACGGATGTTCTCAAGGACATTTCGAACTGTGTCCCAGGCTGCGTCATTGAAGAGCGGCTGTCCGGTCTTGGCATCCTTGAGTGGCCCATATGTAAAGAGTACCTCAGAAACGCGAGACACTAATGTCTCGGGCTCAGGAACGTGGCGCTTCATTCGACGAAGGATCCACTCAGGGTGCGAGAGAAACATGGCCTTGAATGACATGCCACGCCGTTGTAGCACATCCTCAACGGCCGCTTTGTCCTCTGGATCTGGAATAAAAATAGCATCTCTGAGGGCACGGGCAAAAGGCCTGCGGAGTCCATGATTAACAGAGATCTTAAACTGGTCCATGAGATGCCATATGTCTCCGAGCACCCGTGATCGGATGACAGAGGGTGTATCCAAGCTGTTTGGAGGATCGACCACACTGTGAAGCTGCACTGCTCGCTGAGCTGACGCCGCATCACTGCTTGATGCCTCTGGTGCTTGCTCGACTGCCGGATCATATTCAATATCTTCACGCCAACTGCCGCCCACATTGTCATCGGTAACGGCAGCCCCCAGCGGCCCATCTCTGTGACTTTTGTCAAGCTCAGGTGTATGGGGCGCATTCCTCCGAGTCACCGCCGAATTATCACTGGATGCTCCGACGGCGCAAGTGGACAAGACTGATGGTGATGCTGAGATCGTTCCATGCTGCGGATGAGGCAGAGTTGAGGTACGCAGATGTGAAAGCTTGTAATACATTGTAAGCGGCAATGAATCTGCTCCCCGAAGGGCACCGAGTGAGATAGGCTCCTTTTCAGGTGATAAGTTCGCAGGAAGGCAGTATCCCGGAACCTCGATCTGTGTCACTTTCACGAGCACCCGAGCCTTTGAGACAGGCACACCTCGACAGACTTTTGGACGATCAGATAGCATGACCCCTCGGGCAATGACTTGAGTACAATCCCGGGCAAGCAAGTCGACGGGCATGCCTTCAGGTGTTTTCATCGATACGGGTGCTCCAGGTTCAGGAGAGGAGTCCAGTACCTCAAAAACAGACCAACAAGCATAGACGTCAAGGGCGGCATATTGCTCTTGTTGCTTCGTCAATACGGGAACACTCCACTGATTACTGATACGGATCGAGTCATCCTTGTCCAGATGATGGTGAAGCGTCCGAGCAACAAGGTCAGCAAGGCTGACACTTGCTCTGTTGGTGATGTCCTTCATCTTCGCCAGCCTGCCCAGTTCGAGTGCACCGCTGAAGGGCTCATCTGAATTCGAATCCTGCCCGCAATCTTTGAACAGCCGTGTTAGATCTGCCTTGACGTGGACCCCAACTTTTCGAATGCGAGAGGACCGTAGAAATGTTAAAAGTGCACGAGGAAGGTGGAGGACACCATTGCGAAGGAAGGTGCGAAGCTGAAATTTACATTGTCAGCTGTTTTATTATTGTCAGAAAGCGTGCAGAGCGAACATACGTTGGATTGGATTGGATTGGATTGGATTGGATTGGATTGGATTGGATTGGATTGGATTGGGTTGGGTTGGGTTGGGTTGGGTTGGGTTGGGTTGGGTTGGGTTGGGTTGGGTTGGGTTGGGTTGGGTTGGGTTGGGTTGGGTTGGGTTGGGTTGGGTTGGGTTGGGTTGGGTTGGGTTGGGTTGGGTTGGGTTGGGTGGGTTGGGTTGGGTTGGTT
>CM021164.1:0-206859 GCA_006506795.2 Hericium erinaceus
CATGCATGAACTCCTCTGATCTCCCTGAAACCTCCCAATAACGTTCATTATGTGTATCTTGATCTGTCCCATTATTCTCAGAATTTAAATGATTTTTGTGACGCCAGAATCGACGTTCGAAAAGCGTTGTGGCACCGAATTCGGCATTTGCCGAACGGTGCCACAAAGTTCAATCGCGACTCTCTCTCTTTCTTCCTTCCTCCTCCTTCCTCGGCTATAGACCCCTCCCTCTCCCTCTCCTCCCCACCTCCTCTGCCTCTCGACAATGTCCTGACGTTGTCGACAACACCCACCTGGCCTCAAGAACGTGCTGGTGCACGTCCCATTGCCCGCGCGATCTCCACGACGCCTGCGGGGCCGCCACGTCACGCTCGTCGCTGCCTCGCACCGCGTGCCAGCACACCAGCGACCCCTTCAACATCGACACCGAAGCAGTGTGGGACAGGTGTACAGCAGGGCAGTAGGAGGGAACTGCAACGGTAAAGCAGGTGTGTCGCACCATTTTCTCTTACTGACTGTCGGTTATCCTCACATCCCCGTCGCACGACGCGTTACCGTCGCCGTCTATCTCCCACCTGCCCCCACCAGCACGCTACTCCAGCCGACCTCAGCACCCCCAACCCCCAACTCATCGCGGTAGCACGCTGCACGAGCCACCACGCCCGCCAGCTCAGCAGCTCCGGCATGTCGACGCTGCACGCCAGCACATCAGAGTCGGTGAGTGTTCTTGTCTTCGCGTCGTCCCACTCTCCTGCAGCTGCACGATGCCTTCCAGTTGGGTCTCGCCAAGGCCCAGCAGCTGGCTGAATGCAGCTACGGGGATTCCTTCTCATGTTCCTTCCGTTTTCGACCGGGGCTAACTATATTTATATACTCATGCCACGTCGACGTGTGGTCTTCTTCCCTCAGCTACAGACCCTCCCTCTTCTTGCTCTCCCCACCTCCTCCTCTCAGCAAGGACTTCGCTTCGTTGACAGCACCCACCCGGTCTCAAGAGCGCATTGGCGCGCCTCCCATAACCGGCGCGACCTCCACGACAGCCACGGGACCCCCACGTCACGCCCACCATCACGTCGCCTGGGGCACCGCGTGCCATCGCATCAGCGCCTGTCAACATCAACAGGAGAGCAACGCGCGGGGAATTAGGGAAGTGGGAGACGACGACGCCAGTATAGCAGGTGCGTAGCACCATTGTCTTACTGACTATGTTTTGTTATCGAGTGGGTGCGACGCCGCACGGTCCCCGTCCCCATCCTCATCATCTCCCATCTACCCATGCAAACCCACTACCCCTTCGACACAAACCTCGACGTGCACCCACGCATCTCCCTATCACAACGAACAGCGACTGCAGCTCGTGCGCGTGGCCCAGCATGGGCCTCAACTCCACAGTGCAGGCACATCTGTGGTGCGCTCCAGCGGTGAGACCGTGTGGCCGCGCCAGCAAACAACAGCCCCGAGCTGGTAAGTTTTTCTTCGTTCCCATTACCCCCACCCACCGTAGCTGCGCGAAACCTTCTAGCTGGGTCTCGCCAAGGCCCAGCAGCTGGCTGACCATGGAAGCGGGGGGCTGCCCCTCTTTGCTTCTACCTGTATTGTCCGCTGACTGCCGTCGTACTACCGCCCGACTGACAACGCCCCATCTGTCGCTCGTCAGCACCGCCGGCCTCAGTGCATCTCTCGCGCCACCCGCGGGATGCCGATAGCCTCCGCAGCGCTGCCACCTCATGCCAGCTTCCTCATCGCCACCATCCAGCATATGCCAGTGAGCCAGAGCCCCATCAGCAGAGCAGCGCGGGGACGTAGAGAAGTGAAGGGCAACAGCAGCGGTGGAGCCGGTGTGTGGCGCCTTTTCTCTCACTGATTATATTTTGTCTTCAGGCTTGTACACGGACTGCTACGCGTCCGTACCCATCATGTCCAGCCTGCTCATGCCAGCATCTCAGTGCGCCCCTGCCTCGCGCTAGCACCACGCACGCGCACCTGCCAGCATGCGCACCGGCTAAGCTGCATTGGCACCTCAATGTTGGCTGCCAGCATATCAATGCCGCATGCCAGCGGCAATACTATGGCCGCGACCTAAGTATCCAGCAGTTTCTCGTCGGTGAGTCTTGCTGTATCCACATGTCCCTCCTCCCCCACAGCTGCGAGAGGCATTCCAGTTGGGTCTCGCCAAGGCCCAGCAGTTTGCTGAATGCGGCTGCGGGGTCTGTTTCATGTCGCCTCTGCATATGATGTGCTTCTTAATCATCTTACCGGTCTTCGATTTGCAGAGATCACCTGGGCAGCGCGGCCCACACCACTCAAGCCGCGTCCAGCCAGACTCTGTCTGCTACACACTGCAGCCCGTGGCTATGGTGTCGCTCACACACGTTCCACATCATGCTGTGGGACTTCGGCACATCGTGCCCTCTGCATGACCTCAGCAATCCTTGTCAGGTCGTGGCCACGAGGTCATCAGAATCTAACACAATACCAACGTGGGAGTAGTGCATAAGGACCAGGAATGCCAGCAGGGCTCCACTTAGGAGCCTACAGAGGCAGTGCCTGGTAGTCAATGTGCGGTGCGTGTAACTCGCAGGCAGGCATATCCATGGCGATGCTGCGGATATGAGCCGCGACCGGTATGGTGAGTGTAAGGCGGGTGGGTAGCGCATGCGCTGTAGACGTGGTGACTGGCGCACGCGCATGGCGAGGAGCCGGAGCTGGAGAAGCAGGCTGCTCGTTGTGCATATGCCCGGGCAGCAGATGCATAGTGAGTGGATGGTGGGGTGGCAGAAAGTAGTGCAGACACAGGGCGACAGGATGGCGGTGGAGAAGTGTGGCGGGATAAGGTGTGTAGTAAGCGTGGGAAAATGACACGCACTTATAAGGTGGAGACGAATCATGAATGTAGTGTAGTTCAATAGTGTAGTTTCTGAGTGTAATCATGTGTAGTGTACAAATGTATTCTAATGAGTCTACAAATCTTGCAATTAGGGTTTAGTGTGCGGTGTTGTGATCCTAGCAATGTGTTTAGCTAAATGGCACTTTAGACATTTAGCTAAATGTACATATGTACATTTAGCTAAATGCACGGCAAGTCACCAGTGATAGGTTGCCGACAATTTTTCATTGTGGCAGGTGGCCCCTACTGATGCATTTAGCTAAATGGCTACACCTACGCCTGCCGCGCCTACTGCCGCCCCGCCCGCGCCTGCCGCCCCGCCTGCGCCTGCCACCCCGCCCACGCCTGCCGCTGCCCCACGTGCACCTGCCACCGCCCCACACGCGTGCTGCCGTTCGTGCGTGGCCCGCCCCGTGCGTGTGTGCCGCCGTTCGCTCGACACCCCGCATGCACGCGCTGCCGTTCGCCCACCGCTGCGCACCACCGTTCATGCTCGCTTGCTGCTGTGCGGCATCATCCGCACCTGCCAGCCACTGTGCACCACCATACTCACCGAGCCACTTGTGCGTTGTCGCACGCTGCTGCACGCAGAGCACGTGCAACGCGTTGATGCAGCTCGATGCAGCAGAAAACACGCGTCGCCGTGCTCAGCCGACTGCGGGGCCTTGGCGAGGCCCTACTGGACGGCGTCCTGCGGCCCATGCGCATCTCCACGCCATCCTCGCTACGCCACCTCCACGCGCCACACAGCAGCAGCCATGTGGCAGTGACACCACATACCTGCCGTATGCGTGCTACTCGCGCGCGAAGCATCTTTCTGCTGCGCCCGCACCGCGTAGTGCGGTGCCACATGCAAGCACCCTCCGGCCCTGTACCCCCGCCTCCTGCCACATCGTCGCATGCTCGCACCGCTCCCTGCCGCCCGCACATCCCCCCGCTGCACGCGCGCAGTCTCCCGCTGCACGCGCGCAGTCTCCCGCTGCACGCGCGCAGTCTCCCGCCGCACACACGCAGTCTCTCGCTGCATGCGCGCAGTCTGCTGCTGCATCCGCATGCACAGCCCCACTCGCAGCATGCGCGCATCCTCCTGCCGCAGGTGGAGCCCATCGTGTCTGCGCGCGTAGCCCACCGCCACACGCGCGCAGTCCTACACTGTGCATGCTCGCCGCACGCACGCACCGCTTCCTGCCGCGCGCACATCAGGGATGCGCTCCATGATGGTCGAGGTCGCGCGGTGTTGACGCAACATGGTGGTGACGTGTCAACAGGAAAGGGAGGTGGGGACATGGAGGCATTGTGCGCGAGACAGCCGGTGCCAGGGCGGGGGGACATCTAGATGAGGGGAAGCTTAGTAAAACAAACAAGATGGTGACGCACCTGGCACGCCACGCCCATTCCACCATCTCCCGCGGTTATTATCTCCTGCTGGCGGGACCCTCGAGACCGCACTCACATCTACTCATGTTCTCGCAAGCTCTTGAGGCTGCAATGGTATCTTTAGGATGGCGGGGGGCTGAGACGGGCGTGTGATGTGGCTGAGACACAAGGGTTGCAGCGCGGAGAGCAGCGGGGAGAGCGGGGCGGGAGTCCAAAAGCATATGGATGACGCACGGGGTTTGCAGAGAGAGGAAGGGAGTGGAGAGGGCAGCGCGCACAGCCAGGAAGAGGTAGAGCAGGAGGAGGTAGTAAGAAAGAGGGAATCGTCGTTCGAACACACTTGTGGCACTGTTCGGCACTTGCCGAACTCGGTGCCACCACTATTTTCGAATGACGATTCCAGAGTCAATTAAATCCTGCTAATTCTGTAAATATTGATATGAACTGTAATATATGCCTATAGTATACATGAGAAGTTGTGCAGTGAAATGAAGAGATTGTGCTGTCCTGTATGCAAAATAGTGACAAGCACGCACTGAATGTACTATAAGCTCGACGCGCGAGCTCGAACAGTGAGCCTCGGGCACACCGGGCACTGTGTTTGCGACGCGATTCTGTTGTTCACTCCCTTTCATTTCCCTATCGTTTCACTTTAACGACTTTATACATACTGCTGTAATATAAGAGGTTCTCTGAAAGGTCTCTGGACTACTATGTCGCACAGATCTTTGTGATCTTCATGCATTTTGGTATCTTTGTCATTTTGGCTTCACATTTGCTCTAAATTCTTCGTTAATTTGAATTTTATTCTATTCTACACTATCGATGCGGTTATCTATGATCCAGAGCTTCAGAGCCCTCCCGAATGCTGCTCGATGTTCCTTGTCCTCGAGCTTCGGGCAGCTCGGGCTTTCAGCCACCTTGTTCGGCGAGTGCTGAACTTCCTTTTCGGGAAACTCGAACTGTGCCAGCGCCACCAGCGTGTCTCTTCCCCCTCGCTCCCTGGGTCCCTCGTCTGCTCCACAGCTGACCCTCTCCCTCCGTATCATTGCCCCGCCCCTACCTATACCGCATGCACGCTCGCTTCACCACGAGCACAATGGCTCAGAACCGACGCTACGCGCACCGCCAGTGCACGTGCCCCCTAGCAACGACAGCCAGCAACATGGTCGTGTGCCAGCAAGCTCGTGTGACCGGGCAAGAACTGCTGCACACGTCGATCAGCGCGTGGTGCAGGAGCTGCGGGTACGTCAGGTGAGTGAAGCCTGCATCTGGAAGGGTGTGTGCAACGGGCTCGGTGGAGGTGCATGTGCAGGCCGAGCCACACGGCATGTGTGTAGCCATGTTCGTCCTTCCAGTAGGGCCTCACCAAGGCCCCGCAGCTGGACGAACATGGCTGCTTGGTCTCCATGCTGCATGCAGGGTGGGGTGCACCTGCAGGACAGCACGTGGTGGGTGCGCGCGCCGAGCGGTTGCAGGTATGGCACCATGCTATGCGGTTCGTGGCATGGCGAGAAGCTCTGCGGGCAGGGGCGGGGCGCGCGTACGGTGAGGGGTTCCGCGTGTGGATGCGGCGGGAGGCTGCCCATGCGGAGCGAGGGGCTGCACTACCGCGGTGCGGGCGCAGCAGGAGACTGCGCAGCCGCATGGCGGGAAACAGTGCGCGGGCAGCGGGCAATGATGAGGGTGGCGAGACGTGGGGTGGCTGCACATGCAGCGTCACGGAGCAGGTGCAGTGCAAGGCTGCATGCATGAAAGGCAGGAAATGATGTGGGCGAGCGGCGAGAGGTGGTGCGCACGCACGGCGGGAAGCGGTGCGCGCGCCGTGGGAGGTGGCGGGCAACGCGCGGCGAGCGGAGGAACGTGGCATGTGCGGCGGTGCACCAACCGAGCGTGCACAACGTGGTGCACGTGCACAGTGGGAAGCGGTGCGTGCGCGGCGGGACACAGTGCGTGCACGGCAGGACGTACGGGCGGCGAGTGGCTGCACATGCATCACCGCGCTATGCAGTGCGGGCACGGCGGGAGGCTGCAGATGCAGCGGTGTGCATGCGAGGTGAGAAACGACGTGGACAGTGCGTGTGCGTAGTGGGAGGTGGTGCGCATGCACGGTGGGGCATGGTGCGTGTGCGCAGCAGGAAGCATGCGGCGGTGCACATGCGAGGCGGAAAGCAGCGCATACACGGCAGGAGGTGGTGTGCGTGTGTGGCAGGAGGCAGGGGAACGCTGTGTGGCATGCACATGTGGCGGGACGCGAGCCGCGCACAGTGGGCGGGCGGCGGGATGTGGTGCAGCGGGGGGTAAATTTTATCAACAAATTACCTTTTGAAGTGCAGCGGGAAGTGGTGCGCATGCGTGGTGGGAGGCGGTACACACACGCGGCGGGAGATGGTGCGTAAAGGCAGTGGGAGGTGGTGCCCGCGGTGCCGCGATTGGTACGTTAAGGTAAATGGCTGCAGTTAGCGGTGAGGTGCCATAGATTAGATTTCTTAGCTGATGTGTTTAGCTAAACGTGCATATAGCTAAATGCCCGATGAGTTGCTATTGGCGACTTATTGGGCATTTAGGTTTATGTTGGGTGGCTATTACCATAGCTTTAGTTAAATGGTTACATCTAGTGGTGGCCACTCAGCCCCTCGTCCACCAGTCCTCAGCGCTGCTGCAGTACTGCTCCCCTCACCTTGCCCCCCTCCATTGCCCCCACCATTTGTCGCTGCTCCACTTCCCAAATATGTGATCCCTGCTCGCCGAGTCCAAGGTGTCCGCCTTCGCCGCATCCACCTGTCCAAAGTCCCTGCACATCTATTCACCGAGGACGATGACCCCCGACCTAATGTCGATGATGACTGGGTTGAAGAGGGCCTTCGCCTAGCTGGTGTTCTCCCTGACTGGGACACACCACCCCCACCAGACGACGACCCCGACTATCAACACACCATCTGTATCCGTCGCTCTTTCACCAATGCTCAGAAACTGGCTGAGCGTGTGGCCACTTGTGTTGCAGAGAAGTCCTTTGCTGAGATGGTTCCCCCTCAGTATCAGGATTTCCAACCTGTCTTCGACGAGGAATCCTCCCATCGCCTCCCTGAACGTCGCCCTTGGGATCACGCCATTGACCTGAAAGATGGTTTTGAACCCCGTTCATGCAAGGTCTATCCCATGGCTCCTACTGAGCAGGAGGACCTTGATTCATTCCTTGATGACCATGTCAAGAAAGGCTATATCCGTCCTTCCAAATCCCCTATGGCGAGTCCCTTCTTCTTTATCAAGAAAAAAGATGGAAAACTACGCCCCGTCCAGGACTATCGCACCCTCAACAAAGGCACCATCAAGAATGAATATCCCCTGCCCCTCATCTCTGAACTCGTTGACAAGCTCAAGGGTGCCAAAGTCTTCTCCAAGATGGACGTTCGTTGGAGTTACAACAACGTTCGCATCAAGGAGGGCGACGAATGGAAAGCCGCCTTCAAAACCAACCGCGGTCTCTTTGAACCCCTGGTGATGTTTTTTGGTCTTACCAACTCCCCTGCCACGTTCCAAGGAATGATGAATGAACTTTTCAAGGATCTCATCGATACGGGCAAAGTCGTCATCTACATGGACGATATCCTCATTTTCACCGAAACCCTCGAAGAACATCGCGACCTTGTGCGCAAGGTCCTCCAACGCCTCCAGGACAATGACCTCTTCCTCAAACCAGAGAAGTGCTCGTTCGAGCAGCCCTCAGTTGAGTTCCTCGGTCTCATCGTCTCCCATAACACGCTCGCCATGGACCCCGTCAAGGTTGCAGGCATTGCTGAATGGCCTGCCCCTCGTAACGTCAAGGACGTCCAGTCCTTTGTTGGCTTTGGCAACTTCTATCGACGCTTTATCCAGGACTTCTCCAAAGTCGCTCGTCCCATGTTTGACCTTACCAAGAAAGACCATCCTTGGGCCTGGTCTGCTGAATGTCAACATGCCTTTGAGGCTCTTAAAGCTGTGTTCACCTCATCCCCAGTCCTTATCATGCCTGACCCGTCCAAACCCTACCTGGTTGAGGTCGATGCCTCAGACTATGCCACAGGAGGTATCCTATCCCAGCGCGGGGAGGACGAGCAATGGCACCCTGTTGCTTACATCTCCAAAGCCTTCACCGCCCCCGAACACAACTACGACATCTATGACAAGGAACTCCTGGCCATCATCCGCGCCCTCGAAGCCTGGCGCCACTACCTGGAAGGTTCTCCTCATACTGTGGAGATCTGGACCGACCATAAAAACCTGGAATACTTCAAGTCCGCCCAAAAGCTGAGTCGTCATCAAGCTCGCTGGGCTCTCTTCCTCACTCGTTTCGACTTCACCCTGATCCACAAACCCGGTATTCATCACTGGCCAGATGCCATGTCGAGACGACCTGACCATAGAGAGGGGGTGGATGACGACAACTCCGATCGTGTCCTCCTCGACCCCAAGTACTTCCAGATCCGTGCTACACATCCAGCTGCTGTCAAGTCCATTGGCAATGCTGATCTTCGCCAACGCATTCGCAATGCCAAGACCAAGGACATTGAGGTTGTTCAAGCCCTTGATGTGATCCTGAACAATGGTCCTCGCTCCCTCGTCAAGAACCTCCAAGAATGGAACTACGAGGATGGCCTCATCCTCTTTCGTGGCAAAGTCTACATCCCTGCTGACAAGGACCTTCGTCGGGACATCGTCAAGCTGCATCATGACACCCTCATGGCTGGTCACCCAGGATGCTACAAGACCTATGAGCTCCTCAGTCGCAACTACTGGTGGCCCGGTATGTCTGTCTTTGTTCATGATTATGTTGATGGCTGTGCTACCTGCCAGGCCACCAAGGTTCAAAATCACCGCCCTCATGTTGAAACAATTCCCAATGCCATCCCTACCTGTCCCTTCCAAGACATTACCTCGGACTTCATCATCAAACTCCCAGAATGCCAAGGCTATGACTCCATCAATGTGGTCGTCGACCGTTTTACAAAGCACGTCTCCTTCACTCCTTGTAAAGAGACCATTACCAGTGATGGCACAGTCAACATCCTTTTTGACAGGATTTATCGGAACTACGGCCTCTGGGAACGCCTCATCTCTGATCGTGGCCCACAGTATGCAGGCAAAGTCATGCGTGGTGTCTTTGACAAACTTGGTATCAAGTCCTCCCTCAGCACCGCCTATCATCCACAGACCGACGGCGAGTCAGAATGCATCAATCAAGAACTCGAGCAGTTCCTTCGTACCTTCTGCAACTACCGTCAGGATGATTGGGTCCAATGGCTCCCTTACGCTGAGTTCTCGCACAACCACCATATCCACAGCACCACTAACCGAGCTCCATTTGAAATGCTCCTCGGCTATATTCCCACTGCCATCCCCACTGTCAACCCCACCTCGTCTACACCCGCCGTCGAGGATCGTTTCCGTCACCTCGAACAACTTCGCACTGAGGTCCAGGCCAGCCTTCAAACAGCTGCTGATCTCATGAAGCGCAACAACCAGGACCATATGCTCGACACTATCCACTTCCAGGTTGGTGACAAGGTCTGGCTCGATGGCAAGAACATCAAAACCATGCGACCCAAAGCTAAGCTTGCTGATTGATGCCTGGGACCTTTCGAAATCACTGACGTCCTGGGCCCAGTCTCTTATCGACTGAAGCTACCGCCCACCTGGCGTATCCACCCGGTGTTCCACACGTCCCTGTTGTCCCCTTACAAGGAAACCGATGCTCATGGTCCCAACTTCCCTGCACCACCACCTGACCTTGTGGAGGGCGAGGAAGAGTACGAAGTTGAGTCTGTCCTCAATGCTCGTCTCACCCGGAACAAATGTGGCATTGAATATCTCGTCAAATGGGCAGGCTACCCTGATTTGGAAAATCAGTGGCTTTCACGTACCTCCCTTTCCAATGCCCATGGTGCAATCACCGACTTCTACACCCACCATCCACATGCACTCAAGGCTCCCAATCTTTGTGGACTCATCTACCTCAACCCCGTCCATGCTCATCACGCACTCCAGGCGAAAGTGCGTCTTAGAGAGGGGGTGATGTCACGGATCGCTCCATTTCTCTCCACCTTCTTCTCTGCCATCAAGGCATCGTGTCGGTCATGTGCTCCAGCAGCCCCATCACATGTTCACTTCCTCACATGACCTGGGGCTATCCTTCACCCATGCCCTTGTTCCCCTTTGGGACATCCTATTTTTCTCCCTCCCATTGTTCTCCTTTTGGCCACCATTGTTCTCACTCTATTGTTTGACCCATTATGGTGTCCATTGTTCTTTTCCCATTGTCGTCCCAGTACTTATAGGCTCCCTGTCGCTCGCCTATTTCCCTAGATTGTCCATTTCGTCTGTACCATACTGTACCTCCAATACAGGTCACTGTGCTGCTAGTCGCTCTCTGCTCTCTCGCTCCCATCATCGCTGGTGACTTGGGTGGTTCTCTGCTGTCTACGACCGAGTCTTGACAGGCGCGACACTATTGCACCCAGTGGATTTGCCGCTCGACGCCTGCCGCGTGTTGGTTTCTTCGAAGAAGGTGTGCCGGGCGCATTTGGCTTTGTTGACCCACAGGAAGTCATTTGCGGTGTGCATATGATTCCGATGTTCTCAGCTGGGTGCACAGATCAGCTCCTAGGCCTATCAATTGCATGACAACCTCAAGAAAAAGATACAGATTGGTTGTGGTATTATGTCAACATGTGAGTCTACATATTTATTTCGGGTCGCATTGACTGATAGTGTCTCTAGTTTTGTTGATCGTGATATGTTCATGCGGTTCCGAGGCAGCGGCATCGGGCATAAAGGCTTGCGACATTGGGACAAAATACTGCTTGCAGACAAGCAGGGCAGGCATAAGCTGGATCGAGCCAAAGTGAATGAGGATGAAGATGCTAACGACAATAATTGCGACAGAGCTAGCGAGAGCAGCAGCAAAGATGACCACTGTGAAGAACCAACAGATGGTGATAATGATCGCGGCAGGGATGGCCACGAAGGCGATACTGATGCAGACGAGGGCGATGACTTCGGCGATGAAAACAGCAGTGAGGGAGGTGAGGGAGGTGAACTGAGTGATGACGACGAGCAGGTACACGAGCGTGGCTCGGATAGCGAGGAGGACCTCGATCCAATTGAAGGGAACTCGAGCGAGAGTGAGCTTGACGAGGACTTGTTGGAGGAGGCGGGCTTCGCACCACTGTAGAGGAATAGCTCATAGAACTGACCATGCAATATATGCTGTGATCCCAGATGGATGGCAGCATATAAGTTACTCTTATTGATGGATGGAATCTTACATTTCATTACCAGTTTAATGAGATCCTTGTCATAGTCATATCAGGAGCGATCCAACTGGGACGAAACAATATCAGTGCGCTCAGAAATGGGTCACGTCATATATCTCTACATAAGCGTGAATCGGCTGCCACCCGGACCGCCGATCCCGGCCATTTGCCGCAAGGTCCCGCAAGGCCAAATCATAGGTTTGCACTTTTGCTGATGGCGCGTCAACCGCCTCCTGCCAGACACTACCATTTTTCTGAACTCTACCGTCGAGGATCTCCTGTGGAAGTTAGAGATCGTCATCTCACTGTTCTTCTCTTAATGTCTTTGCATCGATTGATGCAGATCCTTTTGTGTAAGAATCGATAGAATGTCTAGAACATGAAAGCGCCCATGCTTGGTTGAGTAGAATTGGAAATGGCTCTGATTACGATTCCTTAGAATTGTTTACTCTAACCCGCTTTTCAACTCAAAAAAGATGACATCCAGCCAATGTAATGCCTTTTATAGTAATAATTTCTCACATCTTAAAGTAAGGTTGTAGGTTCGATTCTGGCAATTGTCATTTTTGTAATTTTAAATGTTTCTTAGAGATATCAGTCTACTAAATCAAATTTAATTAGTGCCAAACTATATGCATATGTAAATCAATGCTAGTCTTATTAGAACTGAAAGATTTTAGTATAAGAAAGTGCAAACTTGTTGAAATAACAGATAAACATATTTAATAGGATATTCTGCACCTTGTTATTGATGTAAGTGAGTGGGATGTATAATAACATGATAAAGGCAAATTCTACCTCCTCAGAACATTTTTTTCCATGACAATAGGTTCAGAAATGACTGAGATATGAGCAAATCACTTCAAAAGATAGCTTTGAGGAGAAGATCATAGTGATTGCATCATAGCGGCGCAACGAGTGGTGCTATTTACACCATAAAGATACCGTTGGAAAGATCTGATTCATACCTTTCCAACGGTATATTGTACAAGATGATCGGATATGTATTGAGAAAACGCGGTAGTGATTACTGAAGGGTTGGTGTTAGAGGTAGAGGCAAAGTTGTTGAGGCCATATCTTTTTATTGACTCATCCAATTGTAATGTACCTAGCATCATTAAAAAGGTATAATAAAGAGCTTTCTGACGCAATCAAGGGACCGGCGATATCTCCAGTACTTGAGGAGGTACACTCAAATTATCACAAAACCTCCTATTTGACTATTTTCAAGGTTTTACATAATCCGCAGCATGGGCAAAATGACATACTCCTGTCCCATGACATCATGAGGGGGACGGGAGTACATCATTTTGCCCGTGCTGTGGATTACATAAGCGATTTATAAGCAGGAAAAAATCGAAAAAAAATCATTCAAGTCCAGGGGCAAATCATCAAATCATCTGAGCATAGACACATGCTGAGTAGCCTAAAAATTCAGTAAAAATCGTGTTAATATGGCCATTGATAGTACTATTCAGAGACACTTGAGTTTATGTTTATAGCTAGAGAATTGACAGAGATATAGCCAAATTACTGATTCAGACCCCTAGAAGGCAAAAATAAAATCAATCTAGGCAACATACAACAGTTGACAGACTTTCAAAGGCCACACTTATGTACTTCATAAATGTAAACACAATTTTTGAGAAGTCACATGCAACAGCGAGCCTGACCAGGCTTGCTGTTGCATGTGACCATTATTTTGTCATTAGTTCAACTCTTGCTGGTAACAAAGTTTAAAAATAAGAGATAAGTGTAAAACAATATACTTTGAAGATGGAGATCTTTGCAGCATTACAATACTAGTATATTCAATTCTGTATTATCTTATTAATTCTGTAAGAATAACACTACAAAGTTAGAACAATTCAAAAGGAATCGTATTGCCGTGCAGAGCATCGGCCCTCTTCCCCCAAGTCATTCATATCAACTGGATGCTTGGTGGAAGCTGGTTTCCTGGTGAGAATCTATCCCCATGTCTATCACTGTGTCTAGTTTCATCCACGGACAGGGATGTACGCCGTTTTGATGAATCGAGTGTTCCCGAAAGGTGCTGTTGTCGTGTGCGTTGGCGGATGGGACTACATTTGTCGTTCGAGAGGAGACGACGTGCAAATACTCCCTTACTGACAAGGTACGAATTTATGGTCATGACTTTGAAGGCGTCATCTTCCCCAGCCCTGAAGATGAGGTGAGCTTTCATATACAGTCAGTTTCTGGTCGTCCTTTTAATTCTCTCCTAATCCAATTGGCAGTCATATGCTCTGTTTCGCCTCGTCGAATCCCTCAATCGCTGTCCATGAGTTTTACAACCAAGGCCATAATTCTAGAATGTTTTGTGAGTAGTCACGCATTCCAATCCTACTTCTGGACTAGATGGTGAGGACATCGGGCCCGAATCAATAGCTGCAAGTTCCCAGTTTGTCCAGCCTCTGCCAGCCGCACCTTTCTCGAGCGACTTAAAAACCGGCTTCCCGCACGTCTTCCTGTTTCTTCTTTACCCCCACCTGCCAAGGCCGCTCTTCGCCTCTAACCGGGGATCAGCATTAACTGCAGTCGCTCGTTTACCTTCTATTCTCTTATTATTCCTTCTTCGCCTTCGGGTTCAATTCTTTGTCCACTTCATTTGCTCACTGCTGCCTTTACACAGCGAGTCCCGTTTTATCCTCCTTCTCGGACTCGTCTGTCAGTTTGGACCTTTCTTGTGCCGCTCGAAAGTCTGTTCGATCCTAGCATGTGCTCTTCGATGCCGTCCATCTCGCCCCATCGTCTCCTCCATTCCGCTTGCTTTCATCCGTCAGCCACCCACCGCACCCGCCCTCGCATCAAGCACATCAGTTCAGCGCCTTCAGCGACACCTTATCCCGTGCAGCGTAGTGACTAGAAGCAGCGCTCCCTCTTCCCAGCGCGTACAACCCAGTTCAGCACATCACATTCAGCGCCTTCAGCAATGCGGTACGTGGGTCAACGGAAAAAGAACGCTAGCCATGCCTCTAGTTCAACGCCTTCAGCGACGCCTTAGAGAGCTGGCGACAAGCCTTATCACATGGGCGTAGATCCTTCTCCACTCTGGATGCTACTGATCACATGTGATCCTCCTCTGCCCATCCTGCTACGCTCCACTGGTCAGCCATCCCGCCCCCAATCAAACACGCCAGGTCAGCGCCTTTAGCGACAGAGCGCAGCTCGGCAACGACAAGCAATGCTCCACCACACTCAACTCCTTTCATACCTCTCCCAGTCAATGGTGTGACTTTGGCCGCAACCTACGGGCCAGACAAAAGTGGCCTAAGGCCGTAAGTTACGGGCTGATCAAACCCAGCTGGAATGAGGATTTTTGGTCCGTAAGCTACGGGCCAGCTGGATCTGGGAATAGACCATAAGTTACGGGTCAGCTTATATAGATGTGTACCATAGGTTACGGTGGAGCTGGCAGGGGGTATCTCTTGGGTGCCGGACTAATGGAATTAAATCAGAACCGGACTACTTTTTCTAGCTTCGGACTGCTTTTTTAGGGCTCGGACTAGTGGTTGAAAATTGAACTGGATTACATAAGATAACACAGGACTACGGACTATAGAAGATTATGGAATAGGACTATCAGACAGGACTTCGGACTTGTATTGAATAAGACTTCGGACTATTTCACAGGACTTCGGACTACTCTATAGGACTTCGGACTACTCTATAGGACTTCGGACTACTCCATAGGACTTCGGACTACTCCATAGGACTTCGGACTACTCCATAGAACTTCGGACTACTTAATAGGACTTCGGACTACTTAATAAAACTTCGGACTCTGAACTAGACTAAGGACTCTGGACTCTGGACTTCAGATTGAGAACTTCGGATTAAGGATTATAAAATAGGACTATAGACAACAGACTTCGGACTAGGACTTAAAACTCCGGAACATGACTCCGGACTCTAGACTACTACAGATCAAAGACTTCAGACTCCAGACTCCGGACTTCGGACCTCAGACCTCGGACTATAGCCTTGAGACTTCAGACTAAAGTCTAAATAATAGAATGAAACTAAGGATTATAAGCTAGCATTCTTGAGAGCTTGTTTAAAGTAGTGGCACAGTAATCCATTTGATGTGATATAGCTGCAACACAGTGACTATACTCAGCGGAGTTACAATATTAGATGTTGGTGATTGCCGAGCACTACATCAGAGGCTAATTTTTAGACTTTACTAACTTATATCTGCCATCTCATATACTATAGTATCTTAAATATAAATCTGTTGCATTTTATGATATTATATGAGTTGAAAGTATATGCTGTTATTTTTGCTAATTTTATAGTATTTGATTTGATTTGTTATGACTCAAATACTGAGAATCTAGATATGGGTCTTGTGGCTGTACAACTAAAGACGCGTCAACTTGAAAGTTTGATTGTTACTAGCTACTATTGTTTTGTCCTGCTCTTTTTCTTCGTCCTATAATAATTTAATTCAAAACTCAAGTAGCCTTTTTTATATACAAATTAGTCTGTTGAATAATTTTAGAATATATATTTATAGTTCTTAGTTCTATCTTATAGTCCATAGTCTGATCATAGATCTTATAGTCCTTAGGCTAATTTTCTGATTCTAAATCTGTCTTTGTAGTTCTTAGTTCTATTTTATAGTCCTTTGTTTTATTTTGTAGTCCTTAATTTGATTTTATCATTAGATTAGTCCTGATGCCTATTTTATGGTTCAGTCTGAAGTTCGAAGGCTATAGTCCGAGGTCTGAGGTCCGAAGTCCAGAGTCTGGAGTCTGAAGTCTTTGATCTGTAGTAGTCTAGAGTCCGGAGTCATGTTCCGGAGTTTTAAGTCCTAGTCCGAAGTCTGTTGTCTATAGTCCTATTTTATAATCCTTAATCCGAAGTTCTCAATCTGAAGTCCAGAGTCCAGAGTCCTTAGTCTAGTTCAGAGTCCGAAGTTTTATTAAGTAGTCCGAAGTCCTATTAAGTAGTCCGAAGTTCTATGGAGTAGTCCGAAGTCCTATGGAGTAGTCCGAAGTCCTATGGAGTAGTCCGAAGTCCTATAGAGTAGTCCGAAGTCCTATAGAGTAGTCCGAAGTCCTGTGAAATAGTCCGAAGTCTTATTCAATACAAGTCCGAAGTCCTGTCTGATAGTCCTATTCCATAATCTTCTATAGTCCGTAGTCCTGTGTTATCTTATGTAATCCAGTTCAATTTTCAACCACTAGTCCGAGCCCTAAAAAAGCAGTCCGAAGCTAGAAAAAGTAGTCCGGTTCTGATTTAATTCCATTAGTCCGGCACCCAAGAGATACCCCCTGCCAGCTCCACCGTAACCTATGGTACACATCTATATAAGCTGACCCGTAACTTATGGTCTATTCCCAGATCCAGCTGGCCCGTAGCTTACGGACCAAAAATCCTCATTCCAGCTGGGTTTGACCAGCCCGTAACTTACGGCCTTAGGCCACTTTTGTCTGGCCCGTAGGTTGCGGCCAAAGTCACTGTACTGTACCATTTAAAACGGTTCGTCGGTCACGCGTCACAAGGCCCTCTGACGAGACGAAATCTGACCCTCGTCACAGGTCACAGGATGGTCTGACGAAATTGTTTTTCGAGTGTCTGAATGCACGAAAATCCCAAAAATCCAAAGAATTCGAGCCCCTCGCCGCGCGCAGTGCCAGAGCTATGAGCGTAGCACTTCACAGCGTCAGGAGGCACTGCCTCATTGCCCCGAGCAGCCCCGCAACATCGATCTTGTATTTCTCCGGGCCACCAAGCATGATCTTGAGGTGCACAATACGCTTCGGCCGCGGCAGTGCTAGGCCCGGACTCGGTGATTGGCATACGCGCACCTTGGGCTTGGGCTTGGACGCATGGCGCGGGAGCGCACAGGCAGCTGCGGGAGGACAGCGAATTGGTGTCTGTTGAGAGGGCGACACCGGCGGACAGGCAGCGTCAGCATTGACACCGCTACACGTCGTACGTATGTGTGCATGTACGTGTCCTGCTCCTTCTCGGGCGAAAAGGCATGTTGATGAATTGTTGACGAAATTTTGTCTCAAGTCACGGCTACATCCTCGCCATGACGAATTGACAATTTCGGCAGGTCCGTCACAGTCACAAGGGACTGACGAACCGTTTTAAATGGTACAGTATTGTGTGCCTCTCCCTCGCCCATTCCCCGATGTATCTCTATCCCACCTGTGTACTGCCTGCATCTTCACTTTCGTCACACCATGGCCTTCGGGCCTATATACCCGTTTTTTGGTTACCACCTTTCGAGCATCAAGCCTTTCGCGTCACTCTTTGCACCAACTGCATAGTCATTCTTTTATCACCCTTCGGCTACGCCAGCCGCCTTTACATCCTTTCATCTTCGCCAGCGCTCCTCACCCGAGCGTGTTTCTCTTGGATACATCTTTGCTTCGATCATGTCTCTCGGCTTTCCCTGCACCTGGCTGACATACACGATTCGCGCCTTGCGACGTCCACTTCGCCTTCCTGCACATTCAGCCCCAGATCTCGCCCGTGCATCCTTATACCCATCCGCACCCCCCCTACTCTGTTCCACTCCGATTCCGCATTGACATTCCCTTTCGATGCGCGTGTTCGGCCCTGTTTCTCACCGACATCATGCTCCTGATCGTCGGTCGCCATCACTGGTGTCTTCTCTGCATCTCTGTCATCTCCACGCCGGCAGAAGCCTACCATTGTCGAAGGCCAAGTTCATATCCCATCCTTAGGCCCACTTTGCTCAGTCATGGTAAGTCCTTTACGTTCTGTCAACCAGTCCTTTACGTTCTGTCAATTATACCCGTTACTCACGACATCCTAGGAATCTCCAAGTTCTGCCAATTCTACTAGGTCATGGCCCTTCAGGCATATCTTCCCGTCTCTGTCTATATTCTTTGTCACATCAAGTTTCCTCGGCTTCTTTTTTTTTTTTGGTTACCCCCTTTTCGAGCGTCAAGCCTTTCTCGTCACTTCTTGCACCAACTGCATAGTCTTTCAATTACAACCTTTTCGGCGACGCCAGTCATTCTGCACCTCTTCAACTTCGCCAGCACTCCTAACCCGAGCGCGTTTCACTTTGATTCTCTATCTCTTTTGCGCTCTGCTCTGCTCTGCTTTCTTGTTTCTGTTTTTCTCGCCTGGCCACACACACGATTCGTGCCTTGCGACATCCTCTTCGCATTGTTTGTCCCTTTACCTCGCCCGTGCATTCTCATGCCCCTCCATCTTATCCGCCATATCTTCTCTGCTTTATTCCACTCCGATTCTGCGTCGACGGTCCTTCTTGACGCGCGCGTTCGGCCTTGCAATCATCGGCGCTGCGCTCCTGCTCGTTGATCGCCGCCTTTCCTGGGGTTTCCCTCAACGTCTCTCATTCCGCGTGGTCGTGCTTGGGACGCTGGAGGAACCTTACAATCGGAAGCCTATGTTCCTTTTCTGGGCTTTCTTCGTTCATCCATGGAAAGTCCTGCACTTGTCGCCTGTGTCCGTTCTCACAACACAGCAGGGCCCAATAGCATGCCAATTTTCCCAGGTCACAGCTCCCTATCCTTCTTCGCCATCACCCAAGGCCTCCGCGCCTCCGTCCTCTGTTCTTGCTTATCCTCCTGTCTAGTTGAAGGCCTCTGGCGTCACTTCTTGCACCAACTACATAGTCACTCCTTTAATTTCTGGGCTACGCTTCTATCGTTGCTTCCTTCGGTTCATTTTTCTCTGCTAGACTTCCTTGACAGTCTACTGCCCCGGCCTTCCACGTAACCTTGCCTCCCTCTTGCTCAGCCTTATCCATTCCATTGCTGTTCCTCGCAACGCGGCTCGGGCATTTCCGTGGCATTTCCTACCACGAGGTGCTGTGCTCCATTCCTCAAGCACTTGTTCTCGTTCTCCTCCCTTTAGCGTCCTGTGTTCTGTTTCGCACTCTCGTGCCCCATCTGCCGACAGAACCTGAAGCTTTCTTCTCTGGTCTGTCTAAGTATTCTCTTATTTATGGTACGCATCATACCTTCACTCAGCGCTTTGCATAACTAACGCCGCCTGCAGGTGATGTGTGCTAAATCAAATAGTCAATATCGGCCTTGCTTCTTCCTTTTTCTCGATGCAAGCACGCCTCGACGTCATACGCGTCTTTTCCTTCGACAGAAAATACAAAGTACAAGATCTACGCTTCGCTGAATCCCTCCTTCGGACTCTGTCTTCTCGTTCTTCTTGGCTTCCCTGCGCCGTTATAATGTCCCGGTATCCACTGATATACAGTACCTATCTTCCAAAAATCACAAGAAAAGTGGGCTCTTGGTACGATAAATGCTCCAAAATCTACCATGACATTAGCGATGTCAGTACATAGATGAAGATGATCACAGAATCACAGCCATGGTTTTATAACGACAGCGGTGATGGATGGCTGGGACGTGAAATATACAGCTTAAAACGTGTGCGCCTGCCCGTGTGGAGAAGATCCCGATCTCCCCTCGCTGCTTGGGCGGTGGGTGCGTCCAATGATCATGTCTCATATCGCCCACCCATTCCGAAGTTTGTAATAATACCGAGAAGAAGGCTGAGAACAAATATTTTGGGGCAAATTCACAGCGTGGAGTGCGATACGCCGCAGCGAACACATCCGTCCTCAACGTGCGCACCTCGAGGCGTCCGTATTAATTCCGACTACCACTGCATGCTGCGTCGCTGGGATGCAATGCGCCGAATGCGTATAAAAATGCAAATCCTTTGCCAAGGATAGGTACCCATCACTCGCATCCCTCCATTCAGCTCTACTTGATCATGGCAGGAGGAATGAACGCAAGGCCGAACTGCTCTGTTATTCTTTTCTATGCCTTGTTGATCTTGGCTGTCGTCGTTTGGAGGGCAGCTGCGCGGCCAGTGGCCAATGCGCCATCGTGTGCGGTCTCATGCTTGGAGACTGTAGCCCGTGCATCGGGATGCACGGATATGTACGTCGTTACTCTTGCACTTTTCTTCTCCATATTCCAACGGGCCGTCATCTTCTAGTCACGACCAAGCATGCGTCTGCTCGATTCACGACACGATCCTCCGGGAGTCGAAGAGCTGCATCGACGGTACCTGCATCAATGAGACGGAGAAGGTCGACGCATTAGCATATCTGAACGGGTTTTGCACGAATGGTGAGTCTTTTAAGCTGCGATTTCTTTGCTGGCATATAAACTGATCATACCCAATCAGAAGCCAAGCCTCAGCCAGCCGTCAACACCACCTTACCTTCCTCGACGCCCACATTGCCCCCGTTTGCCGATCCGTCACCCATCTCCGCATCGACCGCGCCTTCCATACACGAATCCTCCACACCGACCCTTTCCTCGACAACGCCCTCGAGCCTTCCAGACTGGTCAGCGGGCGGCAGCCCCACAGTGATAGCCGGCCGAGCCGCCGAGACTACTGCAGGCGGCAGGAACGACGACGACGACGATGACGACGACAAGAAAGAGAGCAAGACGCACAAGGTCGGCAAGATCATTGGTGGGGTCATCGGAGGCATCGGAGGCGGGATCGCGGCTATCATGGGCGTGCAGTCGATGCTGTCGGGTGGTGGCTCGGGTATTCCGTGTTGTTGCTGTTGTGGGTGTTGTGGATGTGGAACTGTGTTTTGAGCTGGCGGATTGGAAGTGTGGATATAAGTTCTATAGTTGTTATAATATGTTTCGGTTAGTATATATCCTTCCCGTAGTACGTCCCGAGGACCGGTCCTTGGATTATGATAATGTGCCTATAGTTCAATGAGTCTTTCTGTTCGTGCTGGATATCATGCATTCCGCGAATGCTTTTTCATGTGATCGATCCCACGTACGATCGAGCGCTCGAGGCAAAAAGCTCCGGTCGTGACCGGGTCATAAAAGATGCTGTTCCCACAGAGGTCAAAACATTCTAGACATTCTGAATGAGTAAAATTACATAGTCGATCAGCCAATGACAACAAGCAAATTCTGTCAGATCGGGTGGTTTGGAGCCGACAGTAGACGATACCATGAGTATATCACCACACTTAGATGGCGTCGTTCTCTACGAGACGCCCGCAGATGATGTACTTGTTGGAGAAGTGGTCATGCCATCCCTTCATGTTCTCACTGTCAAGAGCATCAGCGTTTCAAGCTTATCTCGCATATGAATGGTTTCCAGATACGTACATCTCCTCTGCGGTAAGATCCTCGAGTTTGTCCAAGGGTTGATCAAGAGCAGTAAGCATCTCTGCGCGTCAAATCAGCAATGTGCGAGGCAGACGGGAGAAGAAAGTCCATACCGACATCGAAGGACTGCTTCGCCATGCCGCGCGAGGCGTCGCGGCCGGCAAAGTTGCCATACATTCCATCTACAGCCATCATAAGGTCGAAATGAGGCGCATATAACATTGCAGATGTGTGGCATACCGGGGCCGTAGAAGTTCCTTCCTGCAGTGACATCGAAGACCGTGCCCTGGATAGCCAACAGAATCCTGCCTTCTCCCTCCGGATCCACTCCATTGTACTTCACCAACGACTTCGGTGTATACTGAGTGAATACGAGCACGGGTGGGTGCGACTTTGGCATCCAGGAGTATCCCTTCTTGAACTCGGTGGGGGCCTCGTCGCGCTTAGGCAGGGAGCTGCGGGGAACGAGGATGCGTTGCACGACATATAAGAGGTAGATAAGGAGTGCCGTGTTCACGGGCGTAGAGAGCGAGAGTGTCGGCATGGCTTGTGGTATTGACAGTGGTTATGGCGATAAGGAGAAGAGAAACGACGTAGCCGTCGTCGGCGTCGATGACAAGTAGGCGCGTGCTGCCCCGCTCACAACTGCGTCCGTCGTCAGCATGATGACGCGGACACAACACGAGTTCGCGGAGGTTGCGGAGTCTGTATCTGGCCGACGCATCGGCTTCTTGCTCAACGTTCTCGACGACGACGTCGTCCGATTCGTCGTCGTCGTTCCCCGCGACTGTGATTCACAATCATGAGAAACCCGCGTATCTCTCTCTTCTAACCTCATATTCTTCGTTTCCTCGCTTCGAAGCCAACCGCTTGTTCTGTCAAAGGGCAGTACTTTGGTGCCAGAGGATGTTAGCGGCTCTGTATATCTGCCCGAGTCCACAAGACGTCGAGAATCGAGATCGTCGGATGGGGAAGTCACAGTCTCACCGCAATGTCGGAATTCTATCGCGAGGTATCTGCCCTTGCATCTGACGATGTCGGCTGATCATCGCAAGATTGCCCACTCAGCGGGCCGTCGGGAAGCACGAAAAGTCACCTGTCTGATCATCCCTGCTGAACTCCAAGTAGAATTGGAACATAAAACAATGGCCTCTTCCATGACCTGCACGCATTTCCTCAGCATCTAATATGCTGCAACCTTTGACCATATCTCTATTCACTTTTTTGCTAATCTGGTTCGCGAAGTCCAGTTATGCCCTGCGCGTTACGAGCACCACAACGTTGGGCCTTGACCCGCAGACTGTCAACAGGTTGAACGGAGAGTCATTCCAACAAGATGCTTTGGTCACATTTAGCGGTATGTTTCTGCTTACTATAAGTTTAGATGCGGCATGTTGACCCTTAGGCGTGAAGGTTACCAGTATGCTGTATTTTGGGTGGCAGATGCGTCAAATTCATCAGTGAGGCATCCCTCCATGTCTCGTCGCGCTCTGCAAGGATCCACAAATCCTGCTCACCCACTTGCATCCTCAAGCAATTGGGAGACGTTTACTTTCATGGACTATAATCAAACCGAGGACGACGGTCACGATATGTATGTGACACCGCTATCTAATCTTACAATGACCCAGCTCATTCGCATGAAATGCAGCATCTCTCTAGGAATTGCACCAAGCGACGGAACCATACACATCAGCTTTGATCACCACGACAATCAGCTCAAATACCGCGTGTCGGACGCGGGCGTCGCTTTGCGTCCCAGCAATACGGCATGGTCTTCGCAGTTGTTCGGCGAAACCCTGGTAAATTTGACCTTTGGCTTGCATTCTAATCGGGCTGAGGACCACTTCGAAGGATCATCTACCAGGTCTTGAATCGCTCAATAAGACAGAGTATTTCGGTTCTGTGACCTACCCGCGCTTTATCTCTCTTCCTTCATCCGCAAAGTCGAAGATAGAAGACTACAAATCCGACTTTCTTATGGAACTGAGGATTGGCCGATCGGGTTTGGGTGATGACTGGTTGTATGCTTATTCTGCTGGAACACACTGGGAGTTGATTGGAAAATATCTGGAGGTGAGGCGGCGGAACTTCACTTTTGCAGACGTGATACTTATCAGTTCTCGGGTTTCAGGGTGTCAATAGTAAGTTACTCTCTCGCTATTTGTCTCTTTGGAAAACACGATCGACTGTGATGTGCTCCGTATAGACAACGCGTATATCAACGGGCTGGACTTCAACTCCCAGGGCGACCTGATTACGACATGGTAGGTTTCCTTCTACCTTACCAACAATGAATCGACGTACGGCTATTTTCCAGGACATATCGTGACTATGTAAACGACACTGGGCAGGATGTCGCCGTCCAAGCAGGGCCCAACGGCCCCGAAAACGTTCGTGCCACGCGCCTCCCTGCTCCGCCGTCTCATGCTCTCATGCTCACATTGTGAACGCCAGAATCACGATGTGGACTTCGCATACAGCCCTGATCTTGGCCGGACATGGCGCAATAACTGGGGCCAGAAGATCGCCAATATGAGCGAACAAAGCCCAATTCTCCCCGTCTCAGCGGGGATCACGATCTTCAGCATCCCCAAGTACGGGTGAGGACGGGCTATTGATTATCCACTTCTACGTCGTCGCTGACGCCAGAGATCCTATCGACTCCCCAGAGGAATACTGAACCAGGAAGCTCAAGCAGTAGACCACGAAGGCCGAGTCCACGTCCTAAACAGGGAAAACACAACCGGAGTCGAACAATGGTACCACAGCCTCCCTCACGTCATATCTTAATCCTCAAATCTCATTCGCGACAGGTACCACTACTGGCGCAGCACGACCTCCGCCTGGACGCGCACCCCGCTCCCGCTCGACCTGCCCAGCATCAACAACATCACGCGCACACCCACGCCCACCGGCAAGCGCGGCAAGCTCGCCGTCGCCCCGCTCTCTACATCGAAAGGCGGGTCCACGCTCCTCGCGCTCCTGCCGTCGAACGCGCCGGACTCGTCCGCGCTGAGCATCCTCGCGAGCACCGCGGCGGGGCACTTCCGCGACTGGACGGTCGCGTGGGAGGTGCGCGGCGGGTGTCGGGCGGAGGTGCTGTTCGATCGGTATCGCCTGGCGGGGGAGGGCGTGCTTAGCTTGTTTGTGGTGAATGGGACGGCGGTGCAGGTCGTGGATTTGGGATTATGATTGGATAATATGATGGATGTATATGTGCGGGGAAAAGGTACAGAGCTAGTGATATGGTGCTATTGGGACGAGCGCTGGTACGGAGAGAAGGACAAGTGGTGCTAATGACAATGGCTTAGACCCTGAATATATTACGGAACGATTGCATGCGAGGCAGGGATCGGTCGTCTACGGTCGACAATGCAGGAGGTCAGAACACCAAATTTTAGAGCGCCATTGAAGACAGACACTCACTTGAGCCCCGAGGTATATCGGTATTCGCGCGGCCGAACAGAGGCGCAGAGAAACCCGACATAGAGTCGCGCGAGCGCTCCTGCGACGCCGAGCGGTTCTTCTGCCCAAAGCGACCGAAAAAGCTGACGCTCAAGTTCTGCGGCTGCTGCGGGACGACGGGCCGACGAAAGTGAGCCTCGGGCTGCGAGGAATACTTGCGCGGCAGAGGCTTGGGGCGCGTGCCGATGGTGGGGTCGTAGCGCCAGGCAGCGGAGGTGGCGGGGTTGGGCGGCTGCACGACTTTGGCCCGGGGGAAGATCGGCGTGTCGCCGAGGATGGTGGAGGAGGCGAATGGGTTGGAGTTCTTGTGAGGCTCGCTTCGTTTGGTTGGAGTGGCGGGCATTGCATGTGGTTGAGGCGCTGCGGTAGGACGGGTGACAGCGGCGGCCTTTTTCTCCGTTTCCTTTCTGAACGGATTGGTCGAGGGACGGTCGGCTGGCTTGAGATTGGTATCGAGAGACTTGAGCGGGTTGCGTGGCTTGGGGTGAGACGAAGTCGGCTGTTGAGGGGCACTCGGTGGTATGGGGCATTTCTTCTCTTTGGTTCGACGAGGTATTAAGACGCCGTGAGAGGTATGGACCGAAGCCGAGTATGCCTTCGTCTTGATGTCGGGGGATTTCTTTTGAATCGTCGGAGAGCCGATTCGGACCTCTTTGATGGGAAGAGAGCCGCTGCAAGGCGAAGAGACAAGTCCAGCTACGGAGCAGAAGCCAGGGACCTCTTGTATGTCGTGCATCAAGAGAGATAGAGGTGACTCATTTGGAAACGTGTTCTCGTCTCCGCAAGACTTCCAACGAACGGACAAGACCTCAGACGAAGGAGCGCGGAAGCAAGTGTCGCTAGAGGCCGAAGACGTTATGCTGTTTCGCGAGGGCCAGGCCATGAACAGCGACGCAGACTGGATGGAAGAGCCGGCCTTTGGTTTGGTGGGCGTGAGATGCGTACTGAGCAAGCTGTTCTGAGACAAGTACTCTGCAGCTGTGCGACTGAAGAAGTGACTGTCGCCAGGGACGTCGGGGGTGGCCGGAGAATGCGAGCGGGACGGCATGCCCTTACTCGCAGCTCTGGCACGGGAAGATGATGCAGCTGCTTGCCGTTCAAAAGATGCGTCTTTCAGAGCATGAAAAGACGTGAAGCTCTGGGAGCGCTGAGAGCGGAGGGTAATGACATGAGCCTGCGGGGGATGGAGAGGAACAGAATGGCCGGGGTGTGCGGGACGACCCGTCCTCCATGGGTCGTTCGAGACAGATTCCCAAGGCGTGCTGAGGCCTTTCTTCGCTGTCGTTCTTGGAACAATATCGGGGCTATGCTTGCGTGGACGTCTGCTCTTCGAAGAGGCTTGTCTCTGTGAAAGATAGTGTGGCTGGGCGACAACATGAGCACCACCGTGCGGAACAGTTCCGATCATACCCTCAGTTCGACGAGTGGAAGGCATGATAGCAGTCGCGGGGCTGAAGAAAAGAGCAAGCAAAGCTGTCTAGACTGTGTGTCGGCATGAAAAGAAGAAATTTGAAAGCGACTGGTCAGCAATTTGGAAGGCGGCTGACAGCAGATCGAGCATCAAATAATATAAGAAAGTCGACACACTAGTTCTGCTAATGCATGCTGGTTATTCATGCTCTCGGTGCCAGAATACAGAGAAACCGATCTGCCAAGCATGACAGAATGCAGTGAACGAGTGGTGTATGATCAAGGTGCGGGAGGCGCCGAGGGCCGAGGCTCCCAATCGCGACGAGGTGCCGCCCAGCAGCGCACACATCTCTCCCTCCACCCACAACTTGATCATGAGCTCATCGTATCCAACAATTCAATCGCGCCCGGTGCAGCCCCATGTTCCCTCAAGCTGCTCACAATGTCACTACCAGCTTGAGTTTCCCGTCCCGAGTCCAACCCCTCGCCCAGGGACCATGCTGAATATCCAATGCTTCAAATGCCAAGCAATATACACACATGCATTCTATCCTACGCAGATCCACAACAATCTTGTGGGAACGCCGCCAGATTCGTCAAGACCATCGTCTTCTCAGGCAGGCAATGGGCGGAAAGGACGGAAGATCGGGACACAAGAGCGCCCGCTCGAGACCGGATACTATGACACCCTCGGCGTGTCGGTGGATGCGACGACCGAGGAGATCAAGAAGGCCTATCGTGCGTCTCTCTTTCGTTTGTTCTGCTATGGGGCTTAAATGACATCGGGCGCACGCGACCAGGCCGACTCGCGATTAAGCACCACCCGGACAAGAACCGCGACGACCCGAACGCGGAGGAGCGCTTCAAGGACATCGCGATCGCGTACCAGACGCTGTCCGATCCCACGCTGCGGAGCAAGTACAACGAGTTCGGGCCGAAGGAGAGCGCGCCCGAGGGCGGGTACGTCGACCCCGAGGAGGTGTTCGGCGCGATCTTCGGCGGCGACAGGTTTGTGCCGATCATCGGGCACATCAGCCTCGCGAAGGACATGAAGACGGCGCTGCAGGAGGCGGAGGAGATGGAGGGCGCGGGCGCGGACGTGCCGCGGGACGCGAAGGGGCGCGAGATCGTCAGTCCGGAGGAGAAGGCGAAACGCGAGGAGAAGGCGCGGAAGGTCTCTGCGGAGGTGCGTGCTTTTGGTCCGTTGCAGGGTGCGTATTGAACAAAGCGACAGAAAGCCGCGGCTCGGGAAGAACGGACACAGAAGCTTGTGGAGAATCTGGAGCGGAAACTGGGCATTTTCACCGAGTCTGCGACCGGTCCAGATGACAAGGATGTGGCGAGCAGCTGGCGGACGATATGTGCGCTGGAAGCGGAGTGCGTGCACTAGCTCTGGCTTACTGGCGAGATACTCAGTGCTTTGCCTTCCAGGGAACTTAAGCGAGAATCTTATGGCGTGGATTTACTGCAAGCAATTGGATTTGTATATGTCTCCAAAGCGAAACATTTCCTAGCCACTAGCCAGACATTTCTCGGTGTTGGAGGCTGGCTACATAACGTTCAAGGGAAATATCATGTGTTTAGCGAAACGTGAGTGACGGCACGCTACTTTGCGCAGACATCTACATAACACTTTACGACAGCGTATCGACGCTTCGATCCGCGATAGAGCTCAAAGCTGTCTTCGATCAGATCCAAGCTGCAGAGAAAGCTGGCAACCTGACGCCCGAAGACAAAAAGAAGCTCGAGGAACAAGCCGCAGAGAAAGGTCTCCAGGCCCTCTTCAAGGTTCGTCTACACCTGATCACGCAGACTTGCATGTAACAACATTATTATCTTTCGCAGGGCACGAAACTGGAGGTCGAGTCCGTCCTGCGGGAGACATGCGACAGGGTCCTCGGCGACCCATCGATTCTTCCCGAAAAGGCCGAGCTGCGCGCGGTGGCCCTGCAGATGCTCGGACACGCGTATATGTCCGTGCGCAAGGAGGCGGACGAGGCGAAGGAGGAGAGCGAGTATGTGCGCGTGGAGACGAAGAGCAGCCGCGAGCGGGCCAGGGCTGGCTAGGAGGAGCCGTTGCTCATGGCTGCTGTTGTTTGGGTGGAGGGCAGCTGCGCCGCATCTTGTGTATATCACCCCTGCATATTGCAAACACTGGTTATCCATGCTGAAACCATGCTAATGACAGGGATGGGACAACCCAGGTCTAATGGGTGGCGGGCTATGGAAGGATCGATCCCAATGTCCCAGTCTTGAAGAAACGAGGTTTGCCCTGTTAATTTCTGAGTCGTGGATCTAGTCAGGGTAAGTTATGAGGATATGGGAAACTGCCGAAGTGAACGGCACTGCCACCTTGAAACAGAAAACACGCGTTCGGCGGTCTAGCTACGTACCACCAGGAATCCGAAGGTTTGCGCTTTCTGTCTTTGTTCCATATGGATGAGAACCCTGAATCTTCTCTGAGCTATGTTTCTCAGGCCGATCCATCAGCGATACCCCACCTCTGACAGCCGTGATGCAGCACGTCGGGTGGTTCGTGCAGGCCGGAGCGAGTACGCATCGCCGACAACGCTCAGCGCCACTCGGTTGCCTAGATGGGTCCTTCATAGAGCCGGCCCCCTCCTCGGCCGCCCATACTAGGATGGAGAGTTGCGCGCAGAGACTGACAATCGGCCTCGCGTTTGGATCCGATCTGGATATCCGCCTTCTCGTTCTTCCCGTCCACACTAGGATCTGTAGTTCACCCAAAATTAGGTCCCGTTCCGCGTGGGGCTCTGAGCCTTGCCAGGATCGGGTATTTGGGGTTCCTCACAGTAGGCAGTGCCCCCGGGCTGCACAGGTGGTCGAGCTGTCTCCCGATCCCTTTGAACATGTCCCTTTGAACATGCTACTAATAAGCCACCCTGCCCATATCAAAGAAGCACGCAGAGTCGTCGCCAGTGGCTCGCACCGTGCGGCGCACAGCAGCCTAGGGACATGCGACCGGTCGTGGCTCATGTTTTGACGCTGCAGGACCAGATTGAAGAATGATCAAAGTTCCAGTCCTATACTGGTCTCACTGGCAGTTCGATGGGAACCTGACTTCTTGGGATCCATCTAGTCGATGTTCTGATGCAAAGGCAATGCGAACAGCCCGTCTCAATGGTATATATATTCTCTGCTTAACTCGTCATTTCATCTCTCCCTCCATTGCAATCTGTGTCCATCCGCCATGCCCCAGTTCCCAGATAGCTCTGACAAGACCCGGGCTTACAGCCAGGTGCGTTGTTCGGACATGGCTCACCAACCACATTTAAACGCTGCTTCTAGGTTATCAAAGCCCCGCATATGACCGTGCGCTTCCATGAGCGCGTCTCCGGTGTCGACACTAAGGTACGACCAGAGCAGACCGTGTGCCGCACCAATTTGATCTAGTCTCAGAAGCATGCGACGATGGAGATGCACATCTACGCTAGGGCCGAGGTCCAGTAGTAAGTTGTGGACCATGTTTTGTCAGCCATAAATCTCATGTGTATCGATGCTACCAGTAGCGCATCCAATGGCACCTGTGTAAGACGCTCACGATCAATGATCGAGATAACCAGTGTACGTCCTATCAGGTCATTTATCCAGGAGTTCGTTATATCATGTGTATCTATTTCAGTTCTACCGCGAGGAGGCCCGCACTCAGGTCGACTCTCGTCTGGCGGACAAAGACAGGGCGGCGGCTAAGTATCGGTGCGAAGCGGACAGGGACAAAGCGGCCGCCCACCATCACCGTAAACCTCATCTAACGGACAAGGGCAAGGTGGCCGCCGACCATCAGAATAAAGCGAGCAAGTACAAGGCAGCCGCCAACCCTCACAGTGACAAGGCCAAGGCGGCTTCCAGTCATCACGGTGACCCTCGTCCAGCGGACAAGGACACGGCGGCCACCTACCGTCACAGCGAACCTCATACGACCAACAAGGACAAAAACAAGGCAGCCGCCAAGCATCACGGTAAACCTCGTGCAGCAGACAAGGACAAGGCGGCAGCGAAGTATCAGAAAGAAACGAACAAGGACAAAGCGGCCACCAACCGCCACCATAAATAAGAACAAGCCGGTCGCCAAGCATCAGGCCGAGCAGGGCAAGTCTCGTTTTCCGAACATCTGGGTATCTGGCCTGATTTTTCCACAGCGCAGCGGGAGACCAGAGTCCGGGTTATCGTTTCCGCTTAGTCTCGACGAAAGTAGAGGGGGCACAGGAAGAAATTGGAAGGCGCTTTCGCTGCCGGTGCAGTATTGACTTTATTGTGGTGTGGACTTTATGAATACATTCAGCGTGAACTCGCCTTCGCATTCCTAGTTAGTTAGAAAGTCTAGTATCCTCCTATCCGAGCCGCTTAGCATCACCGCGCTCCGAGGGAAGAAAGAAAGATCAACTCCGCAGTGGTTCCATCCGACAACGAAAGGAGAGATGGTTCTCAGCGGAGTTCGTGGGCCACTTTCTATAGCATATCGAGACTCATGTAATGCCGCAGAAAGAAAGCTTCTAATGATAAAGAATGACGAGAACTACTTGCTCGATAGGAAAGGGCGCGACCTTCCTGCGCAGGTCAGCCACGGCAAAGTGTCGAACAGAAAAAGGACGGCAGTCTAAATCTTGGGAGAAGACAACGCGGTATAAGCATATCAGTCCCGTATGATCAGCAACACGACCTCTGGACATGCGCACGGTCTGCAGAATTACAGACGCCCAGCGAAAACTCAGATTTCACTGAGCGAGATATCTAGTTTCCTTCTGGACCCTCCTTACTTTCTTCGAGCGTTCAGGCTGGCCGTCGGCTTCGGCTGGGTTGTGGAAAAATCAGTCACGAAGCAAAGTCTAAGAAAGACGTACCGTGCTGTTGGCCGGCTGTCTTGGCCTTGTCCGGTAGGCCGGTAGGCTTTGGCCTCGTCCACTGGACGAGGCTCATCTGATCTTCCTTGACGGCTTTCTTGTCCTCCTCTGGACGAGATTCCGTGCAATCAGCGCTAGCGAAACTGCGAGACACAACCCCGCCGATGAAGCGCCATGCTTGGAAAACCCCGTTTTGAGGGAAAGACCGCGGACCTGGGGAGACCAGGCGCATGAAGCACAGCATCAGTCCTAAGCACTGAGCAGTCCGTAGAAATTCGTATCTCGTGAACAGCAAAGCTTAAGACTCAACAGAGGCTCATTAAGTTACGGACTAGAGCAATCTGCGCGAGGGTCGGATAGAGAGCGCCTAAACCCGGAACACTTACATCACCTCGTACGCGTATCTCGCGAGCACATCGAGCAGCTGCCACCTCCACAGGCCCCGTACGATGAGCGTGCTGCCGTGCACACCAAAATAGAATTGTAAAGGCCAGCGGGTAAAAGCGACGCAAACCATGCACGAGCGGAGCTCTCAGTAGTGATATGGGGCGGCGATGGTCGCATGCAAGCAAAGCATGTTCATGCTAGTGCCTGCCATCAGAAGCGACACAAACACCATCAGCGCACCCAGTGCGGCTACTAATTGCACTGATGTCGTAAGACTTCACAAGTGAGGTAGTGGCCAGACAGACGAGTCGCGCAAGAGTTAACGATGGGGTGCGCAGGTATTGAGACATGGAGGTATAACCAGAAGTAGAAGATGGGTTGGAATGATTGAACCGAAGGCTCGTCGCCGTTGACAGTCGCTGAAAACCTGTGGAGAATTGTATGCGAAATATTATCAGAGCTGGCGCTGGAGACCGCTATATATGTAGTCACCGCCCTGGGTAAGAAAATTCGGGGGGCGAGTGGGCCTGCGGGCGTTGAGAACCAGAACATGAGGATTGGCAATCCCGCTGCAGGAAACAGCGAAGCGCAAGCAGTTATTCCTTCTGTACTCCTGGGATCCAGCAATCTATGTGGGAGGCCAAATTGTTGGGTAGGTAAGTTGGTAGCAGTTTCGCGGAAAGTAGAGTAGCTCACACGGGCGCTTACGCTGATGACAATGAGTCGCCGCGGGCGCCTATGAGCCAAGACGCGACTTGGACGCGTCGCTGTTGCTCATCCATTCGCTTCCACTCCGTGTCTTCGTCCGTCATCGCTGCTCGGAACATCTATCTCATGTTCACATAAAACACAGCGTATCATAGCATATCCCGCCCTCTCTCAGATATAAAGGCGCGCTATGTGGACAATTACAGGGCCTTTCGACCGCGAAAGGGGAGATGTTTCTCAGCAAAGTTCGTGGCCCTCCCTTCTCTAGCACGTCGAGACTCACGCCATGCCACAGAAACAAAGCTTTTGAAGAACGGCGAGAAGTACTTGTTGGGTAGGAAAGAACGCGATCTCACTGTCAACAACGGGAAGGTCTCGCAGGACCACGCCCAGTTCATCGTCGGGGGCTACACTACGGAGGATGTGGTGAGTCAGCCTTTGTTCTGCCACGCGTTCTCAAATGCTGAATGGGTTCAGGCAAACCCAAGTGCTCGGTCCTCTTTGGTTCTTCATAATACCAAGTCGAAGACCATGCAGATCGACCGTAGTGGGACGCGTCTTATGCTTAATCCTAACGCGTCGCATGATTTGGAGGACGGCGACGAGATTACCATTGTGGTGGGCGTCAAACTAATGTACAGTTTCTACGCTATTTCTTGCATAGCTGTAAAGCTAATTTGAACGCGCAGTGTCAAGTGGCAGAACATATGCTGCTTCGAAACTGTCGGCAAAGGCAGGACCCCTGTGTCAATTGACGGCTGCGCGTCCCTAGGCATGTGTGATCCGTTACGCAACGTGATAGCAAGCGAGACTGATGGCCACATTCTGCAGGCATCAATGTGGTGTCCTCTTTGCACCCTGCGGTCACTCACCATCTCACGCCGACTCTCTGCCTCACGCCCGAGCTTGCCGCGTCTCTCTTATCCGCAGCTCATTTCGTCAAGCCGGAGTGGCTGCAGGACATTCTCCGATCTGGGGTGCGGCCCAGGGACGATCCCAAGTCTCTTGAACAAGAGCTCGTCCTTCCCCAAGAATCTAAGTACAGACCCGGATACGCATCGTCGTTGCCTTCGGCTCTTAAGAAAGCGCAGGTGTGGGAGCCTAATGAGGCTCGTCTGAACATGTTCCGGAAATGCCGCTTCGTCTTCGTCGGCGAGAAGGGACGGGAGGTGTCGAGTGAATATCAGACGGTGGTGAGGCGCGGGCAGGGCGAGTACGAGGTGTTTACTGTGGATGCGGGGCTGGCGAGATGGAAGAAGGTGCTTTCTAAGGGGATGGCCTGGGCTAACGACAAGAAAGGCAAGCTGCATCTTGTTGCGGATAGCTCAGCCATGCAAGCTGCTGTGGGGAAAGAGGAATGGGAGGCGCTCGTTGCTGAGGCGAATAGGTAAGTGATGCTCATTGTTCTGTCTTCATTCGGCAGCTTATAATGCATGCGTAGTCTTGGCCTCTCTTTTATTCTGCACGAGAATATCTTACAAGCTATCGCCCACGCCGACCCCTTCTACTTCGACTCCTCTTCGCAAGTCAGCCCCGATGAAGGTATGTAGCTGATACCGTCACGTTATTTATCCTTAATAATAGCTCTGTCGCAGACTCTCCCATACCTGATTTCATCCCCAACACACACCCGGAAGAACCGAGTATACCGCCTGACCACATTCCACATCCCGAAGCTTCTGAAGGAGCGAGTAACGGACGGCGAGTCACTCGAGCGTCATCTCAAGCACCAGAACCTGCAGCGCCAGAACCGGAGCCGCCGGCTCCCCCGCCTCCAAGACGAGTACGTACTCCCGCACATACTCTATTCGGATACTATACTTAGTTGTCCTCTTAGCTGATGTCAAGGAGAAACAGACAACGCACGCCTATATCATTGCTAGATGACGTTCCAATGATAGCGGAAGAGGACAAATCCGTCACTGTCTCAGAGCGCACGACCCCAGCTCCCCCCGTTCCAGGACCGTCGACTGGCCCGCCTATGGTGCGTCGAATGCAGAATCGTATCATATGCCAATTCACTGAAGTCTTCACAGACCTTAGCGCAGCTGCGCGCCTCGCGACAGAAACGCCGAGCCGGCGGGGCCGCAGCGACCATCGACCTACTAGGCCTCGAACCGAGCCAACCCGCCGCAGAATCGTCGACCCTGGGCAAGTACAAGTCCCTCTTCGAGGAGAGCGATCCGGACCGCGTGGCGCAGACCGGAGTCACGCAGACCCAGATGCCGCAGAGTCTCACACAGAGTGACACGCAAAGCGGGGACCGCGCACAGAGCGGCGTCGCGCCCGCTGTGCTGGACGTCGTGATGGAGGAAGAGGAGGAGACGCCGGCGGGCACATTGCGCACTCAGGCTAGCGGTCTGAAGAGGAAGGCGGATGCGCTCGGCGATGTCGAGATGCAGGAGCTGGAGGCTGATCCGGACGCTGATTTGCCAGCCGCTACGCAGAGCGAGAAACGGAGCCAGAAGCGCCGCGCTCTGGAGAGCGTCAACGCGGTGCAGCCCTCGCAAGCCCCCGGCCCGTCCCAGCCCGCCAGCGGAAAAGGCGGCAAGCCCGCGTCGGCGAAGTCGGTCGAGCAGCCGCCGGCGAAGGGCGCGGCCGTCGGGAAGCCCGACACGGACGAGAAGTTCCTCAAGGCGGTCAACTCGACGAAGCGCGGCAAGAAGCACGAGGACGCGTTCGACCGCGAGTTCAACAAGCTGCGCATCTCGAAGCCGGAGCTCGACCGCGACCAGCAGGAGAAGGACTGGGCGGTGCTCGCGGACTTTGGGAACGACGGCGTGCGGGGGAATTTTATGGTTGTGTTGGAGATGGATGTGGATCGGAATACGAGGGCGCAGCGCGCGGATAGGGCGGAGAGCAGTCGGGTTTGGGATGGCAAGCCGGATTTCAAGAAGTTTAAGAAGGTGGGCGGGAGTGTGTTTTAGCATGCTGTGATGCTGATTTTGTTTATAGAAGGGTACGCCTCGACGGCGAGAGACGGTGGAGCTGCTTTTAAGTGAAGAGAACGATCATGGTATCGGCTCAGGTGAGTGCATGACGATGTTGCTGTGTCTTTAACATGGAATGATAAGCGTCCCTTGTTAGCGTATTGGAAACCTCAGTCGCAATCCCAAGCCCCTCCCGTGAGCCAAGACCTTGAATTCGCTGGAATAAAGAAAGTCGGGACGCAGCGCGATAAGCCGAGCGGCGGCAAGGGCAAGGCAAAGGCGACCTTGGTGGAGGATTCAGACTCGGATGAGGGGCCGACGCTGCCCAAGCGCAAGGGCAAACCCGCTGCTAAATCGCAAAAGATCCCTTCGAGCGCTTCACAGACAACAAGACAGTCCAAATCTAGAGAGCCCTCGCAACAGCCGTTGTTCCTGCCGTCCGACGATGACGAGGCCAGGGTCAACTCGCAGCTGCAGGCCATACAGGAGGACGACAGCATGGAGAGCAGTATAGCGGCGGGGCTGCGAGACGAAGACGCCATGTCGTCTACCATGCGGACGAACGCATCACAGGAAACGGCGCCGCGGCGGACGGGGCGGGCCACTGCGCAGAAGCGGAAGGCAACTGTCCTCGCTGACGATGACTCGGACGACGCGACGTTCAAGGGGTTCGGCAACAGGAAGAAACGCGGGAGGGTGGCCTGAGGTAGTGGCGGACTGAGCATTACTGCCTGATGCAATCTAATAGGTGTCTCTTGTATAATAAGTATTTCCGATTCGATTATTACTTTCTCTCAGCGATATGATCTTATGACTCAGAATCGTCTTCACTGGCAACGGTGGCGCCGTGACGCAACACGTCGGTCGGTTCAGGAGCACAGGGAAGTCCGTAGTCTATCACCAGGAAGCGAGAGGCATCTTGCTAGACATGATCTCGTTTTAAATTTACAGTCCATTGAGCATCAATATTGGCGCGATGTCGTTAAGTGCTCGCGCGCCTTTGGACACAGAACGACTAACGGATCTTCTGGGGAAGGTCATCGACGGAGACCATCGCGCCGCCCACAAGCGCCCACAGAACGCGTTGCGTCACAAGGATGTCACGCCCCGCGCGTTGTCGCGACTCCGATCTGATTTTTCAGTGTCCTTCACTCCATCAGTCACTACAGTACAGCAGTCACTTTGACTGGCCGGATGAATATTTCAGCCCTCTCCCCGATCCAGTGTCGAGTATATATCGACCCACGTCTGTGAGTATTATGGATTTGAAGGATCACCAACCAGTGCTGCAATTTTCAGCAGCACACGCGCGTCATCAAAAAGTATATTCAAAAGGAGGTAGCCAGTCTTATAGATAATAGAAGGATAGCGCATTATGAATGTAAGCCTGCGGTGCTCTTTGACCAAGCGCGCAGTCGTATATTCATCCCTAACCCTTGCAGACGCCGATGGACATCGATAAGTTCGAGATCAACCAGTCTTTTAGTGGTCAATGCTGCATTAGAAGAATACCTAATGAAGTTCTCTGTGACATTTTTCGCCTCGCCAAAGGCGTTCAACGGTGCAGTCGGTTCGATGATATCATGGGTCGCTATCCATCATTCGACCAGATCACGATTTCCCATGTCTGTCGCCATTGGCGCGACGCTGCCCTCCAGCTGCCCGATCTCTGGACGACTCTCCTTGTAGTCCGCGATTCCTACCATTGGGGTCGTCTCGAAGCATTTCTGCAGCGATCTCAATCGCAGCCACTCGACATCATAATCCGTTGGTGCCCCCGATCATATCAGGATGAGATGGCGGCCAATGCATTCGCCGTGCCCATACTCTCCGTGTTATCCATGCTCAATTACCACTCCTACCGTTGGCGCTCGTTCGACCTTGTAGCGGACAGAGGGGATGCGGTGGACTTTGCTCTCGCACTGTTTCGGCCACTGCGAGTGCCGTCGCTCCGTCGCCTCAGAGTGAGTAACATCACAGCCCAGCAAACTTACGAGGTGGGTTATGCACCATGGCAACACATGAACCCCGTTGTCCCCTTCGAGCAGTTTGGTGCACACCTCGAAGAACTCACTGTCGGGTCTGCCTTCGTAAACTGGGATGATCGCATCCTCGAATGTCTTGATTTCTCAGGCCTCAAGTCGTTGAATATGTCTAGCATGTATCTCAAAGTCGGTCCCACCATGGTACAGCTGTTCAACATTCTATCCAAGTCTCCGAATTTAACCACGCTCGTGTGCAATACGTTTGAGGGTCAAGAGCATCCACCCATCCCCTTCATTGTCGAGCTCCCTGCGCTGAGAAGCTTGGATTTCGTCTGGTGTGAGATCAGCTGCCTCACAGACTTTCTGCAGCATCTTTCCGCGCCCAATCTGCGCTGTTTCTCGCTCAAATGGTTCTGTTCCATGACAATGGGCATCATCAGCACGCTCATGGAGCTTGACCCCGATCCCGCCGAGATTGATGCGCCGACGCCGCTGCCCGCCACATCGTTCCTCCAGCGCCTGCACGCCCTGCGCATCAGCACACCCATGAGTTCAGGGCGGGAGCGACGGCGCTTATTGTTCTACGAGCGGATGCAGGACGTCCGCGCGCTCATCCTGGAAACCACGACGGAATCAAGCCCCGACGCATTGCAGCTCTCTCTTTCTGAGCTGGTCCGCGGGAGACCTCCGCACCATACCAGCACCAGCTTAACGCCCGCAGTCCTCCTGCCGCATCTCACCACCCTCATCTTGATGGACCCCGAAGCAGGGCTCCTCCTCCCATTCGTCGAGGGGAGAAAGAATATCGGGGTACCGCTTAAACGAGTCTTCGCCGATTTCGCGCCGGATCACCTTGTGCTGGAGATGGAGTGGTTGAAGCAGAATCTGGAGGTCGTGGGCACTGTCGAAAGGTTCTGGGAGAACGAGGACGGGAATCTCGAGACGTGGCTGGCCCTCGATGCGGAACCCGTGGGCACGGCGCGGTTTGCGGAGCTGTGCGCCGAAGTCGGCTGTGTGGTTTCTGGTGGGTATGCCTTTACACCTTGAGGCAATCCGGACGGCTGGGGATATGCAAGAGTGTATCAAAAGAAAGATCCACGTGCGATAGGCCCGCATTTCCCGCTGAAAGGAATGTTGAAATGCTGTTGAAGTTTCGGTCGGGATACCCGGGGAAGAAGAAGCCCTAGAGCTTTCTTAAAGGTGCATACCATTTCTCTGCGAAGCTTCAATACCTAACACCTTCAAAGCTTGCTGTGCAATTTTCTCTATTCCATACCATCTAACATGAAATGCGCCAGCAATGTGATAGCACAACCGTCTGTGTTGGGCGCCGTCACGTCTCGACATGTGTATTGCATGAAGTCAGTGCCTTTACGAAGACGAGGGCGGGGAAGGACCTGAATCCCATCCTGTCAATCTCCTACATTCTACCACGTCCACTCTTCTATCGCATATGCACCGCTTGCGCTCCTTCGATGCTGTAATGAACGGCTGGAAGACAGTGAAATTCGCTCTTGAAATGATTCGACCCTCACAAGCACCAGCTCTCCGCCGACTGTATCCGAAATACATCCCATCCCATGATAACGAATCGTCGTGGAATGATCTTACATTCCAGGGCATGTCATTACAGTTGGATGAGGTGTCATTCGATCCGATATACCTGGACCGGAACGGATTTGCGCTCATCGGGTTGATGTCTTTGACTTGTAACAACCCTTACAAACTTATAGCTCTTACGGTATGACCGCTTCCACCACCACTTTTGTCGGAGGTCATCATTATACATAGCAGTAATGTCTTGCCGTTCATAAGGGCCTCGCACGATCGAATGACATAGCATCCATTTGCACGCGAATCAAGCAATATGTATTCATAAATTCAAAAGCGATGAGCTGAGAAATGCGTAATTCCAAACACCGCAATCGTATCATATACTAGAAGTACAAGACTGTCGCCGTATCATACACCACTCGTGTCTGTAACAGAACATCCATCCCCACCTCACTGCGAGAAGACAGGCTGCTCCTGCGCCTGAGCCACAGTCGCCTCCGCCGCCTTGCTCGCCGCCTCGACCGCCGGCGTCCGGCTGTGCGAGCGCGAGCGCGACCCGATCGCAGGCTTGCGCGGGCCGGTGTAGAACTGCTGAAACTGGATGCCCGCGTGGCGCGGCCGGGGTGTCTGCGCGTGTGGGACCGATACGGGCGCAGGCGCGGGCATGGCGACGGGAGCAGCGACGGGGGTGGGCGTCGGGGTATTGGAGCTTGGCGCGTAGGTCTGGTAGTTGGGATTGGGATTGGGCGGGGGAGAGAAGGCAGGCTGCTGTGAGGGCTGGGGTTGCTGGGGTTGTCCGTACGACGCATACGCGTATGAAGGGCCTGCTCCTGCAGAGTCCTGGCCGTACCCATAAGTATTATTTTGTGGATATTGCGCAGTCGACGCTTGCTGCTGCTGCTGCTGCTGCTGTTGCGAATAATAATATGGCCAGGTGTCACGACCGTACTGGAATGCCGCTGCCTGATAATTCGCGTATGGATTGGTATTAGGCGCAGCATAATTCGACGCCGGCGCGGCAGTCGGCTGGACAGGCTGCGGTGACGCCGAGTGACTCGCCGCCATGGCCATCGAAAGCGAAGGGAACGTGACTGGCTGAACAGGCATGGATTGTGGTTCTGTCAGACAGTCAATTCGGATTATGCATGGCAAGGGGTGAAAGTAAACATACGTGGGTGCGACTCGAGGGCGGGCTCGGCGGGCTTCTGGCCGATGGTCTGGCCCTCCAAGCTTCCGAAGACGACACTGCCCCACTTGAACTCGCGCTTGATGCCTTTGTCCCACAGCACTTCGACCGAGCTGGTTTCCTCCAGAACGCGGCACAGCGACACTTCGAACACGCCAGCGCTGACGCGGATCTTGATCCTCGCCATCGGCTCCAGCGCAAGCAGCTGGTTACGGATCCTATCTTGTTTGCTGGCCTTCTTCGCTTCTGTGACTGCCTGCGAGGAATAAGTATGAGGTAGTGTATATATCGAGACGGGAGACGCACTGGGTTGTGCTGTGAACACAATAGCTCGATCTCAATCTTCTGCACAGTCTTGACTACCTGCGGCTCGGCGGCCACTTCCATCGAGACCGACTCCGGAGGATCAAAGCGCATCCCATCGAACTCCATCGGAGTGTCAGCACTTGGCTGAGCATCGTGAGTAGGCCCAACAGCCTGCGAAGAGTCTGCGAATATGATATCCTTGGTCACCACGCCCAGTATCCTGTACACTATATTATTGGAGGCCCCGTCTCGAGCGCAGGACACGTGGAAGGCCTTGGAGCATTTGCCTTTCGTGCACTGGACTGGAGCGCCGTGGGTCTTCGGCCGGTTCTTCGTGCACGCGGAGCATTTCTGCCGGCGGAGACCGTTAGCCACGTCCGAGCGGGAAAATGTAGAGCAGACTGACCAGATTCCACCTATCCTTGACGATCGCGTCGACGCCAAAGACTAGCTTCGTCTTGATAGACGTCCCATCCGGCAATGGAGTTTCCACCTCGTCCACCCATGTCTCAGGCAGGACATTCGCACACTCTTCGTGTGCGCGCCACTCCTTGACTTCGGCATAGGCCGAGTGGCTGCCGGCTGGTCTCTCGCTCACGGGGAGCAAACCAGCAGTATCCATCGAGATGCAGAGGCAACAAGGGTACGACTCCGGCTCCTTGGGCTTTGGCGGCAATTTCAAAGTGACGGACATTCTGGGCACGCTGCTGCTTGCGCTCGCAGTCGATTTGGTCGACTCAGGCTTGGTCTTGGCCTTCGCTTTCTTGGCCTTGGGCGATGTGTCCGTGTCTGCCTTGCGCTTGCGCGATGCGGGAGCCTGGGCCTTGGCGGCTTTCGCTTCGGTTCTAGCGTCGTCGATCAGGCGCTCTTGCTCGCGCGCACGAAGTAATTCATCAACGTCAATACGGACGCTAAGGGGCGCGTTGCATCAGTGATGTGTGTCCGATAACCAACTAAGGTTGTGTACCTATCACCAATGCACTCGCAAGCTTTGGCCTTCCGGCCAAGCTCGAGCCAGCTCTCCAGGGCAAAGTTGACGCTCTCGGCGCAATTGAAGCCGAGGTTGATGCCCGCATGGTATCCGCGCGGGTACGTGATGACGAACTCGCCCGAGTTCTGGACGAGGGTGTTCGGCTTGCACGACGCATTCGCCAGCATCTTCGGCGACGCAAGGTAGGACTTGTGTCGAAGGAACTGCGGGCATCGCGAGCGCCCCTCCGGGAAATATCCTAAATAGGAAAGATCAGCGCTGTGCCTGCGGAGGCGGAGAGCCAACTCACCTTTCATGGTCTGCTCGAGAGCAGCTGCTCTTCCTTGCGGCACGGCGTACCAAAACTTGGCCGCGCCGAAGTGGATGTAGTTGATGCTGAGGAGATCCATGTCCTCGACGTGCCAGGCGAAGGTCGCACGCCACATGCCGAAGTAGAGGTAAGGTGTGTTGACCCCTGGCAAGCCGTTCTGCGAGCTGGGGAGGATACGAGACAACAATGATGGCAGGTGAGCAACATTCCATACTTTCGTCTCATTAGTGAAGAGCGACCCTAATGTGACGTAGGTGAGGCGCCAAGGTTATAAATGAGGCGGCCTGGCCACGCACCTTGCATATCAGCACCATACAGTGCTGGTTTGCCAAAACCACAGTTGCGCCAGTACTGACGCTCTAGCTTTTGGCAGAACTCGGGCGTGTAGTCGAAGGGGTGCGTGTTGGGAGGAAGCCAGTCGGAGTCGGGGTCAAACGTCTCGAGGAAGGCGAGGTCTTTAGCGTGACGCTGCGCAAGGTTCGCCTGTCTTTCTTCATGTGTTTGCTGGCGACGACCTTTGCTCTTAGGCTTCTGCGATTTGCTTGTCGAAGGTGCTTCATCCTCTGAACCTTCTTCTTCCTCCTCTCGAAGACGTTCTGGTGTTGATCGAGGGAGTGTGGTGGCCGTGGGATGTGCTTCTGTTGGTGAGGGGTCTTTGTCGGCCTGGTCCTCAGGGGCGCTGCAGGACGCAGCGGGAGTCGGGATGTTCTGAGGAGGGGACGGGTGGTCTTTATTATCATGAGCAGCATCGATGGACTGGCTCCGCTCGCGCTCATCGTCCGGCTCAGCCTTCACTTGCGTTTCGGCATTTTCCGTGGGAGATGCGGCGTCTGCTTTCCTCCTCCTCGTCTTCGGTTTCGGCGCGTTGCTACTTCTCGCGTGCAGGCCGACGTCGTCGACGCCAGGCGCACGCCAATCGTCTTTCGCGCAGAGCTCAGCCCACTCCCTGACGCTCATGATACGGCGCTTTTCGATGTTCTGCGCTCGAAAGCGGCCGTTGTTGCCGAGCATGTGCTGCTCGATTGGATTCTTGATTTTCACGGCGGCCAGTTGCGCGTTCAGAGGCGGAAGCGCGTCTTTCCTGCTCATACGTGTGAATGACGCGCGCCCGCAAGGGATGAAACGGACTGACCATTGCTTCGGAGGTATGACCTTCACGATCCCGCTCTTGTTACCCCAGCACTCGATCTTGTTCATGTACCCCTCGAAATCCTCAAACTCCTCCATGGTAGGCTTGAAGACGGGTATTCCACGCGTAGCTAGGGGGTCATCCTCGGGGTCGAGCCATGTCCTGCCATCCGAGCTGGGCGAAGGAGGCAATGGAGTGGGATCGGAATCTTTATAAAAGTGATCGGGCTGAATGGGAGGTGTTGGTGAAGAGGATCGCGAGGTCGACATGGATGGTGTTTGGCTTGGTGCAGACATTGTCGATAAACTGATGTTTGCGCAGCCGGGAGCGCGCGACCGGATTGTAAGTACTGTGGTCCGTGCGTCCGATTGAAGGCCACTCGTGAGCAATCCAGCGGGCGAAGAGACGTTTCTGCCGCTACTGGGGCGCTCGTATGATGTGGTAGAGAGCAAGAGATGGACGAGCACGTCGGTAACGACGACGAGCAAGCAGTCCAGGGATTGTCGAGCCTCAGCCAGACTCGCCCGCCGCCGGCCAGAACTCGGAGCTTCAATCATCCCACGGCCTCGCCGCGCCGGGCAGCTGCAGCCACCGGGCAGCTCTCTCTCAGTCTCATTGACATCTGCTCGATCTCTCGTCCTCGCGTCTGCCGCCACTCGTGCTCTGCGCCCATTCGCGGTCCTCGTTGAGATCGACACCGCCGATAACTCTGCAACTTAGTCGTTTTCTTATTCTCTAAACCACCAAGGGAGTTCGACTTGGTCGTTTCCAGCCTCTCTCCCTTTGTGTGCTCGACTTGGTTGTTTTCACTCGCTCCCCTTGGTAAGTGCGACTTGGTCGTTTTCGCCGCCTCGCTTGCTCGCCCTCATCCGGGAGCCTGTGCAGTATTTTTGGTATCTAGAGGCACGGCACCGTTCGTCGTTTCTCGCTGCCTCCCCGCTTTTCCTGCCCGATCCCGCTTTTCCCGGACAAGTCCCGCTCCGACAGTCACGAAACGCGCCCTTCCGCCGCCTCCAGAATACGCGGTCTCTCTCACTGTAGCGCGACGGCACCGATGCGGAATGCGCGGACACTGTGCCCAACAACACCGGAACAAGCGCGAGGCGCGTCAAACGCGTCCGCACAAGGACAACGCCGGGATGCACATTTATGCGCCCTGCAACGCCGGAAACACGATGACCAGACCCGTCAACTTGACGATGACGCCCTCCCAGGACCACCGCCGGAAGCGCGTCAAACTCGCCGCCGGCGCGCGTGAACGGGCCTGAGACCGTGTCGACGGGAGGGCGCGGAAGTCCGACGACGCCCAAAGCCCGCAGCGTCAAACCGATCCGCACGAGGACGACGCGAGACCGACGGGTTCGCAGGAGAACCAACGGGCGCGCATCGTACTTGACGATGACGCCCTCGGTGTCGCGGATGGCGCGTCGGTCGGAGGTGCGGGGAAATGGCTCAGGACTGGAAACGCGAGGAATGCTCCGGTGAGTTCGCATACGAGCTCGTACTCATGCCAGACTTACCGATATCCAGCCCAGTTCGGATGTACGCCACCCAGCGCTGTCATCCGCATCTTCATGCCGCGTCCGTGGGCGCTGAAAACGCGTCGATGGGAGGACGCGGGAATTCCACACGGCGACGCGTCAAGTCCGCGCGCTGACGACGCAAGAGCGACGCAGACGCAGGAAGCCCACCGGACGCACGCCGTACTTGACGATGACGCTCTTGGCGTGCTCGTAGGACCACCGCCGGAAGCGCGTCAAAGTCGACGCCGGCGCGCATGAACGGGCCTGAGACAGCGCTGAAAACGTGTCAACAGGAGGGTCCAAACGACGACGACACGAGGCCGACGGAGTCGCAGGAGAACCACCGGACGCGCACCATACTTGACGATGACGCCCTCGATGTCGCGGATGGCGCGGCGGTCGGAGGTGTGGGGAATGGCTCGGGACTGGGAACGCGAGGAGCGCTTGGGTGAGTTTGCATACGAGCTCATACTCCATCCCGGACTTACCGATATCCAGTCCAGTTCGGATGTACGTCACCCAGCGCCGTCATCCGCATCTTCACGTCGCGTCCATCGATGGGAAGACGCGGGAAATGCACCCGACGACGCGTAAAGTCCGCACGACGACGACGCAAGAGCGACGCAGACGCAGGAAACCCACCGGACGCGCATCGTACTTGACGATGACGCCCTTGGTGTCGCGGAGCGCGCGTCGGTCGGAGATGTAGGGAAATGACCCGGGATGCGGTGGAGACGGAGGAAAGGCAAGGAGTGTTCAGGTGAGTCCGCGCACGAGCTCGTACTCATGCCAGACTTACCGATGTCCAGCCCAGTTTGGATGCACGCCTCCCAGCGGCGTCGTCCGCATCTTCATGTCGCATCCGGGCCAGAAAGATGCGGGGTCTCGGGAGGCGCTTCAGCGATGACGGTCTCGAACACGTCTTCCGGCGACGCGTCCAGATCCCGCAGCGCTGCGATGGAGTCGGGAATGCAACGGAGGTGATGCGGCGCGATGAGGCTTGCCGCAGACAGTCTGGGCGGACGTGATGAGAGCGATCGGAACACGATGGGGGCAGCTGGAGTGCGAAGGACACAGCTGCAACGCGCCCAGGTGAGCATAGCAGCCGCGTTGGTAGCATTCGAGAACTCACCTTCATCACCCGATCCAGCCCACCTCGATCGACCCCACATCCGACGCACATCCAGCCCAATCCAAGAGCGCACGCGCGACCGAATTCATGCGCAACGCAGAGGGAGCGCCAGATCGACGCGAGCGTCCACCGGCAGGACGAGATGGGCAACCAGCGCCAGCGGAGTGCAACACGGGGCACACTCTGGACGCGCTGCATGCGCCCAGTTCGCGCCTCCTTATCGACCACCAAGCCTTTTCCCTAAAGGCCTGCAGGCCGCTCGCCGCGGGGCGTCGAATTTTGGAAAATTCGCGAGCAACGTGAGTTTCCTGCCAGTCTGGATGAGCCTCAAAATCACTCGGCTAAACTCAGTACAGGAGAGCTCACCATAACACGAATAACGCAACACGTACACGCATGAGTATCGCGGAACACTCGGCGAACGCGTCCGTCGGGCTGCGCCCGACGTCCGCGACGTGAGCGTCGACGCTTTCTTCGTGGGACTTAATCTTCGAGCAGGTAGGCCGCTCGCCGCGGGGCATTGAATGTTGGAAATTCGGGCACAAAAGACGGGGTTCTAGGCGTCACGGTGAGCATACGTTCGCCTCGGCTAATTATAAGCTAATCTGCCTTACTGACATGCTGAAATCGGTTTCAGAACCTCCGCACATAACACAATGCTTACAACGAGGGCGTACGTCGGGCTTCGCCCGACTCCCGCCGCCCGCGAAGTGAGCGTCGACGGTTCCCGTCGACGCTGTTCCCGTCGACGCTGACTTCGTATCTTTTGCTCTAGGGACGCGCACGCCGCTCGGCGCGGGCCCTGAATCCTGGAAATTTTGACGCGAAATCTGCCTTTTCGACGGTTCATGGTGAGTACAGTTCGGCCTCGCTATTCCACGATAAGATCACTCACCAGCAAGCGCAGAAACACGCGCACAATTGCGATCGTCTTCCGGCAGCGTCAACGGCCTATGGCCGTTGACGCCGCCTTCGAGGTCATTGTCCTAATGGCGCGCATCGCCGCTCACCGCGGGGCATCGAAATCTGGAAAATCGGCGCCTCAAAATGGGGTTTCTGAAGGCCGGTGAGTTACAGTTTTGCCTCGGCTAATTCGACAGCGAAATATTCACCTAACAGCGCCATATAGGCAACAGAACATCCCAGGATGCAGTCGCGCCTAGCTTCGGCACGTACCGCGACGTCAGCGTCGACGCTGACGCTGTGCAAGGTCTGCGAGACGATTGTCAAGGTAAGGTCTCGAATACAAGAACAGATTCCCGCTCACTATTCACCAACGAACGGCTTCCCGGTTTCCCTGTTCCAGATCCCCTCCGTCAGTCCTCTGCTCAATGGCCACCGTATCTGGGCCCTCGCTGCTCGCCATCCTTCTCCCTTTCGCACCGCGCAGAAGATGCCGTACCAGCCAACAGCCCACAACACGGCTTCTTTGGTACGTATGGCTTGCGCCGCTCCAGTTCCCCTCCGTCAGTCTTCTGCTCAATGACCGCCGTATCTGGTCCCGTCGCTGCTCGCCATCCTTCTCCCGGGCGACGCGCCCAGCCAACAGCCCACAACACGGCTTCTTCGGTAAGCACGCCTTGCGCCGCGCTTCGTGGCGTGAATAGGTGCCGTTCTCCGCGCCCAACGGTGCGGTGTCGGCTTTCGCGTCCACGCTACCATTTGCTGCGAGGGCACGGGCCTCGAGGAATGCGGGACGCGCCGAGCGTCTGGACAAAAATTGCAGGTGAGCGATCAGAGCGACATCAAGAGATCGCGTGAACACCTACAGTGCACCGCGAGGTGTTACATCCGGGCAAGGAGCTGGCTGCTGCTAGCGGCCTGGGTAGCGACGACGCGATGCGCGCGTCGAGCGAGGGGATGTGAGTCCGAAGGGACTGGCTTCGCGCGTCGTGTGCGAGCATTTGTGTGCAACATCACCACTGTCACCGACCCGGGGACTGCATGCGGGACATGACTGCCAGCATCGGGGGAGCGGACTTGGGGGACTCGAGGGAGCGGAAGCGAAGGGAGCTAGGTGAGTACCGGGGGCAGGTCTTATACACTCGACCACGCGGAGGATCACCTCTTCCTGCGCGCATTCTGCCGGGGCCTCGATCCACGGTAAGTCCCATTTCCCCTCGTTACGTGTGTGTTTCGTGGCCTCCGGCCTCCGATCAGATTCACATCGTGCTGGGCGATGTAGCGTGTTCTCCGGTAAGTAAGCTCCTTCATTCTTTCGTAGAGTACATTGCTACTTCTGTCGTCTAGAAAATATCATCTCCACCATTTTGTATATGACACAGTACCCAGGCCTAGTATTTCAGGAAACGGGTCACAAGTTCAGGATTTATTTAATGTTCGAAGCTTACCGGGGGCCTGAATGTCGGTGGATTTGTGTGAAAAGACAGAGATAGACCGTCAAAATCTAAGCTGTCAGTCTCACAAAGGCCATCCTCCACTTTACAAATCATTGTACAAATGGTATATATTTTTGAGGTCAAAGGAAACTTGTTTTGAGTAGGACACTGGTGATTTGACATGGAAGAAGCTGTGAGAATGATCGGATTCACCGCGGTGCGCCATGCAAGCATTTTACTTCACCGCGAGTGATCTCGACATGCGCCCGTTCAAACCTCACTCTACACTCCAGATTGTTGCTCTTCGCTTTGTCTACCTTGTAGAGCATTATCCTAGTTAAGGTATGTTAGTCACATTTTGAGACAGGTGCAGCCACAGCGCAGCATTCAATATATGGCGTACCAATCTGGCACGAAGCATTGCTTCCCTGCTTGCCACTGCGAGTGCCCTCCGAAGCAGTTGTCCCTGCCACTAGGACATGGCTAAGCCATTTAATTCAATCTTTCAGCTCAATAAAATGACTGACTGTAGTGTCTACAGAATAAATATATTTTCTAATGCCGCTTTCAAGTAAGAGACACCACTCAGTTGCAAGTCCAAAGCAGCATCCAGTGTCCATCATGCCTTCCATCTCGGGACTCATCCTCCGTTGGCAAAATGAGACTGATGCCCGTAGTGTCCGACAGCCGGTGGATACCATCAGATCAGTGAATTTCGGCAGGACTCTCACCTGCCGTCATCTGAGATTCTCATGCGGGAGAGGATCCATGATTCTCGGAAAAATAAACTGAGCCACAGAAAGATATACCACTAGCATGAGGGATTATTTCATGAATCTGAACTGGACTCGAGGAATATTTCTCAGCTCAGAGGGACAGTACATGCAGAAACAGAATTCACACAGCAACCGGAGATCAGCACATTTTACTTAATCCTGCTGTCCGTGAGTAGATGCCAAGAGTTCTATTTATGAGTGCGGAAGATTGCGAGGACCATCCGTGTTTCAAGGGGTTGCAGTGACGTTGCTGCGGGAGATCCTCGACCCTCCCGAGGCTCCGTTGAGCTTTTATTTAGCATCATCCTCCTTGCGTGCTCGCACCCTCACCTTGCCCCTCGGAATTTCCTCGAACAGCCTGTCAACATGATGTGAGTATTCAGCTTCTTGCTATATATGTGCATGTGTCATGCTAAATATCTAGCAGCCACGCCTGTGGCAATCAGAGAGCTGGATGATTTGTCGATACCAGCCTCATGCGCAGGCAACGGGCGAAGCCCGGCACCTGCCTCCCATTCTGGATCCCTGCATGTCTCGCACTGGGCTGCTCCGAGATCTGCAGATTGTATCTCAGTGAGTCCTCTGCAGTTAAATCAGCTGACTGGAAGTAGAACTCACAAGTCCCTTCGAAACCCCGAATTTCTTGCCCATTTTTAGAGGATCCGGAGCTCCGCAGCGAGTGGCGAGCTCCTGCCAGGACAAGTCATCCTGATCGGTGCTGACAGTTTGTCAATGTCGACCTGATTCGCCGGCGACGGGCAAAGTCCGGTGCCCTCTGTGTCACATTGGGCTGCTCCAATACCTGCGGTATCTATTCTGGTGAGTCCTTTACGGTTTAATTAGCCGTATCAAAACTTGAGCTCACCAAATTTCCCCGGAATGTCGGGTTTCTTCAGCTTCTTTTTCAGGCTCCAGTGCCCCGCGGCGAGTGGCAGACTCACCCTAGAGCAATTATACGTGTTCAGCACCGACGGTTTGTCGATGCTGATGTTAGTTGCATGTGTACTGCCGGGCGCAGCCCGGTACATGGATTTGCTGTTGTGCAGACATTGGTTAGCATTTTTGTTAGTTTGTCTGTATTTGATACTAACTCATGGCGATGCTGCTGATGTGGGACACGCGCGGAATGGCAAATGCAGCGACCATGTTTTGAAGGCATCGAGAGTGCGCACAGTGCCCTGGCCTTCGCACGCATGTAAGTACGCCTCGTGCTGTGCAAATCTAATTCATATGATGCTGTCATCTTTGCTTACCATTCCCGCTATGCAGCTCACGCAATGGTCGCGTTGCGCACACTATCGTTTGAGGGCGGGAAGACGGATCGCACTCGCAGGCTGTGCGACTGCTCCCTATTGCCCGTAAGTGCTTGTCTGTTGTGGTCACTAGTACATATGTACGCTTGGGGGCGGGCGGACACGGACAGGTGGAGAGGGGCCCGCAATGCCTCTACGCAATGTGTTGATCGGGCACGGAGCTCTGTCATGGCGCGACTGTTCCCGTGAACAAGGTGTTGGGGCGGGGGTTCATATCAAAAGTGGAGGCAGCGCGTGTCAGAAGGGCGGTTGAAGGGGCGGCCCGTCTGTGAGATGATGAGCGGGGATGGTGCGAGGAACGAGATGGGCGTGGATCAGGCGCGCTCTGCAATTACCGTCATGGAGAAGCGTGGAGCCGCACACCGGTTGCGCCGCCTCAAGCAACGCGACGGGCGTCGGGCGAGAACTCGTGACTGGGCGGCCTACGGCGCATGGGGGTGTGTACCGCGCTCTGCGAGATATTGGTTGCCTGCGGACCACCGCGCTCTGGGCTCGACGGGCATTCTGAAGGGCGGGTGCGAGGCCCGTCGGATGCCGTTCACGCCTCGTGGCGGTTTGAGTGCGCTTCGCAGGGTGACGTCGTAGCGTTGATCCAAGCTGAAGGGATGGCCCTGCGTAGATCGCGTTGGATCAGCACCGTGACATGGGGATGGACATGACGCGTGATGGTGCCAGGACCGCGATTAGCAAGGCGGCGTGAAGACGTTGCCGCGAGGATGCAGAGCGCTTCTCGTGCGTCGGAATTATGTCGGCCTGGGGCAGCATCGACGTCGAGAACCCTGTGTCCGGGACGAAATGCGGTGCGCGTGGCGGGATGGGGCGACGTGAGCATCATGCTGCTTGTCGAAGCTGGGAGTATATGTGAGTTTAACCCTTCTATGCAGCTACGCAACAACTCACATTCTCCTACACATGGCAGCTTGATCAGTTGTACGGCTTCGTGGTCCTTGTCGCGTGCATGCGAGTGATCATCGTGGATCCCTACGACGCGACGTAACGCGCGCTCTCGCGTTCGCATCGAGTTTGAGGCGATCACACCGTCGCAGCTTGCTTCCGGCGCGCCGTCTTTGGCCTCATGTCACGATGCGGGGGCGTGTGGGCCACGTATCGCGCGATCTTGCTGAACGCGCCGCGAGTGCTGCATGGCGATGGGTGGATGTGCTATCGAGCGGGGGCGATTGTGCGTTGGTCGCGAGAGGCGGGACATGCCCGGCCTTGGTGCCATTCGCGGAGGTATGTTGTCCCTTCACAATTGGCCGAGTCGGACCTATGCTCACGAGGCTCTTGGGAGGTCACCAACGCATTGATGCTGATGGGCAGGCCTGTGTACGTACTCCACTGCGATTTCCCGCGTATTTCGCATCCTTTGGAGCTGTTCTGAGATATGCGGGGATCGGTTTTGTGAGTGCTCTGCAGGCAAATTAGCCGAGTCAAATTTGCGCTCACCAGGCCTGCAGAAATCTATATTCAGTCACCCTTTTCACGAGCTCCAGCACCCCGCGGCGAGCGGCAATACGCGCCCAACAGCAAGCCCTCGGAGTCAGCGTCGCTACGTCGATGCTGACGGCGCGTGCGCAGGAGGCAGGCGCAGCCCGTTGTTCCCGCTTTGGGATGGCGGTTCCCAGTTCTTGATTGGTGTCCGGTCACTGTGAGAGCTTCACTTGCCGTTGACGATGAGACCCGGTTAGTGATTTTTATCCTTCGTTTGCGAGCTTGATTTTGTTGCTGACAAGTTCTCGGCCGTTCCGCACACAATAAGTGATGATGAATGGGTAAATGCTGATTTCACGCGTGCATCAGCGGTCGATGTCGTGTAACGGGACGACATCGGTGAGAATGCTGCGGATGGGGTGAAGTAAGTACTTCAGATCGATTTATGGTGAGACTGAGATCACTTACTTGTCTGTGGGAAGACGCGCAATCCGGCATTCTTCGCGTTGAGATAAGCGTACTCCGGTGTTGCGCGAAGGCTCGGACTGAGCAGCAAGTCGGCGGCGGTGGGTGACGTTCAAGCTACGGGATTGGAGGGGACGAGTCTGTCGTGCAGTGGATATGTATGTATGTAATGTCCGGTAGAAAACGAGGCGGCGGGAGGCGTGGTGGGGCGGGGGCGGGCGTGGATCGCATCGGGAGCGATCGCGAGCACGGCGGCATTTCTGGACGTGGGCGCGCGGTAGCGGCGTTATCCCCACAGGCAACCCGCAGAGCACGGCAATCTCGGCCAACGGGAGCTGTGTGACCCGCGAGACGAAGGTGAAGGACGGGGGAACCGCTGTTCGTGTGCCTTCGGAACACGAAAAGGAGGATCTGGGCAGATATACTTGCGTTGCGAGATCGCAAGGGGTCTGCGGAGAGGTCTGTAGGACCAGGCTCTCGTTCGAGCTGGACCGAGCAAACGCCGCCATCGAGCTCGATGCGATGATGCCGTCTTAGCTGTCCGCAGCAGTGCGTCTGGCGGCGCGTAGTCATCCCGCCCTGATACTGCGTCCCGAGACCTGGCTGCGGCACCCTGCGTGATCCCGCCAAGTTGCGCCGCGCACCGCGCGCCCTCAGCGTTGCAAGGGCCGTGAGATCGGCTCGGTTGTCGTTCCTCGAATGTCTTGAAAGCACAGGGTCCGGCAGATGTGAGCATGCAAGATCGAAGTGACACAGACAGAGTATCTACCTGTCGTGGTGCGTCGCCGTCATGATCTTGCCGGAACGACAGTGACGGGGAATATTGCCGTCCGCTTGAAAAGGAGACGCCGAGTGGCAGGACACGAGAACGCCGCCGGCGATGTACCGCGGCGTAGCTTCTGCTCCGACGCACAGGCAAAGACAAAGCCTGCGTTCCGAGCTGCCTGGGTACGATCCCATGGGCCACCCCGATGAGAGGATGTCCGCGCCGTGAATGCGGCGGTCTTACCGCGACAACCATGAACGATCAATCGTGAACCGTCGGCGCGATGCAGAGATGCAGTAAATTGCACTCACTTCTTCAAATCATCGACGGACCTGTACTCGAGATCGATCTGCTTAGCGCGGTCGATGTTGGCAGCACCAGCCGAGAAAGCGAGGGGGCGAGAGGCTCTGCATGTCGGAGATTTCGACGACGCAGTCTTGATGCGGGGAACTGAGTGCACGGGACGTGACCGGCGTCATCGTCAAGTTACGGTATACCGTGCGAGGGCAACGCGCCCCTGCTCTTGAGTGTAAGCCAGGTCGTTGAGTTCCAGCACCACAGGATTGCGTCGTCATCGTGAACGCAGGTCATTGTTGTGGTGAGAGAATGGCCTAAACGCCTTGAACGCCGCGAGTTACCGCGTCTGGCCGTAATCATGGTTCCCGCGTTCCAAGTCATCGCAAAGAACTTAGGCTCGAACAGAAAACTGGAACACGAAAACAAAATAATATATTCATTGATATGGACTACAGTATGTTCTTATGTACCTACGATAATTACGGGCTGGACTAGGCCGCCGTGCGCGACCGTACGTACCGTTGGCTTTGCTGACGTGCGGGAGGAAGTGAATTGACTTCGCGTAATTCACGTTCCACTCCAGCGTCGCAAGGATCTCCGTCTCGGTGTATGACGAGTCGGCGGGTTGCCCGCAGAGAGCGCGACGGATGAGGGCTGCTTTGCGGGCGACACGACACCAACCGAACGGAAGCGGTCGAGGCGAGAAAAAGCCCTGAATTGACAAATCAGTGAGAATGCGACGCACCTCAACGCCGCGCAGAAAATCGCGGTATACCACGCCTTTCGCCCTTGCCGTCGCGGGGGGAATTGCGGTCGTTCCAGCCCGCTGCATCAACGGCGCGCCGCATTTGCGCGCGATCGCGAGCGTCGCGAGCTGGGATGCGCGTGGGCGCCGTGCGTTGCTGCTGCTCGCGCTCGCAGTCGACTTGGCCGACTCTGGCTTGATCTTGGTCTTCGCTTTCTCAGTCTTTCGCTTTCTTTGCGTTGGGTAATGTGTCCGTATCTGCCTTGCGCTTGCGCGATGCGGGAGCCTGGGCCTTGACGGCTTTCGCTTCGGTTCTGGCGTCGTCGATCAGGCGCTCTTGCTCACACTCACGAAGTAATTCATCAACGTCAATACGGACGCTAAGGGGCGCGTTGCATCAGTGATGTGTTTCAGATAACCAACTAAGGTTGTGTACCTATCACCAATGCACTCGCAAGCTTTGGCCTTCCGGCCAAGTTCGAGCCAGCTCTCCAGGGCAAAGTTGACGCTCTCGGCGCAATTGAAGCCGAGGTTGATGCCCGCATGGTATCCGCGCGGGTACGTGATGACGAACTCGCCCGAGTTCTGGACGAGGGTGTTCGGCTTGCACGACGCATTGGCCAGCATCTTCGGCGACGCAAGGTAGGACTTGTGTCGAAGGAACTGCGGGCATCGCGAGCGGCCCTCCGGGAAATATCCTAAAAGGAAAGATCAGCACGGTGCCTCCGGAGGCGGAGAGCCAACTCGCCTTTCATGGTCTGCTCGAGAGCAGCTGCTCTTCCTTGCGGAACGGGCGTACCAAAACTTGGCCGCGCCGAAGTGGATGTAGTTGATGCTGAGGAGATCCATGTCCTCGACGTGCCAGGCGAAGGTCGCACGCCACATGCCGAAGTAGAGGTAAGGTGTGTTGACCCCTGGCAAGCCGTTCTGCGAGCTGGGGAGGAATACGAGACAACAATGATGGCAGGTGAGCAACATTCCATACTTTCGTCTCATCAGTGAAGAGCGACCCTAATGTGACGTAGGTGAGGCGCCAAGACTATAAATGAGGCGGCCTGGCCACGCACCTTGCATGTCAGCACCGTACAGTGCTGGTTTGCCAAAACCACAGTTGCGCCAGTACTGACGCTCTAGCTTTTGGCAGAACTCGGGCGTGTAGTCGAAGGGGTGCGTGTTGGGAGGAAGCCAGTCGGAGTCGGGGTCAAACGTCTCGAGGAAGGCGAGGTCTTTGGCGTGACGCTGCGCAAGGTTCGCCTGTCTCTCTTCATGTGTTTGCTGGCGACGACCTTTGCTCTTAGGCTTCTGCGATTTGCTTGTCGAAGGTGCTTCCTCCTCCGAGCCTTCTTCTTCCTCCTCTCGAAGACGTTCTCGTGTTGGTCGAGGGAGTGTGGTGGCCGTGGGATGTCCTTCTGTCGGTGAGGGGTCTTGTCGGCCTGGTCCTCAGGGGCGCTGCAGGACGCAGCAGGAGTCGGGATGTTCTGCGGAGGGGACGGGTGGTCTTTATTATCATGAGCAGCATCGATGGACTGGCTCCGCTCGCGCTCATCGTCCGGCTCGTCTGCTTTCCTCCTCCTCGTCTTCGGTTTCGGCGCGTTGCTACTTCTCGCGTGCAGGCCGACGTCGTCGACGCCAGGCGCGCGCCAGTCGTCCTTCGCGCAGAGCTCGCCCACTCCCTGACGCTCATGATACGGCGCTTTTCGATGTTCTGCGCTCGAAAGCGGCCGTTGTTGCCGAGCATGTGCTGCTCGATTGGATTCTTGATTTTCACGGCGGCCAGTTGCGCGTTCAGAGGCGGCAGCGCGTCTTTCCTGCTCATACATGTGAATGACGCGCGCCCGCAAGGGATGAAACGGACTGACCATTGCTTCGGAGGTATGACCTTCACGATCCCGCTCTTGTTACCCCAGCACTCGATCTTGTTCATGTACCCCTCGAAATCCTCAAACTCCTCCATGGTAGGCTTGAAGACGGGTATTCCACGCGTAGCTAGGGGGTCATCCTCGGGGTCGAGCCATGTCCTGCCATCCGAGCTGGGCGAAGGAGGCAATGGAGTGGGATCGGAATCTTTATAAAAGTGATCGGGCTGAATGGGAGGTGTTGGTGAAGAGGATCGCGAGGTCGACATGGATGGTGTTTGGCTTGGTGCAGACATTGTCGATAAACTGATGTTTGCGCAGCCGGGAGCGCGCGAACCGATTGTAAGTACTGTGGTCCGTGCGTCCGATTGAAGGCCACTCGTGAGCAATCCAGCGGGCGAAGAGACGTTTTCTGCCGCTACTGGGGCGCTCGTATGATGTGGTAGAGAGCAAGAGATGGACGAGCACGTCGGTAACGACGACGAGCAAGCAGTCCAGGGATTGTCGAGCCTCAGCCAGACTCGCCCGCCGCCGGCCAGAACTCGGAGCTTCAATCATCCCACGGCCTCGCCGCGCCGGGCAGCTGCAGCCACCGGGCAGCTCTCTCTCAGTCCTCATTGACATCTGCTCGATCTCTCGTCCTCGCGTCTGCCGCCACTCGTGCTCTGCGCCCATTCGCGGTCCTCGTTGAGATCGACACCGCCGATAACTCTGCAACTTAGTCGTTTTCTTATTCTCTAAACCACCAAGGGAGTTCGACTTGGTCGTTTCCAGCCTCTCTCCCTTTGTGTGCTCGACTTGGTTGTTTTCACTCGCTCCCCTTGGTAAGTGCGACTTGGTCGTTTTCCGCCGCCTCGCTTGCTCGCCCTCATCCGGGAGCCTGTGCAGTATTTTTGGTATCTAGAGGCACGGCACCGTTCGTCGTTTCTCGCTGCCTCCCCGCTTTTCCTGCCCGATCCCGCTTTTCCCGGACAAGTCCCGCTCCGACAGTCACGAAACGCGCCCTTCCGCCGCCTCCAGATACGCGGTCTCTCTCACTGTAGCGCGACGGCACCGATGCGGAATGCGCGGACACTGTGCCCAACAACACCGGAACAAGCGCGAGGCGCGTCAAACGCGTCCGCACAAGGACAACGCCGGGATGCACATTTATGCGCCCTGCAACGCCGGAACACGATGACCAGACCCGTCAACTTGACGATGACGCCCTCCCAGGACCACCGCCGGAAGCGCGTCAAACTCGCCGCCGGCGCGCGTGAACGGGCCTGAGACCGTGTCGACGGGAGGGCGCGGAAGTCCGACGACGCCCAAAGCCCGCAGCGTCAAACCGATCCGCACGAGGACGACGCGAGACCGACGGGTTCGCAGGAGAACCAACGGGCGCGCATCGTACTTGACGATGACGCCCTCGGTGTCGCGGATGGCGCGTCGGTCGGAGGTGCGGGAAATGGCTCAGGACTGGAAACGCGAGGAATGCTCCGGTGAGTTCGCATACGAGCTCGTACTCATGCCAGACTTACCGATATCCAGCCCAGTTCGGATGTACGCCACCCAGCGCTGTCATCCGCATCTTCATGCCGCGTCCGTGGGCGCTGAAAACGCGTCGATGGGAGGACGCGGGAATTCCACACGGCGACGCGTCAAGTCCGCGCGCTGACGACGCAAGAGCGACGCAGACGCAGGAAGCCCACCGGACGCACGCCGTACTTGACGATGACGCTCTTGGCGTGCTCGTAGGACCACCGCCGGAAGCGCGTCAAAGTCGACGCCGGCGCGCATGAACGGGCCTGAGACAGCGCTGAAAACGTGTCAACAGGAGGGTCCAAACGACGACGACACGAGGCCGACGGAGTCGCAGGAGAACCACCGGACGCGCACCATACTTGACGATGACGCCCTCGATGTCGCGGATGGCGCGGCGGTCGGAGGGTGTGGGGAATGGCTCGGGACTGGGAACGCGAGGAGCGCTTGGGTGAGTTTGCATACGAGCTCATACTCCATCCCGGACTTACCGATATCCAGTCCAGTTCGGATGTACGTCACCCAGCGCCGTCATCCGCATCTTCACGTCGCGTCCATCGATGGGAAGACGCGGGAAATGCACCCGACGACGCGTAAAGTCCGCACGACGACGACGCAAGAGCGACGCAGACGCAGGAAACCCACCGGACGCGCATCGTACTTGACGATGACGCCCTTGGTGTCGCGGAGCGCGCGTCGGTCGGAGATGTAGGGAAATGACCCGGGATGCGGTGGAGACGGAGGAAAGGCAAGGAGTGTTCAGGTGAGTCCGCGCACGAGCTCGTACTCATGCCAGACTTACCGATGTCCAGCCCAGTTTGGATGCACGCCTCCCAGCGGCGTCGTCCGCATCTTCATGTCGCATCCGGGCCAGAAAGATGCGGGGTCTCGGGAGGCGCTTCAGCGATGACGGTCTCGAACACGTCTTCCGGCGACGCGTCCAGATCCCGCAGCGCTGCGATGGAGTCGGGAATGCAACGGAGGTGATGCGGCGCGATGAGGCTTGCCGCAGACAGTCTGGGCGGACGTGATGAGAGCGATCGGAACACGATGGGGGCAGCTGGAGTGCGAAGGACACAGCTGCAACGCGCCCAGGTGAGCATAGCAGCCGCGTTGGTAGCATTCGAGAACTCACCTTCATCACCCGATCCAGCCCACCTCGATCGACCCCACATCCGACGCACATCCAGCCCAATCCAGAGCGCACGCGCGACCGAATTCATGCGCAACGCAGAGGGAGCGCCAGATCGACGCGAGCGTCCACCGGCAGGACGAGATTGGCAACCAGCGCCAGCGGAGTGCAACACGGGGCACACTCTGGACGCGCTGCATGCGCCCAGTTCGCGCCTCCTTATCGACCACCAAGCCTTTTCCCTAAAGGCCTGCAGGCCGCTCGCCGCGGGGCGTCGAATTTTGGAAAATTCGCGAGCAACGTGAGTTTCCTGCCAGTCTGGATGAGCCTCAAAATCACTCGGCTAAACTCAGTACAGGAGAGCTCACCATAACACGAATAACGCAACACGTACACGCATGAGTATCGCGGAACACTCGGCGAACGCGTCCGTCGGGCTGCGCCCGACGTCCGCGACGTGAGCGTCGACGCTTTCTTCGTGGGACTTAATCTTCGAGCAGGTAGGCCGCTCGCCGCGGGGCATTGAATGTTGGAAATTCGGGCACAAAAAGACGGGGTTCTAGGCGTCACGGTGAGCATACGTTCGCCTCGGCTAATTATAAGCTAATCTGCCTTACTGACATGCTGAAATCGGTTTCAGAACCTCCGCACATAACACAATGCTTACAACGAGGGCGTACGTCGGGCTTCGCCCGACTCCCGCCGCCCGCGAAGTGAGCGTCGACGGTTCCCGTCGACGCTGTTCCCGTCGACGCTGACTTCGTATCTTTTGCTCTAGGGACGCGCACGCCGCTCGGCGCGGGCCCTGAATCCTGGAAATTTTGACGCGAAATCTGCCTTTTCGACGGTTCATGGGGAGTACAGTTCGGCCTCGCTATTCCACGATAAGATCACTCACCAGCAAGCGCAGAAACACGCGCACAATTGCGATCGTCTTCCGCAGCGTCAACGGCCTATGGCCGTTGACGCCGCCTTCGAGGTCATTGTCCTAATGGCGCGCATCGCCGCTCACCGCGGGGCATCGAAATCTGGAAAATCGGCGCCTCAAAATGGGGTTTCTGAAGGCCGGTGAGTTACAGTTTTGCCTCGGCTAATTCGACAGCGAAATATTCACCTAACAGCGCCATATAGGCAACAGAACATCCCAGGATGCAGTCGCGCCTAGCTTCGGCACGTACCGCGACGTCAGCGTCGACGCTGACGCTGTGCAAGGTCTGCGAGACGATTGTCAAGGTAAGGTCTCGAATACAAGAACAGATTCCCGCTCACTATTCACCAACGAACGGCTTCCCGGTTTCCCTGTTCCAGATCCCCTCCGTCAGTCCTCTGCTCAATGGCCACCGTATCTGGGCCCTCGCTGCTCGCCATCCTTCTCCCTTTCGCACCGCGCAGAAGATGCCGTACCAGCCAACAGCCCACAACACGGCTTCTTTGGTACGTATGGCTTGCGCCGCTCCAGTTCCCCTCCGTCAGTCTTCTGCTCAATGACCGCCGTATCTGGTCCCGTCGCTGCTCGCCATCCTTCTCCCGGGCGACGCGCCCAGCCAACAGCCCACAACACGGCTTCTTCGGTAAGCACGCCTTGCGCCGCGCTTCGTGGCGTGAATAGGTGCCGTTCTCCGCGCCCAACGGTGCGGTGTCGGCTTTCGCGTCCACGCTACCATTTGCTGCGAGGGCACGGGCCTCGAGGAATGCGGGACGCGCCGAGCGTCTGGACAAAAATTGCAGGTGAGCGATCAGAGCGACATCAAGAGATCGCGTGAACACCTACAGTGCACCGCGAGGTGTTACATCCGGGCAAGGAGCTGGCTGCTGCTAGCGGCCTGGGTAGCGACGACGCGATGCGCGCGTCGAGCGAGGGGATGTGAGTCCGAAGGGACTGGCTTCGCGCGTCGTGTGCGAGCATTTGTGTGCAACATCACCACTGTCACCGACCCGGGGACTGCATGCGGGACATGACTGCCAGCATCGGGGGAGCGGACTTGGGGGACTCGAGGGAGCGGAAGCGAAGGGAGCTAGGTGAGTACCGGGGGCAGGTCTTATACACTCGACCACGCGGAGGATCACCTCTTCCTGCGCGCATTCTGCCGGGGCCTCGATCCACGGTAAGTCCCATTTCCCCTCGTTACGTGTGTGTTTCGTGGCCTCCGGCCTCCGATCAGATTCACATCGTGCTGGGCGATGTAGCGTGTTCTCCGGTAAGTAAGCTCCTTCATTCTTTCGTAGAGTACATTGCTACTTCTGTCGTCTAGAAAATATCATCTCCACCATTTTGTATATGACACAGTACCCAGGCCTAGTATTTCAGGAAACGGGTCACAAGTTCAGGATTTATTTAATGTTCGAAGCTTACCGGGGGCCTGAATGTCGGTGGATTTGTGTGAAAAGACAGAGATAGACCGTCAAAATCTAAGCTGTCAGTCTCACAAAGGCCATCCTCCACTTTACAAATCATTGTACAAATGGTATATATATTTTTGAGGTCAAAGGAAACTTGTTTTGAGTAGGACACTGGTGATTTGACATGGAAGAAGCTGTGAGAATGATCGGATTCACCGCGGTGCGCCATGCAAGCATTTTACTTCACCGCGAGTGATCTCGACATGCGCCCGTTCAAACCTCACTCTACACTCCAGATTGTTGCTCTTCGCTTTGTCTACCTTGTAGAGCATTATCCTAGTTAAGGTATGTTAGTCACATTTTGAGACAGGTGCAGCCACAGCGCAGCATTCAATATATGGCGTACCAATCTGGCACGAAGCATTGCTTCCCTGCTTGCCACTGCGAGTGCCCTCCGAAGCAGTTGTCCCTGCCACTAGGACATGGCTAAGCCATTTAATTCAATCTTTCAGCTCAATAAAATGACTGACTGTAGTGTCTACAGAATAAATATATTTTCTAATGCCGCTTTCAAGTAAGAGACACCACTCAGTTGCAAGTCCAAAGCAGCATCCAGTGTCCATCATGCCTTCCATCTCGGGACTCATCCTCCGTTGGCAAAATGAGACTGATGCCCGTAGTGTCCGACAGCCGGTGGATACCATCAGATCAGTGAATTTCGGCAGGACTCTCACCTGCCGTCATCTGAGATTCTCATGCGGGAGAGGATCCATGATTCTCGGAAAAATAAACTGAGCCACAGAAAGATATACCACTAGCATGAGGGATTATTTCATGAATCTGAACTGGACTCGAGGAATATTTCTCAGCTCAGAGGGACAGTACATGCAGAAACAGAATTCACACAGCAACCGGAGATCAGCACATTTTACTTAATCCTGCTGTCCGTGAGTAGATGCCAAGAGTTCTATTTATGAGTGCGGAAGATTGCGAGGACCATCCGTGTTTCAAGGGGTTGCAGTGACGTTGCTGCGGGAGATCCTCGACCCTCCCGAGGCTCCGTTGAGCTTTTATTTAGCATCATCCTCCTTGCGTGCTCGCACCCTCACCTTGCCCCTCGGAATTTCCTCGAACAGCCTGTCAACATGATGTGAGTATTCAGCTTCTTGCTATATATGTGCATGTGTCATGCTAAATATCTAGCAGCCACGCCTGTGGCAATCAGAGAGCTGGATGATTTGTCGATACCAGCCTCATGCGCAGGCAACGGGCGAAGCCCGGCACCTGCCTCCCATTCTGGATCCCTGCATGTCTCGCACTGGGCTGCTCCGAGATCTGCAGATTGTATCTCAGTGAGTCCTCTGCAGTTAAATCAGCTGACTGGAAGTAGAACTCACAAGTCCCTTCGAAACCCCGAATTTCTTGCCCATTTTTAGAGGATCCGGAGCTCCGCAGCGAGTGGCGAGCTCCTGCCAGGACAAGTCATCCTGATCGGTGCTGACAGTTTGTCAATGTCGACCTGATTCGCCGGCGACGGGCAAAGTCCGGTGCCCTCTGTGTCACATTGGGCTGCTCCAATACCTGCGGTATCTATTCTGGTGAGTCCTTTACGGTTTAATTAGCCGTATCAAAACTTGAGCTCACCAAATTTCCCCGGAATGTCGGGTTTCTTCAGCTTCTTTTTCAGGCTCCAGTGCCCCGCGGCGAGTGGCAGACTCACCCTAGAGCAATTATACGTGTTCAGCACCGACGGTTTGTCGATGCTGATGTTAGTTGCATGTGTACTGCCGGGCGCAGCCCGGTACATGGATTTGCTGTTGTGCAGACATTGGTTAGCATTTTTGTTAGTTTGTCTGTATTTGATACTAACTCATGGCGATGCTGCTGATGTGGGACACGCGCGGAATGGCAAATGCAGCGACCATGTTTTGAAGGCATCGAGAGTGCGCACAGTGCCCTGGCCTTCGCACGCATGTAAGTACGCCTCGTGCTGTGCAAATCTAATTCATATGATGCTGTCATCTTTGCTTACCATTCCCGCTATGCAGCTCACGCAATGGTCGCGTTGCGCACACTATCGTTTGAGGGCGGGAAGACGGATCGCACTCGCAGGCTGTGCGACTGCTCCCTATTGCCCGTAAGTGCTTGTCTGTTGTGGTCACTAGTACATATGTACGCTTGGGGGCGGGCGGACACGGACAGGTGGAGAGGGGCCCGCAATGCCTCTACGCAATGTGTTGATCGGGCACGGAGCTCTGTCATGGCGCGACTGTTCCCGTGAACAAGGTGTTGGGGCGGGGGTTCATATCAAAAGTGGAGGCAGCGCGTGTCAGAAGGGCGGTTGAAGGGGCGGCCCGTCTGTGAGATGATGAGCGGGGATGGTGCGAGGAACGAGATGGGCGTGGATCAGGCGCGCTCTGCAATTACCGTCATGGAGAAGCGTGGAGCCGCACACCGGTTGCGCCGCCTCAAGCAACGCGACGGGCGTCGGGCGAGAACTCGTGACTGGGCGGCCTACGGCGCATGGGGGTGTGTACCGCGCTCTGCGAGATATTGGTTGCCTGCGGACCACCGCGCTCTGGGCTCGACGGGCATTCTGAAGGGCGGGTGCGAGGCCCGTCGGATGCCGTTCACGCCTCGTGGCGGTTTGAGTGCGCTTCGCAGGGTGACGTCGTAGCGTTGATCCAAGCTGAAGGGATGGCCCTGCGTAGATCGCGTTGGATCAGCACCGTGACATGGGGATGGACATGACGCGTGATGGTGCCAGGACCGCGATTAGCAAGGCGGCGTGAAGACGTTGCCGCGAGGATGCAGAGCGCTTCTCGTGCGTCGGAATTATGTCGGCCTGGGGCAGCATCGACGTCGAGAACCCTGTGTCCGGGACGAAATGCGGTGCGCGTGGCGGGATGGGGCGACGTGAGCATCATGCTGCTTGTCGAAGCTGGGAGTATATGTGAGTTTAACCCTTCTATGCAGCTACGCAACAACTCACATTCTCCTACACATGGCAGCTTGATCAGTTGTACGGCTTCGTGGTCCTTGTCGCGTGCATGCGAGTGATCATCGTGGATCCCTACGACGCGACGTAACGCGCGCTCTCGCGTTCGCATCGAGTTTGAGGCGATCACACCGTCGCAGCTTGCTTCCGGCGCGCCGTCTTTGGCCTCATGTCACGATGCGGGGGCGTGTGGGCCACGTATCGCGCGATCTTGCTGAACGCGCCGCGAGTGCTGCATGGCGATGGGTGGATGTGCTATCGAGCGGGGCGATTGTGCGTTGGTCGCGAGAGGCGGGACATGCCCGGCCTTGGTGCCATTCGCGGAGGTATGTTGTCCCTTCACAATTGGCCGAGTCGGACCTATGCTCACGAGGCTCTTGGGAGGTCACCAACGCATTGATGCTGATGGGCAGGCCTGTGTACGTACTCCACTGCGATTTCCCGCGTATTTCGCATCCTTTGGAGCTGTTCTGAGATATGCGGGGATCGGTTTTGTGAGTGCTCTGCAGGCAAATTAGCCGAGTCAAATTTGCGCTCACCAGGCCTGCAGAAATCTATATTCAGTCACCCTTTTCACGAGCTCCAGCACCCCGCGGCGAGCGGCAATACGCGCCCAACAGCAAGCCCTCGGAGTCAGCGTCGCTACGTCGATGCTGACGGCGCGTGCGCAGGAGGCAGGCGCAGCCCGTTGTTCCCGCTTTGGGATGGCGGTTCCCAGTTCTTGATTGGTGTCCGGTCACTGTGAGAGCTTCACTTGCCGTTGACGATGAGACCCGGTTAGTGATTTTTATCCTTCGTTTGCGAGCTTGATTTTGTTGCTGACAAGTTCTCGGCCGTTCCGCACACAATAAGTGATGATGAATGGGTAAATGCTGATTTCACGCGTGCATCAGCGGTCGATGTCGTGTAACGGGACGACATCGGTGAGAATGCTGCGGATGGGGTGAAGTAAGTACTTCAGATCGATTTATGGTGAGACTGAGATCACTTACTTGTCTGTGGGAAGACGCGCAATCCGGCATTCTTCGCGTTGAGATAAGCGTACTCCGGTGTTGCGCGAAGGCTCGGACTGAGCAGCAAGTCGGCGGCGGTGGGTGACGTTCAAGCTACGGGATTGGAGGGGACGAGTCTGTCGTGCAGTGGATATGTATGTATGTAATGTCCGGTAGAAAACGAGGCGGCGGGAGGCGTGGTGGGGCGGGGGCGGGCGTGGATCGCATCGGGAGCGATCGCGAGCACGGCGGCATTTCTGGACGTGGGCGCGCGGTAGCGGCGTTATCCCCACAGGCAACCCGCAGAGCACGGCAATCTCGGCCAACGGGAGCTGTGTGACCCGCGAGACGAAGGTGAAGGACGGGGGAACCGCTGTTCGTGTGCCTTCGGAACACGAAAAGGAGGATCTGGGCAGATATACTTGCGTTGCGAGATCGCAAGGGGTCTGCGGAGAGGTCTGTAGGACCAGGCTCTCGTTCGAGCTGGACCGAGCAAACGCCGCCATCGAGCTCGATGCGATGATGCCGTCTTAGCTGTCCGCAGCAGTGCGTCTGGCGGCGCGTAGTCATCCCGCCCTGATACTGCGTCCCGAGACCTGGCTGCGGCACCCTGCGTGATCCCGCCAAGTTGCGCCGCGCACCGCGCGCCCTCAGCGTTGCAAGGGCCGTGAGATCGGCTCGGTTGTCGTTCCTCGAATGTCTTGAAAGCACAGGGTCCGGCAGATGTGAGCATGCAAGATCGAAGTGACACAGACAGAGTATCTACCTGTCGTGGTGCGTCGCCGTCATGATCTTGCCGGAACGACAGTGACGGGGAATATTGCCGTCCGCTTGAAAAGGAGACGCCGAGTGGCAGGACACGAGAACGCCGCCGGCGATGTACCGCGGCGTAGCTTCTGCTCCGACGCACAGGCAAAGACAAAGCCTGCGTTCCGAGCTGCCTGGGTACGATCCCATGGGCCACCCCGATGAGAGGATGTCCGCGCCGTGAATGCGGCGGTCTTACCGCGACACCATGAACGATCAATCGTGAACCGTCGGCGCGATGCAGAGATGCAGTAAATTGCACTCACTTCTTCAAATCATCGACGGACCTGTACTCGAGATCGATCTGCTTAGCGCGGTCGATGTTGGCAGCACCAGCCGAGAAAGCGAGGGGGCGAGAGGCTCTGCATGTCGGAGATTTTCGACGACGCAGTCTTGATGCGGGGAACTGAGTGCACGGGACGTGACCGGCGTCATCGTCAAGTTACGGTATACCGTGCGAGGGCAACGCGCCCCTGCTCTTGAGTGTAAGCCAGGTCGTTGAGTTCCAGCACCACAGGATTGCGTCGTCATCGTGAACGCAGGTCATTGTTGTGGTGAGAGAATGGCCTAAACGCCTTGAACGCCGCGAGTTACCGCGTCTGGCCGTAATCATGGTTCCCGCGTTCCAAGTCATCGCAAAGAACTTAGGCTCGAACAGAAAACTGGAACACGAAAACAAAATAATATATTCATTGATATGGACTACAGTATGTTCTTATGTACCTACGATAATTACGGGCTGGACTAGGCCGCCGTGCGCGACCGTACGTACCGTTGGCTTTGCTGACGTGCGGGAGGAAGTGAATTGACTTCGCGTAATTCACGTTCCACTCCAGCGTCGCAAGGATCTCCGTCTCGGTGTATGACGAGTCGGCGGGTTGCCCGCAGAGAGCGCGACGGATGAGGGCTGCTTTGCGGGCGACACGACACCAACCGAACGGAAGCGGTCGAGGCGAGAAAAAGCCCTGAATTGACAAATCAGTGAGAATGCGACGCACCTCAACGCCGCGCAGAAATCGCGGTATACCACGCCTGTTCGCCCTTGCCGTCGCGGGGGGAATTGCGGTCGTTCCAGCCCGCTGCATCAACGGCGCGCCGCATTTGCGCGCGATCGCGAGCGTCGCGAGCTGGGATGCGCGTGGGCGCCGTGCGTTGCTGCTGCTCGCGCTCGCAGTCGACTTGGCCGACTCTGGCTTGATCTTGGTCTTCGCTTTCTCAGTCTTCGCTTTCTTTGCGTTGGGTAATGTGTCCGTATCTGCCTTGCGCTTGCGCGATGCGGGAGCCTGGGCCTTGACGGCTTTCGCTTCGGTTCTGGCGTCGTCGATCAGGCGCTCTTGCTCACACTCACGAAGTAATTCATCAACGTCAATACGGACGCTAAGGGGCGCGTTGCATCAGTGATGTGTTTCAGATAACCAACTAAGGTTGTGTACCTATCACCAATGCACTCGCAAGCTTTGGCCTTCCGGCCAAGTTCGAGCCAGCTCTCCAGGGCAAAGTTGACGCTCTCGGCGCAATTGAAGCCGAGGTTGATGCCCGCATGGTATCCGCGCGGGTACGTGATGACGAACTCGCCCGAGTTCTGGACGAGGGTGTTCGGCTTGCACGACGCATTGGCCAGCATCTTCGGCGACGCAAGGTAGGACTTGTGTCGAAGGAACTGCGGGCATCGCGAGCGGCCCTCCGGGAAATATCCTAAAAAGGAAAGATCAGCACGGTGCCTCCGGAGGCGGAGAGCCAACTCGCCTTTCATGGTCTGCTCGAGAGCAGCTGCTCTTCCTTGCGGAACGGCGTACCAAAACTTGGCCGCGCCGAAGTGGATGTAGTTGATGCTGAGGAGATCCATGTCCTCGACGTGCCAGGCGAAGGTCGCACGCCACATGCCGAAGTAGAGGTAAGGTGTGTTGACCCCTGGCAAGCCGTTCTGCGAGCTGGGGAGGATACGAGACAACAATGATGGCAGGTGAGCAACATTCCATACTTTCGTCTCATCAGTGAAGAGCGACCCTAATGTGACGTAGGTGAGGCGCCAAGACTATAAATGAGGCGGCCTGGCCACGCACCTTGCATGTCAGCACCGTACAGTGCTGGTTTGCCAAAACCACAGTTGCGCCAGTACTGACGCTCTAGCTTTTGGCAGAACTCGGGCGTGTAGTCGAAGGGGTGCGTGTTGGGAGGAAGCCAGTCGGAGTCGGGGTCAAACGTCTCGAGGAAGGCGAGGTCTTTGGCGTGACGCTGCGCAAGGTTCGCCTGTCTCTCTTCATGTGTTTGCTGGCGACGACCTTTGCTCTTAGGCTTCTGCGATTTGCTTGTCGAAGGTGCTTCCTCCTCCGAGCCTTCTTCTTCCTCCTCTCGAAGACGTTCTCGTGTTGGTCGAGGGAGTGTGGTGGCCGTGGGATGTCCTTCTGTCGGTGAGGGGTCTTTGTCGGCCTGGTCCTCAGGGGCGCTGCAGGACGCAGCAGGAGTCGGGATGTTCTGCGGAGGGGACGGGTGGTCTTTATTATCATGAGCAGCATCGATGGACTGGCTCCGCTCGCGCTCATCGTCCGGCTCGTCTGCTTTCCTCCTCCTCGTCTTCGGTTTCGGCGCGTTGCTACTTCTCGCGTGCAGGCCGACGTCGTCGACGCCAGGCGCGCGCCAGTCGTCCTTCGCGCAGAGCTCGGCCCACTCCCTGACGCTCATGATACGGCGCTTTTCGATGTTCTGCGCTCGAAAGCGGCCGTTGTTGCCGAGCATGTGCTGCTCGATTGGATTCTTGATTTTCACGGCGGCCAGTTGCGCGTTCAGAGGCGGCAGCGCGTCTTTCCTGCTCATACATGTGAATGACGCGCGCCCGCAAGGGATGAAACGGACTGACCATTGCTTCGGAGGTATGACCTTCACGATCCCGCTCTTGTTACCCCAGCACTCGATCTTGTTCATGTACCCCTCGAAATCCTCAAACTCCTCCATGGTAGGCTTGAAGACGGGTATTCCACGCGTAGCTAGGGGGTCATCCTCGGGGTCGAGCCATGTCCTGCCATCCGAGCTGGGCGAAGGAGGCAATGGAGTGGGATCGGAATCTTTATAAAAGTGATCGGGCTGAATGGGAGGTGTTGGTGAAGAGGATCGCGAGGTCGACATGGATGGTGTTTGGCTTGGTGCAGACATTGTCGATAAACTGATGTTTGCGCAGCCGGGAGCGCGCGACCGGATTGTAAGTACTGTGGTCCGTGCGTCCGATTGAAGGCCACTCGTGAGCAATCCAGCGGGCGAAGAGACGTTTCTGCCGCTACTGGGGCGCTCGTATGATGTGGTAGAGAGCAAGAGATGGACGAGCACGTCGGTAACGACGACGAGCAAGCAGTCCAGGGATTGTCGAGCCTCAGCCAGACTCGCCCGCCGCCGGCCAGAACTCGGAGCTTCAATCATCCCACGGCCTCGCCGCGCCGGGCAGCTGCAGCCACCGGGCAGCTCTCTCTCAGTCTCATTGACATCTGCTCGATCTCTCGTCCTCGCGTCTGCCGCCACTCGTGCTCTGCGCCCATTCGCGGTCCTCGTTGAGATCGACACCGCCGATAACTCTGCAACTTAGTCGTTTTCTTATTCTCTAAACCACCAAGGGAGTTCGACTTGGTCGTTTCCAGCCTCTCTCCCTTTGTGTGCTCGACTTGGTTGTTTTCACTCGCTCCCCTTGGTAAGTGCGACTTGGTCGTTTTCGCCGCCTCGCTTGCTCGCCCTCATCCGGGAGCCTGTGCAGTATTTTTGGTATCTAGAGGCACGGCACCGTTCGTCGTTTCTCGCTGCCTCCCCGCTTTTCCTGCCCGATCCCGCTTTTCCCGGACAAGTCCCGCTCCGACAGTCACGAAACGCGCCCTTCCGCCGCCTCCAGAATACGCGGTCTCTCTCACTGTAGCGCGACGGCACCGATGCGGAATGCGCGGACACTGTGCCCAACAACACCGGAACAAGCGCGAGGCGCGTCAAACGCGTCCGCACAAGGACAACGCCGGGATGCACATTTATGCGCCCTGCAACGCCGGAAACACGATGACCAGACCCGTCAACTTGACGATGACGCCCTCCCAGGACCACCGCCGGAAGCGCGTCAAACTCGCCGCCGGCGCGCGTGAACGGGCCTGAGACCGTGTCGACGGGAGGGCGCGGAAGTCCGACGACGCCCAAAGCCCGCAGCGTCAAACCGATCCGCACGAGGACGACGCGAGACCGACGGGTTCGCAGGAGAACCAACGGGCGCGCATCGTACTTGACGATGACGCCCTCGGTGTCGCGGATGGCGCGTCGGTCGGAGGTGCGGGGAAATGGCTCAGGACTGGAAACGCGAGGAATGCTCCGGTGAGTTCGCATACGAGCTCGTACTCATGCCAGACTTACCGATATCCAGCCCAGTTCGGATGTACGCCACCCAGCGCTGTCATCCGCATCTTCATGCCGCGTCCGTGGGCGCTGAAAACGCGTCGATGGGAGGACGCGGGAATTCCACACGGCGACGCGTCAAGTCCGCGCGCTGACGACGCAAGAGCGACGCAGACGCAGGAAGCCCACCGGACGCACGCCGTACTTGACGATGACGCTCTTGGCGTGCTCGTAGGACCACCGCCGGAAGCGCGTCAAAGTCGACGCCGGCGCGCATGAACGGGCCTGAGACAGCGCTGAAAACGTGTCAACAGGAGGGTCCAAACGACGACGACACGAGGCCGACGGAGTCGCAGGAGAACCACCGGACGCGCACCATACTTGACGATGACGCCCTCGATGTCGCGGATGGCGCGGCGGTCGGAGGTGTGGGGAATGGCTCGGGACTGGGAACGCGAGGAGCGCTTGGGTGAGTTTGCATACGAGCTCATACTCCATCCCGGACTTACCGATATCCAGTCCAGTTCGGATGTACGTCACCCAGCGCCGTCATCCGCATCTTCACGTCGCGTCCATCGATGGGAAGACGCGGGAAATGCACCCGACGACGCGTAAAGTCCGCACGACGACGACGCAAGAGCGACGCAGACGCAGGAAACCCACCGGACGCGCATCGTACTTGACGATGACGCCCTTGGTGTCGCGGAGCGCGCGTCGGTCGGAGATGTAGGGAAATGACCCGGGATGCGGTGGAGACGGAGGAAAGGCAAGGAGTGTTCAGGTGAGTCCGCGCACGAGCTCGTACTCATGCCAGACTTACCGATGTCCAGCCCAGTTTGGATGCACGCCTCCCAGCGGCGTCGTCCGCATCTTCATGTCGCATCCGGGCCAGAAAGATGCGGGGTCTCGGGAGGCGCTTCAGCGATGACGGTCTCGAACACGTCTTCCGGCGACGCGTCCAGATCCCGCAGCGCTGCGATGGAGTCGGGAATGCAACGGAGGTGATGCGGCGCGATGAGGCTTGCCGCAGACAGTCTGGGCGGACGTGATGAGAGCGATCGGAACACGATGGGGGCAGCTGGAGTGCGAAGGACACAGCTGCAACGCGCCCAGGTGAGCATAGCAGCCGCGTTGGTAGCATTCGAGAACTCACCTTCATCACCCGATCCAGCCCACCTCGATCGACCCCACATCCGACGCACATCCAGCCCAATCCAAGAGCGCACGCGCGACCGAATTCATGCGCAACGCAGAGGGAGCGCCAGATCGACGCGAGCGTCCACCGGCAGGACGAGATGGGCAACCAGCGCCAGCGGAGTGCAACACGGGGCACACTCTGGACGCGCTGCATGCGCCCAGTTCGCGCCTCCTTATCGACCACCAAGCCTTTTCCCTAAAGGCCTGCAGGCCGCTCGCCGCGGGGCGTCGAATTTTGGAAAATTCGCGAGCAACGTGAGTTTCCTGCCAGTCTGGATGAGCCTCAAAATCACTCGGCTAAACTCAGTACAGGAGAGCTCACCATAACACGAATAACGCAACACGTACACGCATGAGTATCGCGGAACACTCGGCGAACGCGTCCGTCGGGCTGCGCCCGACGTCCGCGACGTGAGCGTCGACGCTTTCTTCGTGGGACTTAATCTTCGAGCAGGTAGGCCGCTCGCCGCGGGGCATTGAATGTTGGAAATTCGGGCACAAAAGACGGGGTTCTAGGCGTCACGGTGAGCATACGTTCGCCTCGGCTAATTATAAGCTAATCTGCCTTACTGACATGCTGAAATCGGTTTCAGAACCTCCGCACATAACACAATGCTTACAACGAGGGCGTACGTCGGGCTTCGCCCGACTCCCGCCGCCCGCGAAGTGAGCGTCGACGGTTCCCGTCGACGCTGTTCCCGTCGACGCTGACTTCGTATCTTTTGCTCTAGGGACGCGCACGCCGCTCGGCGCGGGCCCTGAATCCTGGAAATTTTGACGCGAAATCTGCCTTTTCGACGGTTCATGGTGAGTACAGTTCGGCCTCGCTATTCCACGATAAGATCACTCACCAGCAAGCGCAGAAACACGCGCACAATTGCGATCGTCTTCCGGCAGCGTCAACGGCCTATGGCCGTTGACGCCGCCTTCGAGGTCATTGTCCTAATGGCGCGCATCGCCGCTCACCGCGGGGCATCGAAATCTGGAAAATCGGCGCCTCAAAATGGGGTTTCTGAAGGCCGGTGAGTTACAGTTTTGCCTCGGCTAATTCGACAGCGAAATATTCACCTAACAGCGCCATATAGGCAACAGAACATCCCAGGATGCAGTCGCGCCTAGCTTCGGCACGTACCGCGACGTCAGCGTCGACGCTGACGCTGTGCAAGGTCTGCGAGACGATTGTCAAGGTAAGGTCTCGAATACAAGAACAGATTCCCGCTCACTATTCACCAACGAACGGCTTCCCGGTTTCCCTGTTCCAGATCCCCTCCGTCAGTCCTCTGCTCAATGGCCACCGTATCTGGGCCCTCGCTGCTCGCCATCCTTCTCCCTTTCGCACCGCGCAGAAGATGCCGTACCAGCCAACAGCCCACAACACGGCTTCTTTGGTACGTATGGCTTGCGCCGCTCCAGTTCCCCTCCGTCAGTCTTCTGCTCAATGACCGCCGTATCTGGTCCCGTCGCTGCTCGCCATCCTTCTCCCGGGCGACGCGCCCAGCCAACAGCCCACAACACGGCTTCTTCGGTAAGCACGCCTTGCGCCGCGCTTCGTGGCGTGAATAGGTGCCGTTCTCCGCGCCCAACGGTGCGGTGTCGGCTTTCGCGTCCACGCTACCATTTGCTGCGAGGGCACGGGCCTCGAGGAATGCGGGACGCGCCGAGCGTCTGGACAAAAATTGCAGGTGAGCGATCAGAGCGACATCAAGAGATCGCGTGAACACCTACAGTGCACCGCGAGGTGTTACATCCGGGCAAGGAGCTGGCTGCTGCTAGCGGCCTGGGTAGCGACGACGCGATGCGCGCGTCGAGCGAGGGGATGTGAGTCCGAAGGGACTGGCTTCGCGCGTCGTGTGCGAGCATTTGTGTGCAACATCACCACTGTCACCGACCCGGGGACTGCATGCGGGACATGACTGCCAGCATCGGGGGAGCGGACTTGGGGGACTCGAGGGAGCGGAAGCGAAGGGAGCTAGGTGAGTACCGGGGGCAGGTCTTATACACTCGACCACGCGGAGGATCACCTCTTCCTGCGCGCATTCTGCCGGGGCCTCGATCCACGGTAAGTCCCATTTCCCCTCGTTACGTGTGTGTTTCGTGGCCTCCGGCCTCCGATCAGATTCACATCGTGCTGGGCGATGTAGCGTGTTCTCCGGTAAGTAAGCTCCTTCATTCTTTCGTAGAGTACATTGCTACTTCTGTCGTCTAGAAAATATCATCTCCACCATTTTGTATATGACACAGTACCCAGGCCTAGTATTTCAGGAAACGGGTCACAAGTTCAGGATTTATTTAATGTTCGAAGCTTACCGGGGGCCTGAATGTCGGTGGATTTGTGTGAAAAGACAGAGATAGACCGTCAAAATCTAAGCTGTCAGTCTCACAAAGGCCATCCTCCACTTTACAAATCATTGTACAAATGGTATATATATTTTTGAGGTCAAAGGAAACTTGTTTTGAGTAGGACACTGGTGATTTGACATGGAAGAAGCTGTGAGAATGATCGGATTCACCGCGGTGCGCCATGCAAGCATTTTACTTCACCGCGAGTGATCTCGACATGCGCCCGTTCAAACCTCACTCTACACTCCAGATTGTTGCTCTTCGCTTTGTCTACCTTGTAGAGCATTATCCTAGTTAAGGTATGTTAGTCACATTTTGAGACAGGTGCAGCCACAGCGCAGCATTCAATATATGGCGTACCAATCTGGCACGAAGCATTGCTTCCCTGCTTGCCACTGCGAGTGCCCTCCGAAGCAGTTGTCCCTGCCACTAGGACATGGCTAAGCCATTTAATTCAATCTTTCAGCTCAATAAAATGACTGACTGTAGTGTCTACAGAATAAATATATTTTCTAATGCCGCTTTCAAGTAAGAGACACCACTCAGTTGCAAGTCCAAAGCAGCATCCAGTGTCCATCATGCCTTCCATCTCGGGACTCATCCTCCGTTGGCAAAATGAGACTGATGCCCGTAGTGTCCGACAGCCGGTGGATACCATCAGATCAGTGAATTTCGGCAGGACTCTCACCTGCCGTCATCTGAGATTCTCATGCGGGAGAGGATCCATGATTCTCGGAAAAATAAACTGAGCCACAGAAAGATATACCACTAGCATGAGGGATTATTTCATGAATCTGAACTGGACTCGAGGAATATTTCTCAGCTCAGAGGGACAGTACATGCAGAAACAGAATTCACACAGCAACCGGAGATCAGCACATTTTACTTAATCCTGCTGTCCGTGAGTAGATGCCAAGAGTTCTATTTATGAGTGCGGAAGATTGCGAGGACCATCCGTGTTTCAAGGGGTTGCAGTGACGTTGCTGCGGGAGATCCTCGACCCTCCCGAGGCTCCGTTGAGCTTTTATTTAGCATCATCCTCCTTGCGTGCTCGCACCCTCACCTTGCCCCTCGGAATTTCCTCGAACAGCCTGTCAACATGATGTGAGTATTCAGCTTCTTGCTATATATGTGCATGTGTCATGCTAAATATCTAGCAGCCACGCCTGTGGCAATCAGAGAGCTGGATGATTTGTCGATACCAGCCTCATGCGCAGGCAACGGGCGAAGCCCGGCACCTGCCTCCCATTCTGGATCCCTGCATGTCTCGCACTGGGCTGCTCCGAGATCTGCAGATTGTATCTCAGTGAGTCCTCTGCAGTTAAATCAGCTGACTGGAAGTAGAACTCACAAGTCCCTTCGAAACCCCGAATTTCTTGCCCATTTTTAGAGGATCCGGAGCTCCGCAGCGAGTGGCGAGCTCCTGCCAGGACAAGTCATCCTGATCGGTGCTGACAGTTTGTCAATGTCGACCTGATTCGCCGGCGACGGGCAAAGTCCGGTGCCCTCTGTGTCACATTGGGCTGCTCCAATACCTGCGGTATCTATTCTGGTGAGTCCTTTACGGTTTAATTAGCCGTATCAAAACTTGAGCTCACCAAATTTCCCCGGAATGTCGGGTTTCTTCAGCTTCTTTTTCAGGCTCCAGTGCCCCGCGGCGAGTGGCAGACTCACCCTAGAGCAATTATACGTGTTCAGCACCGACGGTTTGTCGATGCTGATGTTAGTTGCATGTGTACTGCCGGGCGCAGCCCGGTACATGGATTTGCTGTTGTGCAGACATTGGTTAGCATTTTTGTTAGTTTGTCTGTATTTGATACTAACTCATGGCGATGCTGCTGATGTGGGACACGCGCGGAATGGCAAATGCAGCGACCATGTTTTGAAGGCATCGAGAGTGCGCACAGTGCCCTGGCCTTCGCACGCATGTAAGTACGCCTCGTGCTGTGCAAATCTAATTCATATGATGCTGTCATCTTTGCTTACCATTCCCGCTATGCAGCTCACGCAATGGTCGCGTTGCGCACACTATCGTTTGAGGGCGGGAAGACGGATCGCACTCGCAGGCTGTGCGACTGCTCCCTATTGCCCGTAAGTGCTTGTCTGTTGTGGTCACTAGTACATATGTACGCTTGGGGGCGGGCGGACACGGACAGGTGGAGAGGGGCCCGCAATGCCTCTACGCAATGTGTTGATCGGGCACGGAGCTCTGTCATGGCGCGACTGTTCCCGTGAACAAGGTGTTGGGGCGGGGGTTCATATCAAAAGTGGAGGCAGCGCGTGTCAGAAGGGCGGTTGAAGGGGCGGCCCGTCTGTGAGATGATGAGCGGGGATGGTGCGAGGAACGAGATGGGCGTGGATCAGGCGCGCTCTGCAATTACCGTCATGGAGAAGCGTGGAGCCGCACACCGGTTGCGCCGCCTCAAGCAACGCGACGGGCGTCGGGCGAGAACTCGTGACTGGGCGGCCTACGGCGCATGGGGGTGTGTACCGCGCTCTGCGAGATATTGGTTGCCTGCGGACCACCGCGCTCTGGGCTCGACGGGCATTCTGAAGGGCGGGTGCGAGGCCCGTCGGATGCCGTTCACGCCTCGTGGCGGTTTGAGTGCGCTTCGCAGGGTGACGTCGTAGCGTTGATCCAAGCTGAAGGGATGGCCCTGCGTAGATCGCGTTGGATCAGCACCGTGACATGGGGATGGACATGACGCGTGATGGTGCCAGGACCGCGATTAGCAAGGCGGCGTGAAGACGTTGCCGCGAGGATGCAGAGCGCTTCTCGTGCGTCGGAATTATGTCGGCCTGGGGCAGCATCGACGTCGAGAACCCTGTGTCCGGGACGAAATGCGGTGCGCGTGGCGGGATGGGGCGACGTGAGCATCATGCTGCTTGTCGAAGCTGGGAGTATATGTGAGTTTAACCCTTCTATGCAGCTACGCAACAACTCACATTCTCCTACACATGGCAGCTTGATCAGTTGTACGGCTTCGTGGTCCTTGTCGCGTGCATGCGAGTGATCATCGTGGATCCCTACGACGCGACGTAACGCGCGCTCTCGCGTTCGCATCGAGTTTGAGGCGATCACACCGTCGCAGCTTGCTTCCGGCGCGCCGTCTTTGGCCTCATGTCACGATGCGGGGGCGTGTGGGCCACGTATCGCGCGATCTTGCTGAACGCGCCGCGAGTGCTGCATGGCGATGGGTGGATGTGCTATCGAGCGGGGCGATTGTGCGTTGGTCGCGAGAGGCGGGACATGCCCGGCCTTGGTGCCATTCGCGGAGGTATGTTGTCCCTTCACAATTGGCCGAGTCGGACCTATGCTCACGAGGCTCTTGGGAGGTCACCAACGCATTGATGCTGATGGGCAGGCCTGTGTACGTACTCCACTGCGATTTCCCGCGTATTTCGCATCCTTTGGAGCTGTTCTGAGATATGCGGGGATCGGTTTTGTGAGTGCTCTGCAGGCAAATTAGCCGAGTCAAATTTGCGCTCACCAGGCCTGCAGAAATCTATATTCAGTCACCCTTTTCACGAGCTCCAGCACCCCGCGGCGAGCGGCAATACGCGCCCAACAGCAAGCCCTCGGAGTCAGCGTCGCTACGTCGATGCTGACGGCGCGTGCGCAGGAGGCAGGCGCAGCCCGTTGTTCCCGCTTTGGGATGGCGGTTCCCAGTTCTTGATTGGTGTCCGGTCACTGTGAGAGCTTCACTTGCCGTTGACGATGAGACCCGGTTAGTGATTTTTATCCTTCGTTTGCGAGCTTGATTTTGTTGCTGACAAGTTCTCGGCCGTTCCGCACACAATAAGTGATGATGAATGGGTAAATGCTGATTTCACGCGTGCATCAGCGGTCGATGTCGTGTAACGGGACGACATCGGTGAGAATGCTGCGGATGGGGTGAAGTAAGTACTTCAGATCGATTTATGGTGAGACTGAGATCACTTACTTGTCTGTGGGAAGACGCGCAATCCGGCATTCTTCGCGTTGAGATAAGCGTACTCCGGTGTTGCGCGAAGGCTCGGACTGAGCAGCAAGTCGGCGGCGGTGGGTGACGTTCAAGCTACGGGATTGGAGGGGACGAGTCTGTCGTGCAGTGGATATGTATGTATGTAATGTCCGGTAGAAAACGAGGCGGCGGGAGGCGTGGTGGGGCGGGGGCGGGCGTGGATCGCATCGGGAGCGATCGCGAGCACGGCGGCATTTCTGGACGTGGGCGCGCGGTAGCGGCGTTATCCCCACAGGCAACCCGCAGAGCACGGCAATCTCGGCCAACGGGAGCTGTGTGACCCGCGAGACGAAGGTGAAGGACGGGGGAACCGCTGTTCGTGTGCCTTCGGAACACGAAAAGGAGGATCTGGGCAGATATACTTGCGTTGCGAGATCGCAAGGGGTCTGCGGAGAGGTCTGTAGGACCAGGCTCTCGTTCGAGCTGGACCGAGCAAACGCCGCCATCGAGCTCGATGCGATGATGCCGTCTTAGCTGTCCGCAGCAGTGCGTCTGGCGGCGCGTAGTCATCCCGCCCTGATACTGCGTCCCGAGACCTGGCTGCGGCACCCTGCGTGATCCCGCCAAGTTGCGCCGCGCACCGCGCGCCCTCAGCGTTGCAAGGGCCGTGAGATCGGCTCGGTTGTCGTTCCTCGAATGTCTTGAAAGCACAGGGTCCGGCAGATGTGAGCATGCAAGATCGAAGTGACACAGACAGAGTATCTACCTGTCGTGGTGCGTCGCCGTCATGATCTTGCCGGAACGACAGTGACGGGGAATATTGCCGTCCGCTTGAAAAGGAGACGCCGAGTGGCAGGACACGAGAACGCCGCCGGCGATGTACCGCGGCGTAGCTTCTGCTCCGACGCACAGGCAAAGACAAAGCCTGCGTTCCGAGCTGCCTGGGTACGATCCCATGGGCCACCCCGATGAGAGGATGTCCGCGCCGTGAATGCGGCGGTCTTACCGCGACACCATGAACGATCAATCGTGAACCGTCGGCGCGATGCAGAGATGCAGTAAATTGCACTCACTTCTTCAAATCATCGACGGACCTGTACTCGAGATCGATCTGCTTAGCGCGGTCGATGTTGGCAGCACCAGCCGAGAAAGCGAGGGGGCGAGAGGCTCTGCATGTCGGAGATTTTCGACGACGCAGTCTTGATGCGGGGAACTGAGTGCACGGGACGTGACCGGCGTCATCGTCAAGTTACGGTATACCGTGCGAGGGCAACGCGCCCCTGCTCTTGAGTGTAAGCCAGGTCGTTGAGTTCCAGCACCACAGGATTGCGTCGTCATCGTGAACGCAGGTCATTGTTGTGGTGAGAGAATGGCCTAAACGCCTTGAACGCCGCGAGTTACCGCGTCTGGCCGTAATCATGGTTCCCGCGTTCCAAGTCATCGCAAAGAACTTAGGCTCGAACAGAAAACTGGAACACGAAAACAAAATAATATATTCATTGATATGGACTACAGTATGTTCTTATGTACCTACGATAATTACGGGCTGGACTAGGCCGCCGTGCGCGACCGTACGTACCGTTGGCTTTGCTGACGTGCGGGAGGAAGTGAATTGACTTCGCGTAATTCACGTTCCACTCCAGCGTCGCAAGGATCTCCGTCTCGGTGTATGACGAGTCGGCGGGTTGCCCGCAGAGAGCGCGACGGATGAGGGCTGCTTTGCGGGCGACACGACACCAACCGAACGGAAGCGGTCGAGGCGAGAAAAAGCCCTGAATTGACAAATCAGTGAGAATGCGACGCACCTCAACGCCGCGCAGAAATCGCGGTATACCACGCCTGTTCGCCCTTGCCGTCGCGGGGGGAATTGCGGTCGTTCCAGCCCGCTGCATCAACGGCGCGCCGCATTTGCGCGCGATCGCGAGCGTCGCGAGCTGGGATGCGCGTGGGCGCCGTGCGTTGCTGCTGCTCGCGCTCGCAGTCGACTTGGCCGACTCTGGCTTGATCTTGGTCTTCGCTTTCTCAGTCTTCGCTTTCTTTGCGTTGGGTAATGTGTCCGTATCTGCCTTGCGCTTGCGCGATGCGGGAGCCTGGGCCTTGACGGCTTTCGCTTCGGTTCTGGCGTCGTCGATCAGGCGCTCTTGCTCACACTCACGAAGTAATTCATCAACGTCAATACGGACGCTAAGGGGCGCGTTGCATCAGTGATGTGTTTCAGATAACCAACTAAGGTTGTGTACCTATCACCAATGCACTCGCAAGCTTTGGCCTTCCGGCCAAGTTCGAGCCAGCTCTCCAGGGCAAAGTTGACGCTCTCGGCGCAATTGAAGCCGAGGTTGATGCCCGCATGGTATCCGCGCGGGTACGTGATGACGAACTCGCCCGAGTTCTGGACGAGGGTGTTCGGCTTGCACGACGCATTGGCCAGCATCTTCGGCGACGCAAGGTAGGACTTGTGTCGAAGGAACTGCGGGCATCGCGAGCGGCCCTCCGGGAAATATCCTAAAAAGGAAAGATCAGCACGGTGCCTCCGGAGGCGGAGAGCCAACTCGCCTTTCATGGTCTGCTCGAGAGCAGCTGCTCTTCCTTGCGGAACGGCGTACCAAAACTTGGCCGCGCCGAAGTGGATGTAGTTGATGCTGAGGAGATCCATGTCCTCGACGTGCCAGGCGAAGGTCGCACGCCACATGCCGAAGTAGAGGTAAGGTGTGTTGACCCCTGGCAAGCCGTTCTGCGAGCTGGGGAGGATACGAGACAACAATGATGGCAGGTGAGCAACATTCCATACTTTCGTCTCATCAGTGAAGAGCGACCCTAATGTGACGTAGGTGAGGCGCCAAGACTATAAATGAGGCGGCCTGGCCACGCACCTTGCATGTCAGCACCGTACAGTGCTGGTTTGCCAAAACCACAGTTGCGCCAGTACTGACGCTCTAGCTTTTGGCAGAACTCGGGCGTGTAGTCGAAGGGGTGCGTGTTGGGAGGAAGCCAGTCGGAGTCGGGGTCAAACGTCTCGAGGAAGGCGAGGTCTTTGGCGTGACGCTGCGCAAGGTTCGCCTGTCTCTCTTCATGTGTTTGCTGGCGACGACCTTTGCTCTTAGGCTTCTGCGATTTGCTTGTCGAAGGTGCTTCCTCCTCCGAGCCTTCTTCTTCCTCCTCTCGAAGACGTTCTCGTGTTGGTCGAGGGAGTGTGGTGGCCGTGGGATGTCCTTCTGTCGGTGAGGGGTCTTTGTCGGCCTGGTCCTCAGGGGCGCTGCAGGACGCAGCAGGAGTCGGGATGTTCTGCGGAGGGGACGGGTGGTCTTTATTATCATGAGCAGCATCGATGGACTGGCTCCGCTCGCGCTCATCGTCCGGCTCGTCTGCTTTCCTCCTCCTCGTCTTCGGTTTCGGCGCGTTGCTACTTCTCGCGTGCAGGCCGACGTCGTCGACGCCAGGCGCGCGCCAGTCGTCCTTCGCGCAGAGCTCGGCCCACTCCCTGACGCTCATGATACGGCGCTTTTCGATGTTCTGCGCTCGAAAGCGGCCGTTGTTGCCGAGCATGTGCTGCTCGATTGGATTCTTGATTTTCACGGCGGCCAGTTGCGCGTTCAGAGGCGGCAGCGCGTCTTTCCTGCTCATACATGTGAATGACGCGCGCCCGCAAGGGATGAAACGGACTGACCATTGCTTCGGAGGTATGACCTTCACGATCCCGCTCTTGTTACCCCAGCACTCGATCTTGTTCATGTACCCCTCGAAATCCTCAAACTCCTCCATGGTAGGCTTGAAGACGGGTATTCCACGCGTAGCTAGGGGGTCATCCTCGGGGTCGAGCCATGTCCTGCCATCCGAGCTGGGCGAAGGAGGCAATGGAGTGGGATCGGAATCTTTATAAAAGTGATCGGGCTGAATGGGAGGTGTTGGTGAAGAGGATCGCGAGGTCGACATGGATGGTGTTTGGCTTGGTGCAGACATTGTCGATAAACTGATGTTTGCGCAGCCGGGAGCGCGCGACCGGATTGTAAGTACTGTGGTCCGTGCGTCCGATTGAAGGCCACTCGTGAGCAATCCAGCGGGCGAAGAGACGTTTCTGCCGCTACTGGGGCGCTCGTATGATGTGGTAGAGAGCAAGAGATGGACGAGCACGTCGGTAACGACGACGAGCAAGCAGTCCAGGGATTGTCGAGCCTCAGCCAGACTCGCCCGCCGCCGGCCAGAACTCGGAGCTTCAATCATCCCACGGCCTCGCCGCGCCGGGCAGCTGCAGCCACCGGGCAGCTCTCTCTCAGTCTCATTGACATCTGCTCGATCTCTCGTCCTCGCGTCTGCCGCCACTCGTGCTCTGCGCCCATTCGCGGTCCTCGTTGAGATCGACACCGCCGATAACTCTGCAACTTAGTCGTTTTCTTATTCTCTAAACCACCAAGGGAGTTCGACTTGGTCGTTTCCAGCCTCTCTCCCTTTGTGTGCTCGACTTGGTTGTTTTCACTCGCTCCCCTTGGTAAGTGCGACTTGGTCGTTTTCGCCGCCTCGCTTGCTCGCCCTCATCCGGGAGCCTGTGCAGTATTTTTGGTATCTAGAGGCACGGCACCGTTCGTCGTTTCTCGCTGCCTCCCCGCTTTTCCTGCCCGATCCCGCTTTTCCCGGACAAGTCCCGCTCCGACAGTCACGAAACGCGCCCTTCCGCCGCCTCCAGAATACGCGGTCTCTCTCACTGTAGCGCGACGGCACCGATGCGGAATGCGCGGACACTGTGCCCAACAACACCGGAACAAGCGCGAGGCGCGTCAAACGCGTCCGCACAAGGACAACGCCGGGATGCACATTTATGCGCCCTGCAACGCCGGAAACACGATGACCAGACCCGTCAACTTGACGATGACGCCCTCCCAGGACCACCGCCGGAAGCGCGTCAAACTCGCCGCCGGCGCGCGTGAACGGGCCTGAGACCGTGTCGACGGGAGGGCGCGGAAGTCCGACGACGCCCAAAGCCCGCAGCGTCAAACCGATCCGCACGAGGACGACGCGAGACCGACGGGTTCGCAGGAGAACCAACGGGCGCGCATCGTACTTGACGATGACGCCCTCGGTGTCGCGGATGGCGCGTCGGTCGGAGGTGCGGGGAAATGGCTCAGGACTGGAAACGCGAGGAATGCTCCGGTGAGTTCGCATACGAGCTCGTACTCATGCCAGACTTACCGATATCCAGCCCAGTTCGGATGTACGCCACCCAGCGCTGTCATCCGCATCTTCATGCCGCGTCCGTGGGCGCTGAAAACGCGTCGATGGGAGGACGCGGGAATTCCACACGGCGACGCGTCAAGTCCGCGCGCTGACGACGCAAGAGCGACGCAGACGCAGGAAGCCCACCGGACGCACGCCGTACTTGACGATGACGCTCTTGGCGTGCTCGTAGGACCACCGCCGGAAGCGCGTCAAAGTCGACGCCGGCGCGCATGAACGGGCCTGAGACAGCGCTGAAAACGTGTCAACAGGAGGGTCCAAACGACGACGACACGAGGCCGACGGAGTCGCAGGAGAACCACCGGACGCGCACCATACTTGACGATGACGCCCTCGATGTCGCGGATGGCGCGGCGGTCGGAGGTGTGGGGAATGGCTCGGGACTGGGAACGCGAGGAGCGCTTGGGTGAGTTTGCATACGAGCTCATACTCCATCCCGGACTTACCGATATCCAGTCCAGTTCGGATGTACGTCACCCAGCGCCGTCATCCGCATCTTCACGTCGCGTCCATCGATGGGAAGACGCGGGAAATGCACCCGACGACGCGTAAAGTCCGCACGACGACGACGCAAGAGCGACGCAGACGCAGGAAACCCACCGGACGCGCATCGTACTTGACGATGACGCCCTTGGTGTCGCGGAGCGCGCGTCGGTCGGAGATGTAGGGAAATGACCCGGGATGCGGTGGAGACGGAGGAAAGGCAAGGAGTGTTCAGGTGAGTCCGCGCACGAGCTCGTACTCATGCCAGACTTACCGATGTCCAGCCCAGTTTGGATGCACGCCTCCCAGCGGCGTCGTCCGCATCTTCATGTCGCATCCGGGCCAGAAAGATGCGGGGTCTCGGGAGGCGCTTCAGCGATGACGGTCTCGAACACGTCTTCCGGCGACGCGTCCAGATCCCGCAGCGCTGCGATGGAGTCGGGAATGCAACGGAGGTGATGCGGCGCGATGAGGCTTGCCGCAGACAGTCTGGGCGGACGTGATGAGAGCGATCGGAACACGATGGGGGCAGCTGGAGTGCGAAGGACACAGCTGCAACGCGCCCAGGTGAGCATAGCAGCCGCGTTGGTAGCATTCGAGAACTCACCTTCATCACCCGATCCAGCCCACCTCGATCGACCCCACATCCGACGCACATCCAGCCCAATCCAAGAGCGCACGCGCGACCGAATTCATGCGCAACGCAGAGGGAGCGCCAGATCGACGCGAGCGTCCACCGGCAGGACGAGATGGGCAACCAGCGCCAGCGGAGTGCAACACGGGGCACACTCTGGACGCGCTGCATGCGCCCAGTTCGCGCCTCCTTATCGACCACCAAGCCTTTTCCCTAAAGGCCTGCAGGCCGCTCGCCGCGGGGCGTCGAATTTTGGAAAATTCGCGAGCAACGTGAGTTTCCTGCCAGTCTGGATGAGCCTCAAAATCACTCGGCTAAACTCAGTACAGGAGAGCTCACCATAACACGAATAACGCAACACGTACACGCATGAGTATCGCGGAACACTCGGCGAACGCGTCCGTCGGGCTGCGCCCGACGTCCGCGACGTGAGCGTCGACGCTTTCTTCGTGGGACTTAATCTTCGAGCAGGTAGGCCGCTCGCCGCGGGGCATTGAATGTTGGAAATTCGGGCACAAAAGACGGGGTTCTAGGCGTCACGGTGAGCATACGTTCGCCTCGGCTAATTATAAGCTAATCTGCCTTACTGACATGCTGAAATCGGTTTCAGAACCTCCGCACATAACACAATGCTTACAACGAGGGCGTACGTCGGGCTTCGCCCGACTCCCGCCGCCCGCGAAGTGAGCGTCGACGGTTCCCGTCGACGCTGTTCCCGTCGACGCTGACTTCGTATCTTTTGCTCTAGGGACGCGCACGCCGCTCGGCGCGGGCCCTGAATCCTGGAAATTTTGACGCGAAATCTGCCTTTTCGACGGTTCATGGTGAGTACAGTTCGGCCTCGCTATTCCACGATAAGATCACTCACCAGCAAGCGCAGAAACACGCGCACAATTGCGATCGTCTTCCGGCAGCGTCAACGGCCTATGGCCGTTGACGCCGCCTTCGAGGTCATTGTCCTAATGGCGCGCATCGCCGCTCACCGCGGGGCATCGAAATCTGGAAAATCGGCGCCTCAAAATGGGGTTTCTGAAGGCCGGTGAGTTACAGTTTTGCCTCGGCTAATTCGACAGCGAAATATTCACCTAACAGCGCCATATAGGCAACAGAACATCCCAGGATGCAGTCGCGCCTAGCTTCGGCACGTACCGCGACGTCAGCGTCGACGCTGACGCTGTGCAAGGTCTGCGAGACGATTGTCAAGGTAAGGTCTCGAATACAAGAACAGATTCCCGCTCACTATTCACCAACGAACGGCTTCCCGGTTTCCCTGTTCCAGATCCCCTCCGTCAGTCCTCTGCTCAATGGCCACCGTATCTGGGCCCTCGCTGCTCGCCATCCTTCTCCCTTTCGCACCGCGCAGAAGATGCCGTACCAGCCAACAGCCCACAACACGGCTTCTTTGGTACGTATGGCTTGCGCCGCTCCAGTTCCCCTCCGTCAGTCTTCTGCTCAATGACCGCCGTATCTGGTCCCGTCGCTGCTCGCCATCCTTCTCCCGGGCGACGCGCCCAGCCAACAGCCCACAACACGGCTTCTTCGGTAAGCACGCCTTGCGCCGCGCTTCGTGGCGTGAATAGGTGCCGTTCTCCGCGCCCAACGGTGCGGTGTCGGCTTTCGCGTCCACGCTACCATTTGCTGCGAGGGCACGGGCCTCGAGGAATGCGGGACGCGCCGAGCGTCTGGACAAAAATTGCAGGTGAGCGATCAGAGCGACATCAAGAGATCGCGTGAACACCTACAGTGCACCGCGAGGTGTTACATCCGGGCAAGGAGCTGGCTGCTGCTAGCGGCCTGGGTAGCGACGACGCGATGCGCGCGTCGAGCGAGGGGATGTGAGTCCGAAGGGACTGGCTTCGCGCGTCGTGTGCGAGCATTTGTGTGCAACATCACCACTGTCACCGACCCGGGGACTGCATGCGGGACATGACTGCCAGCATCGGGGGAGCGGACTTGGGGGACTCGAGGGAGCGGAAGCGAAGGGAGCTAGGTGAGTACCGGGGGCAGGTCTTATACACTCGACCACGCGGAGGATCACCTCTTCCTGCGCGCATTCTGCCGGGGCCTCGATCCACGGTAAGTCCCATTTCCCCTCGTTACGTGTGTGTTTCGTGGCCTCCGGCCTCCGATCAGATTCACATCGTGCTGGGCGATGTAGCGTGTTCTCCGGTAAGTAAGCTCCTTCATTCTTTCGTAGAGTACATTGCTACTTCTGTCGTCTAGAAAATATCATCTCCACCATTTTGTATATGACACAGTACCCAGGCCTAGTATTTCAGGAAACGGGTCACAAGTTCAGGATTTATTTAATGTTCGAAGCTTACCGGGGGCCTGAATGTCGGTGGATTTGTGTGAAAAGACAGAGATAGACCGTCAAAATCTAAGCTGTCAGTCTCACAAAGGCCATCCTCCACTTTACAAATCATTGTACAAATGGTATATATATTTTTGAGGTCAAAGGAAACTTGTTTTGAGTAGGACACTGGTGATTTGACATGGAAGAAGCTGTGAGAATGATCGGATTCACCGCGGTGCGCCATGCAAGCATTTTACTTCACCGCGAGTGATCTCGACATGCGCCCGTTCAAACCTCACTCTACACTCCAGATTGTTGCTCTTCGCTTTGTCTACCTTGTAGAGCATTATCCTAGTTAAGGTATGTTAGTCACATTTTGAGACAGGTGCAGCCACAGCGCAGCATTCAATATATGGCGTACCAATCTGGCACGAAGCATTGCTTCCCTGCTTGCCACTGCGAGTGCCCTCCGAAGCAGTTGTCCCTGCCACTAGGACATGGCTAAGCCATTTAATTCAATCTTTCAGCTCAATAAAATGACTGACTGTAGTGTCTACAGAATAAATATATTTTCTAATGCCGCTTTCAAGTAAGAGACACCACTCAGTTGCAAGTCCAAAGCAGCATCCAGTGTCCATCATGCCTTCCATCTCGGGACTCATCCTCCGTTGGCAAAATGAGACTGATGCCCGTAGTGTCCGACAGCCGGTGGATACCATCAGATCAGTGAATTTCGGCAGGACTCTCACCTGCCGTCATCTGAGATTCTCATGCGGGAGAGGATCCATGATTCTCGGAAAAATAAACTGAGCCACAGAAAGATATACCACTAGCATGAGGGATTATTTCATGAATCTGAACTGGACTCGAGGAATATTTCTCAGCTCAGAGGGACAGTACATGCAGAAACAGAATTCACACAGCAACCGGAGATCAGCACATTTTACTTAATCCTGCTGTCCGTGAGTAGATGCCAAGAGTTCTATTTATGAGTGCGGAAGATTGCGAGGACCATCCGTGTTTCAAGGGGTTGCAGTGACGTTGCTGCGGGAGATCCTCGACCCTCCCGAGGCTCCGTTGAGCTTTTATTTAGCATCATCCTCCTTGCGTGCTCGCACCCTCACCTTGCCCCTCGGAATTTCCTCGAACAGCCTGTCAACATGATGTGAGTATTCAGCTTCTTGCTATATATGTGCATGTGTCATGCTAAATATCTAGCAGCCACGCCTGTGGCAATCAGAGAGCTGGATGATTTGTCGATACCAGCCTCATGCGCAGGCAACGGGCGAAGCCCGGCACCTGCCTCCCATTCTGGATCCCTGCATGTCTCGCACTGGGCTGCTCCGAGATCTGCAGATTGTATCTCAGTGAGTCCTCTGCAGTTAAATCAGCTGACTGGAAGTAGAACTCACAAGTCCCTTCGAAACCCCGAATTTCTTGCCCATTTTTAGAGGATCCGGAGCTCCGCAGCGAGTGGCGAGCTCCTGCCAGGACAAGTCATCCTGATCGGTGCTGACAGTTTGTCAATGTCGACCTGATTCGCCGGCGACGGGCAAAGTCCGGTGCCCTCTGTGTCACATTGGGCTGCTCCAATACCTGCGGTATCTATTCTGGTGAGTCCTTTACGGTTTAATTAGCCGTATCAAAACTTGAGCTCACCAAATTTCCCCGGAATGTCGGGTTTCTTCAGCTTCTTTTTCAGGCTCCAGTGCCCCGCGGCGAGTGGCAGACTCACCCTAGAGCAATTATACGTGTTCAGCACCGACGGTTTGTCGATGCTGATGTTAGTTGCATGTGTACTGCCGGGCGCAGCCCGGTACATGGATTTGCTGTTGTGCAGACATTGGTTAGCATTTTTGTTAGTTTGTCTGTATTTGATACTAACTCATGGCGATGCTGCTGATGTGGGACACGCGCGGAATGGCAAATGCAGCGACCATGTTTTGAAGGCATCGAGAGTGCGCACAGTGCCCTGGCCTTCGCACGCATGTAAGTACGCCTCGTGCTGTGCAAATCTAATTCATATGATGCTGTCATCTTTGCTTACCATTCCCGCTATGCAGCTCACGCAATGGTCGCGTTGCGCACACTATCGTTTGAGGGCGGGAAGACGGATCGCACTCGCAGGCTGTGCGACTGCTCCCTATTGCCCGTAAGTGCTTGTCTGTTGTGGTCACTAGTACATATGTACGCTTGGGGGCGGGCGGACACGGACAGGTGGAGAGGGGCCCGCAATGCCTCTACGCAATGTGTTGATCGGGCACGGAGCTCTGTCATGGCGCGACTGTTCCCGTGAACAAGGTGTTGGGGCGGGGGTTCATATCAAAAGTGGAGGCAGCGCGTGTCAGAAGGGCGGTTGAAGGGGCGGCCCGTCTGTGAGATGATGAGCGGGGATGGTGCGAGGAACGAGATGGGCGTGGATCAGGCGCGCTCTGCAATTACCGTCATGGAGAAGCGTGGAGCCGCACACCGGTTGCGCCGCCTCAAGCAACGCGACGGGCGTCGGGCGAGAACTCGTGACTGGGCGGCCTACGGCGCATGGGGGTGTGTACCGCGCTCTGCGAGATATTGGTTGCCTGCGGACCACCGCGCTCTGGGCTCGACGGGCATTCTGAAGGGCGGGTGCGAGGCCCGTCGGATGCCGTTCACGCCTCGTGGCGGTTTGAGTGCGCTTCGCAGGGTGACGTCGTAGCGTTGATCCAAGCTGAAGGGATGGCCCTGCGTAGATCGCGTTGGATCAGCACCGTGACATGGGGATGGACATGACGCGTGATGGTGCCAGGACCGCGATTAGCAAGGCGGCGTGAAGACGTTGCCGCGAGGATGCAGAGCGCTTCTCGTGCGTCGGAATTATGTCGGCCTGGGGCAGCATCGACGTCGAGAACCCTGTGTCCGGGACGAAATGCGGTGCGCGTGGCGGGATGGGGCGACGTGAGCATCATGCTGCTTGTCGAAGCTGGGAGTATATGTGAGTTTAACCCTTCTATGCAGCTACGCAACAACTCACATTCTCCTACACATGGCAGCTTGATCAGTTGTACGGCTTCGTGGTCCTTGTCGCGTGCATGCGAGTGATCATCGTGGATCCCTACGACGCGACGTAACGCGCGCTCTCGCGTTCGCATCGAGTTTGAGGCGATCACACCGTCGCAGCTTGCTTCCGGCGCGCCGTCTTTGGCCTCATGTCACGATGCGGGGGCGTGTGGGCCACGTATCGCGCGATCTTGCTGAACGCGCCGCGAGTGCTGCATGGCGATGGGTGGATGTGCTATCGAGCGGGGCGATTGTGCGTTGGTCGCGAGAGGCGGGACATGCCCGGCCTTGGTGCCATTCGCGGAGGTATGTTGTCCCTTCACAATTGGCCGAGTCGGACCTATGCTCACGAGGCTCTTGGGAGGTCACCAACGCATTGATGCTGATGGGCAGGCCTGTGTACGTACTCCACTGCGATTTCCCGCGTATTTCGCATCCTTTGGAGCTGTTCTGAGATATGCGGGGATCGGTTTTGTGAGTGCTCTGCAGGCAAATTAGCCGAGTCAAATTTGCGCTCACCAGGCCTGCAGAAATCTATATTCAGTCACCCTTTTCACGAGCTCCAGCACCCCGCGGCGAGCGGCAATACGCGCCCAACAGCAAGCCCTCGGAGTCAGCGTCGCTACGTCGATGCTGACGGCGCGTGCGCAGGAGGCAGGCGCAGCCCGTTGTTCCCGCTTTGGGATGGCGGTTCCCAGTTCTTGATTGGTGTCCGGTCACTGTGAGAGCTTCACTTGCCGTTGACGATGAGACCCGGTTAGTGATTTTTATCCTTCGTTTGCGAGCTTGATTTTGTTGCTGACAAGTTCTCGGCCGTTCCGCACACAATAAGTGATGATGAATGGGTAAATGCTGATTTCACGCGTGCATCAGCGGTCGATGTCGTGTAACGGGACGACATCGGTGAGAATGCTGCGGATGGGGTGAAGTAAGTACTTCAGATCGATTTATGGTGAGACTGAGATCACTTACTTGTCTGTGGGAAGACGCGCAATCCGGCATTCTTCGCGTTGAGATAAGCGTACTCCGGTGTTGCGCGAAGGCTCGGACTGAGCAGCAAGTCGGCGGCGGTGGGTGACGTTCAAGCTACGGGATTGGAGGGGACGAGTCTGTCGTGCAGTGGATATGTATGTATGTAATGTCCGGTAGAAAACGAGGCGGCGGGAGGCGTGGTGGGGCGGGGGCGGGCGTGGATCGCATCGGGAGCGATCGCGAGCACGGCGGCATTTCTGGACGTGGGCGCGCGGTAGCGGCGTTATCCCCACAGGCAACCCGCAGAGCACGGCAATCTCGGCCAACGGGAGCTGTGTGACCCGCGAGACGAAGGTGAAGGACGGGGGAACCGCTGTTCGTGTGCCTTCGGAACACGAAAAGGAGGATCTGGGCAGATATACTTGCGTTGCGAGATCGCAAGGGGTCTGCGGAGAGGTCTGTAGGACCAGGCTCTCGTTCGAGCTGGACCGAGCAAACGCCGCCATCGAGCTCGATGCGATGATGCCGTCTTAGCTGTCCGCAGCAGTGCGTCTGGCGGCGCGTAGTCATCCCGCCCTGATACTGCGTCCCGAGACCTGGCTGCGGCACCCTGCGTGATCCCGCCAAGTTGCGCCGCGCACCGCGCGCCCTCAGCGTTGCAAGGGCCGTGAGATCGGCTCGGTTGTCGTTCCTCGAATGTCTTGAAAGCACAGGGTCCGGCAGATGTGAGCATGCAAGATCGAAGTGACACAGACAGAGTATCTACCTGTCGTGGTGCGTCGCCGTCATGATCTTGCCGGAACGACAGTGACGGGGAATATTGCCGTCCGCTTGAAAAGGAGACGCCGAGTGGCAGGACACGAGAACGCCGCCGGCGATGTACCGCGGCGTAGCTTCTGCTCCGACGCACAGGCAAAGACAAAGCCTGCGTTCCGAGCTGCCTGGGTACGATCCCATGGGCCACCCCGATGAGAGGATGTCCGCGCCGTGAATGCGGCGGTCTTACCGCGACACCATGAACGATCAATCGTGAACCGTCGGCGCGATGCAGAGATGCAGTAAATTGCACTCACTTCTTCAAATCATCGACGGACCTGTACTCGAGATCGATCTGCTTAGCGCGGTCGATGTTGGCAGCACCAGCCGAGAAAGCGAGGGGGCGAGAGGCTCTGCATGTCGGAGATTTTCGACGACGCAGTCTTGATGCGGGGAACTGAGTGCACGGGACGTGACCGGCGTCATCGTCAAGTTACGGTATACCGTGCGAGGGCAACGCGCCCCTGCTCTTGAGTGTAAGCCAGGTCGTTGAGTTCCAGCACCACAGGATTGCGTCGTCATCGTGAACGCAGGTCATTGTTGTGGTGAGAGAATGGCCTAAACGCCTTGAACGCCGCGAGTTACCGCGTCTGGCCGTAATCATGGTTCCCGCGTTCCAAGTCATCGCAAAGAACTTAGGCTCGAACAGAAAACTGGAACACGAAAACAAAATAATATATTCATTGATATGGACTACAGTATGTTCTTATGTACCTACGATAATTACGGGCTGGACTAGGCCGCCGTGCGCGACCGTACGTACCGTTGGCTTTGCTGACGTGCGGGAGGAAGTGAATTGACTTCGCGTAATTCACGTTCCACTCCAGCGTCGCAAGGATCTCCGTCTCGGTGTATGACGAGTCGGCGGGTTGCCCGCAGAGAGCGCGACGGATGAGGGCTGCTTTGCGGGCGACACGACACCAACCGAACGGAAGCGGTCGAGGCGAGAAAAAGCCCTGAATTGACAAATCAGTGAGAATGCGACGCACCTCAACGCCGCGCAGAAATCGCGGTATACCACGCCTGTTCGCCCTTGCCGTCGCGGGGGGAATTGCGGTCGTTCCAGCCCGCTGCATCAACGGCGCGCCGCATTTGCGCGCGATCGCGAGCGTCGCGAGCTGGGATGCGCGTGGGCGCCGTGCGTTGCTGCTGCTCGCGCTCGCAGTCGACTTGGCCGACTCTGGCTTGATCTTGGTCTTCGCTTTCTCAGTCTTCGCTTTCTTTGCGTTGGGTAATGTGTCCGTATCTGCCTTGCGCTTGCGCGATGCGGGAGCCTGGGCCTTGACGGCTTTCGCTTCGGTTCTGGCGTCGTCGATCAGGCGCTCTTGCTCACACTCACGAAGTAATTCATCAACGTCAATACGGACGCTAAGGGGCGCGTTGCATCAGTGATGTGTTTCAGATAACCAACTAAGGTTGTGTACCTATCACCAATGCACTCGCAAGCTTTGGCCTTCCGGCCAAGTTCGAGCCAGCTCTCCAGGGCAAAGTTGACGCTCTCGGCGCAATTGAAGCCGAGGTTGATGCCCGCATGGTATCCGCGCGGGTACGTGATGACGAACTCGCCCGAGTTCTGGACGAGGGTGTTCGGCTTGCACGACGCATTGGCCAGCATCTTCGGCGACGCAAGGTAGGACTTGTGTCGAAGGAACTGCGGGCATCGCGAGCGGCCCTCCGGGAAATATCCTAAAAAGGAAAGATCAGCACGGTGCCTCCGGAGGCGGAGAGCCAACTCGCCTTTCATGGTCTGCTCGAGAGCAGCTGCTCTTCCTTGCGGAACGGCGTACCAAAACTTGGCCGCGCCGAAGTGGATGTAGTTGATGCTGAGGAGATCCATGTCCTCGACGTGCCAGGCGAAGGTCGCACGCCACATGCCGAAGTAGAGGTAAGGTGTGTTGACCCCTGGCAAGCCGTTCTGCGAGCTGGGGAGGATACGAGACAACAATGATGGCAGGTGAGCAACATTCCATACTTTCGTCTCATCAGTGAAGAGCGACCCTAATGTGACGTAGGTGAGGCGCCAAGACTATAAATGAGGCGGCCTGGCCACGCACCTTGCATGTCAGCACCGTACAGTGCTGGTTTGCCAAAACCACAGTTGCGCCAGTACTGACGCTCTAGCTTTTGGCAGAACTCGGGCGTGTAGTCGAAGGGGTGCGTGTTGGGAGGAAGCCAGTCGGAGTCGGGGTCAAACGTCTCGAGGAAGGCGAGGTCTTTGGCGTGACGCTGCGCAAGGTTCGCCTGTCTCTCTTCATGTGTTTGCTGGCGACGACCTTTGCTCTTAGGCTTCTGCGATTTGCTTGTCGAAGGTGCTTCCTCCTCCGAGCCTTCTTCTTCCTCCTCTCGAAGACGTTCTCGTGTTGGTCGAGGGAGTGTGGTGGCCGTGGGATGTCCTTCTGTCGGTGAGGGGTCTTTGTCGGCCTGGTCCTCAGGGGCGCTGCAGGACGCAGCAGGAGTCGGGATGTTCTGCGGAGGGGACGGGTGGTCTTTATTATCATGAGCAGCATCGATGGACTGGCTCCGCTCGCGCTCATCGTCCGGCTCGTCTGCTTTCCTCCTCCTCGTCTTCGGTTTCGGCGCGTTGCTACTTCTCGCGTGCAGGCCGACGTCGTCGACGCCAGGCGCGCGCCAGTCGTCCTTCGCGCAGAGCTCGGCCCACTCCCTGACGCTCATGATACGGCGCTTTTCGATGTTCTGCGCTCGAAAGCGGCCGTTGTTGCCGAGCATGTGCTGCTCGATTGGATTCTTGATTTTCACGGCGGCCAGTTGCGCGTTCAGAGGCGGCAGCGCGTCTTTCCTGCTCATACATGTGAATGACGCGCGCCCGCAAGGGATGAAACGGACTGACCATTGCTTCGGAGGTATGACCTTCACGATCCCGCTCTTGTTACCCCAGCACTCGATCTTGTTCATGTACCCCTCGAAATCCTCAAACTCCTCCATGGTAGGCTTGAAGACGGGTATTCCACGCGTAGCTAGGGGGTCATCCTCGGGGTCGAGCCATGTCCTGCCATCCGAGCTGGGCGAAGGAGGCAATGGAGTGGGATCGGAATCTTTATAAAAGTGATCGGGCTGAATGGGAGGTGTTGGTGAAGAGGATCGCGAGGTCGACATGGATGGTGTTTGGCTTGGTGCAGACATTGTCGATAAACTGATGTTTGCGCAGCCGGGAGCGCGCGACCGGATTGTAAGTACTGTGGTCCGTGCGTCCGATTGAAGGCCACTCGTGAGCAATCCAGCGGGCGAAGAGACGTTTCTGCCGCTACTGGGGCGCTCGTATGATGTGGTAGAGAGCAAGAGATGGACGAGCACGTCGGTAACGACGACGAGCAAGCAGTCCAGGGATTGTCGAGCCTCAGCCAGACTCGCCCGCCCCCGGCCAGAACTCGGAGCTTCAATCATCCCACGGCCTCGCCGCGCCGCCCGGCAACATACCACCTCACGTTTACTACATTTCTTATTTTTCTTTGAGAGTAGTGTGCTATAACATGCTCTTTGGCAGATTTCTTAATCTAAGTCATTGCGGACGAGCACCTCAAATTACGGTTGCGTTATGCGCAGCGAAATCATAGTGATAATATTGCGGCGCCGGTGCCGGCCCGTCGCCGAGATCCTGTGGCTGATGGCCTGTTATCAGATAAGCCAATGCTTTAGCTCATTTGGCGGCGGCGCTTGCGAGATGGGAGGCCTTGACAATGAACATGACCAGCATGAACCCTGCAGGGAATTCAGCTGTTTGTGAAGGGCGTCAAGTACTTGTATCCCTATGCAACGTCCTTCGGCATTCATCATGGACACCTGTCCCCATCCTGAGATTCTCAAGGCGAGTTTATACTTTTTCGACTAGCGCGTCCGATGGGGGCGGCGCGTGTAGCTCGCCCCCATGGGCAATCGTCGGTGTGCTAATGAATATCACAGGTATGATGAATCGTGTCACGCAGAATATATCATTCTCACTTTGTGTCAGTCGTCTAAAGGTCCACGCCCGGGAACTGTCACCACGACAGTTACTTGGGGAAGTGTGGCCAATCCAATCCCTTCGCAGCCCCTCGCGGATCCACTGCCTCGTGTCCCGGCGGTGTCCTAAGAATAAAGGGGATACGGGCTCAAGGCGGCAATTTGCTAGGGCCGCTGTCGCTTTTGGTTTCAGAGTCACTGCGAATTCGACTGCACCGCCTTGCTCGGAGGATGTCGAGCGCTCCGAAGTTCGCACGGAGCGTCTCAAATGGAAGTTTGTTCCGCATTTCCGACTTCTTGACGCCGGCTGCATTTCTCGTGGCACGGTCAACCCGTGGTATTGAAGCACGTCCAATGCAACTTTATGGGATCGCCAGCAAGTCAAAGCCACAAATAGATTGGTGACACGTCCTGCTAGTATGTTCTCTCTTCAGTTAAGCATCGCATGGGCGATGCGAGCTGCGCGATGAGCCATGAAGAGGGCTGAGCGTTTATGCAAGTCGCTCAGTTGGCTGCATCGGTCGTCAGCGATTCTCCGCGTTGGCTAGTCTTGCCCTTAATCGGGTATATCGCGCATCATGGCAGGATTCGTGGGCGTCAGTTGATGGAGTGGACAGGTACCGTCCTCAGCGCCGTATGCTTCTCTCACCGGTCTTGCGTCTTTGCTTCTCTATATAATCTCTCACCCGTCGTGTGAGAGGGCCGGTTGCCCTCTCGGACCCCTTTGCTCCCTGGCCCAGCTACGCTGCCTCTGCTCAACATGTCCATGTCCACTGGTTCCATTCTGATGGCCTTGCTCTTCCTATCAAGCCTCCTCGTCATGCAGTGCTCAGCACAGGAGACCGTGTTTCAGTGGTCGTTTGCAGACAATGTATGTATTCGATTGCCTCTCTAACTGCGCATTTGAACTCCTTACCTTTTTGGTGACAACAGAATAGCTCCGCCGGCATTGTTCCATGCCAGCGTGCTAGGATCGCAGCCCACGCATTTTCGCGCGACTTGCCGAGCATTGGACGGCCGCCATACTACATGGCCGCATATCCCTTGGATGGTTCACCGACAGTCACCTTCGTTGGTATGGACCCCAGTGATCTCAGCTGGGAGGTAAACTATCCAGCAGGTATATCTTACATCCGACTGCGTATCCACTTGTGCTCATCACAGTCCCTGATCTTCAGGTTCACAACTCATGCTCGCCCTGATCGATGCCGACGGAAACAGCGGAGGCATCATGCCATCGATTTTGACTGTAGCAGGTGGGCCTTTCACAACGCTACAAAAGACCACAGACTGATGGTCCCGAGACAGATGGCGGATCCTCTGCGTGTCTTCCTCCCGCCATTTCTTCATTACCTTCGGTGACGGCGAATGTGACGCAAGATCTGGCAGCCTGTGAACCGTTGGGCCTGACCATTCGGGGTGGCACACGACCCTATACAGTTTCAGTCGTTGGAATTGACTCGGCTGTATCAAATTTCACCCTGGGGCCGCGCGACGACATATTCACGTGGACAAATCAAGCTTCTGTGGACAGCGATGTTCTCTGTAAGGTTGTCTTGCTTCTCAACTGGGTACCCAAGCTAATTCGGCTCTTTCTGATTTTCAGTCGCGGTCAGCGATGCGTAAGTCTCGCGGTTTACGGAGAATAATTCTCATCTAACACTTTCGTATCTCAGATCAGGAAATTGGGCGTCCCATTCGGCTCTTTTCAAGGCCACCCTGTCTCCATCCCAATGCTCCCGTCCAGCATGGAGAAGCTTTGCCAGTGATCCCGTCGCTGATGCTTCTGGCACGAGCCTTTCCCAAAGCGGCCCCTCCAAACATCGGATCACAGTGATCGTGGGCGCATGCCTGGGCGTCGCCGTCGCGATCCTCCTGATCTGCCTCGCGATCTTGTTCTTGTGTCTCAGGCGACGCGGGATCATGGCTAGGCGGTGCATGGACGGCCAGGACGTCATCCCGCGGACGTGGGCGGACGAACGCGCAATCACGATCTCGCGCCGCACGTCCAAGCTCGATCTCGACCTCACCCTCGACTTCGCGGACGACGCGCACTCCGGCGCGACATCGCCGTGTGCGGCCTCCGTCCCCGTCCGTGTCCCCTCGCCGGTGTTCAAGCCGCACACGTTCAGCGGCGTGCTCGACATCTCGGCATCGAATCGCCCCCCGTCGCCTGCCCCATCATCTGTACAGTCCTCGGCGCCTGCAATCCAGCTCCAGCAATTCCTGCCGTCCCCGGCCTCGTCGTGCCCCACTAGCCCTGACGTCCGCCCGCGCCCCCTGCCCATCCCACGCGTCTCCTCGCCCCCGCTGAGCCTCGCGTCCGACGCCCCGCATCCGCCCACCGGCGCTTGCACCACACCGACCTCCTTCTCCAATCGCCCGCTTCCATCGATCCCGCAGCCGCACCCGGCCCTCTCCCGCAAGGCGCGCGAAGCGCTCGGCACCGACGCCCGTCTGCGCAACGTGCGCTCCGCCGGCGACGTCCGCCGTTCCGCGACGGCGCCTGCATTGCACCGCTCGCGCTCGCTCGTCTTTGCGCAGGGCGCGGTGCGCGAGTCATGGGCGCAAGATGGCGCAGGGCGCGAGCTGGTCGTGATCCAGCACCGCGACGGCGCGATCGTGCAGGAGCTGCCACCGCCGTACGACGAGTGCCTGCGCAGCCCGTCGTATCCTCCTTCTCCGTCTCCGTCTCTCTCTTCGCCTTTGTATTCGCCCTCTCACCTTCATTCTCATTCTCGTTCTTACTCTCAGTCGTAAGCGCCTTTCTTAAAAACGCTCGTCATGTGTTCGATGTCTGTTTGATAGTGTAATTGCGTATATTTTTTTATGATAGAGCTTTACTTCTTTTGCGTACGACAAAGCTGTATATTGCGCTTACTTCGCGTTACTACTGTATCCATACCTCACGTCTAGTTAATCGGTCAATAAGTGGTAGTTACCCCAGCACGTCACCCCTGCATTATCATCTAATAACCAGTGACATCCCATGCTTGATATTGCAGAAAAATCCAGCAGAGAAATATGGTCGGACTTTTTAGGCCATTACTCTATATGCCTCGGCGACAAGACATTGGGATAGAAAAACAGTTGGCGATAAGCCAGTAATTCAACACTTACGACCAGCAAGTTCAAGTATTGGGCGACAAGATTGTGACGCTAGGCAGAACATGGATATGATACAATTCGAGTATTGCAGTAGGTTACAAGACGCCCTGCCCTCATGCGGTCTGAGCCCCGTAGCCCCTGATGCCCTCCGCGAAGCCCCACGATGTCTCGATCTTAATTGGATCAGAGATAGATGGGCCTGACGCGTTGATAATCGCGATTTGATACTACGGCCAGTGAGCTCGGCGAAAACTCGAAAAAGAGACGGAGAGCCATACCTTGTTGATGCTGCGTGCGTCGCGGTAGTAGAGCACGCGCATGCAGTCTTCGAGGATCTTGTGCGCCTCTGCTTCTGTGAGGGTGTCTTCCTTCCCTTCGACGGCCTTGCGGAGGAGCGGCTGCGCGATGTAGGCGCCGTAGCCGGTCGCGAGCGTCGGCGACGTATAAGTCACGCCCAGCAAGTCGACAAACGCCAAAAACCTGTCCAATAGCGTCAGAATCGGCCATAGCGAACGAAGAGCGGGAGCACTGACCGCTCGCCATCCTTGAAGCCGCCGACGAGGATCGAATTCCACAGCGGGTCCATCTTGGAGCGCTTGCCGTACATGACGTTCGCGAGGTACTCGTGGATCTCCTTCGGGCCCAGCTGGTAGCCGTCCTGCTTCGTGACCTCCTCGTCGACGATGACCGAGTCGAGCTCGCGCGTGATGTACTGGAAGTCGGACATGTCGCCGCTCGCGCCGATGACGGTGTATTCTCCGATCTGCCGCAGACGGCTGACGTCCTTGAAGCGGGCGAGGGAGCCGTACGATGCTAGTTGTTGGTGTGAGTGCATGTAAGAAAAGAGAAGACGGGATGAAAGGCTGGTGTACCGAGGTTGTCGGCTGCGAGCATGATGCCGTCCTTGTACTTCAGCGCGAGAATGCTCGTTCCAGTGACGATGGGCTGTCTGCATAGGCATTAGTTAACAACCAAAGTTGAATGGTATGCTAGACTTACTGTGTGTGCTGCACGCCTTCCGAGAACGCATCTTTGGGCGTGTTCTGGGGACGGTTGTGGAGGGGATATGTGTTGTACATGTCCACAGCATCATTTCTCTGTATTGAACTAAATCAGCGGCGCTTTCCATCGAGACACATTGCACTTACCGGACGCCCCCAGTTCGTTGGAAAATGGTCCATAGTTGTAGTAGAAGGTGAAGCGGCAAGAGGATACAGGTGCAGAGCAGATCGAGACGCGTAATGTCGCGCTTGCGCGTCCAGTATTGCTGACGTCAGCAGCTCTATTCTGCGACTGCAACATCTCGACAACTTGTTCTCGACGCCAACTGGTGCTTGTAACGTTGTCTTTCCCGCTCCTTTCCTCATAATCTTATATGCCTTAGCATCTTCTTCAACAGGATTCATAACAGTAATTTTCTATGCTTAATCCTATGGCAGCGCATCCTTGGTTATGACACCGTAGTCGGATGCTTTGTACCAATACAACATGGGAAGCCAGCTTTTTCTGAAGCATCATCCAACGCTTAGGTTCGTCGAACTGAACGTATGCAATGTTTCGATCTTCAACGTTACTCTTTTCATCATTTGTTCATCTGTTGTTTCTTAGCAGCTTCGACCACTGTTACGCACTGCATTCGCTCATGCATGCTAACCGATGCAGGCTCAATTTCACGTCCCTGCATCTATCTGGCTTCTATGTGCATATTCAATTTGGATACATAACTCTCTCCACCATACGTTGAACACCGCTGAGGTGAGCTTCTATAGTCTCGCAAAACAAACTCAGTCGATGAATCGACGTCGGCGCTGCCTCATTCCACGATTCCCATCGCACATCGTTGTCGACCTTTCCAGGCTTGGGTCTCCTCCTTTCCTCTACTAGGGCATGATCTCCGTGCATTAATGAGGGGGATGATTCTGGGTAGAATCGTCTGCGGAATGCCTCAGCCCAAAACGGAAACTTAGTCAGTTGGAATTCATGAGGAATTTCTATATCTTCCAGCTGCCAGCCTCCCTTGGCCTTCGAGCAGCTCTTCCGCTTACCACAACAAGCTCGACTTATCACATACTGTCTTTACTTCTATCGACGCTCATTGTCAAGGATGTTCAAGAACAACAAGTCACTCTCGTCTTCCCCTCCTGCCCTCGCTGCGGCCCAGCCTCCTCTGGCCCCTTCCGTGCTCGCCGCACCTCCGGTCATGTCGACGTCTCACAAGGGTGGTGCTCGCAACCTGACGAGGAAGGTGGTCAGAACTGTCAAGCGTATCTTGAACAAGCTTAGACCGCGTCGTCGCAAGGACAAGAAGGGTGAGCTCGATGTCTCTGAGCCCATAGCATTTGCGGCCGCCATGTCCCCATCTACGTCCACAGCATCACTTTCGAAAGATACTACGCCAACTGGAGATGTCTTGACCCCTTCTGGCTCTATTATGGACGAACCTGCACTCCAGTTCCTCGCTGCTTCCATCAGTATCTCTGACCATGATGACTTCATACCCAGCCTCACTGTCAGCCGCCAGCACTCCGCATCTGTCTTTTACCCTCAGTCGCTGCCTGCTGCCCTTCCTATGCTTCCTTCGTGCTTGCCCATGCCCAAGGATTCATACACCCTTTCCTTCACTATCGATTCTACTCGGTCTCCCGACGCTGCTCAATATCATGAAGAGGTGCCTCTACCAGCTCAGAGCGAGCTCACGTTTCCTTCTCTGGATCTTTTCTGCCTCACGGACGTAGACAACGGTGCCTCATATCATAAGGACGCTGACAACTCGAGCGATCAACCTACTAAGCCATCGAGCGGGCAATCCATCAACGAGGTCGTGGGTTCTGTACTTCCTCCTGCATCTGGGAACTTTGTTTCTGGTAGCTCGTCTAGGCAACCCCTCGCCGGAGGCCACGACCGTTCCCCTCGTTCTTGCACTTCTGCTGACTTGGAACACCTCGCTCCTGCACCTGTTTCCTCTAGCCAAGCCCAATTATGTGATTTTCCTTCATTCTCCCATCTCTTCTCCATTTCTGAGCTTACCAACGATGAACAATTTTGTGAGTTGATATTCAATTCCAGGGCTCTGCTGTGGCTGATTATTTCCCGCAGCTGTGACCCTTTCACCCGCATTCGCCATAGACGTAGATCGCCCCTCCGCTAGTGAGCCCTGCTTGCTCGCGACTATGATCCAGGCGATTCAGTCCAGTACGGAGGCACAAAGCAACCACCATTACAATGCCGATGACATGGCTCCATGTGTCTCGGTAGGAAGCTTCCTGTGCATGGCCGAAGCCGCTGAATTCTCGTCCGTGCCCACGACTGCGACCGAGGCCATTCAGTCGAGCTCCAAAGTGCAACTTCTGGACACGAACTGCATGGCCCATTGTGCCTCCATAGGAATCTTCCTTTGCATGGCCGAGGCTTTCGAGCCTCTTCCTGTTCATGCAATGGAAGCCGTGACTTTCCAGGAACTGCGCCAACTACCTGACATCTCTGTCCATTCGTTTGAGTATCCTACTGGTAAGACGATCGTCCTCTTTGCCGACTCATCGCTTATCTACATTTTGTAGGATCTTGCATGTCTCTGGAAGTAAGCCTGACCGTGGACACTGTAACGACCGATGTTGTCCCGACCTCCATGGCCACAAGCATCAGTGTACAGTCCACCCTGTCCGATCTCCCTTCATCCAACTCCTTGGTTGATACTGGACTGCTCCCCCTCGCATCTTCTATCCTGAATGTCGAAGCTTTGATTTCATTGAGTGAGGTCCCGGCTCAGGTCGCTCAGTCTGCAGTCTTCCCTCCATCAGCTTCGATATCTGTCTCTATTTCTGCCTCATCAACGCAAGTGATATGCGTCCCAGAGGCCGGACTACTCGCCCTTGCGTTCTCCACCCTCGACGTCGAAGCTTTGATCTCGTTCAATGAGGCCACGGCTCAGGTCGCTCCATCTGCAGCCCCTCCTCCATCAACTTTGACGTCTTCCTCTATCTCCGATCTAACGGTGTTTTATCCGCTCCCCCCTTCAACGCATGTGACAAACGTCTCATCGTCGGTTTGCAACGTCAATATCGCATCATCCGGAGAGGTGTTTCCTCACCCGGTTGGTACAGCGATCGCATCGCTGACACCAGTCTCCGCCACGACCTATGTTCCCGTCGTCTCAGAGCAGGAGACCCTTGCCAATTCTGAGGTCACTATCCCAGAAGCCATCAATATCGCCCTCGAACGCAATAGCCTCATTCCCTCCCCTCCTGCCCTGCCCTCCCGCTCTGTAGCGGTTTTTGCAGATCTTCCTGAGCGTCATAGCACGTGCACATGCCAATGCTCCGCTCCTGCCAAGTTGAAGATTTATGCCTCCATCTCCATCCAGACAGATCTTTTGGAGTCTCCTACCGACTCCGACGCTCCTCCGCCGCCCGCCCCCCCTGCGCCTCCCCCTCCTCCAATGTACAAGTCCCCGCCTCCCGTGAAGATCAAGATCAGGGGACGGAACGGCCAGCTTGTCTCCCTGGACATCCGTCGGGAAGGACTCGATGGCATGTTCCTGGCAGAGTTAACGTCGCTCCTGGCAGCCCAGGCCGAGGGCGGGCCAAGAGTCCTTAGGAAGACGGAGAGAGCCGAAGACAAGCATGAGATGGCCATTGGTGGGGAGATAGTTTTGAAGAAGACGGACTTCCGGGTCGGCGCGTCCGGACGTGGGGACGAGGACCAAGAGAAAGTCAAGGTTAGGACGAAGGAGGAGTGGGGCAAGACGGTCAAGAGGCGACCGATCACGATGAAGGAGGGCGCGAAGGAGAACACGCCGTCTACAAAGGCTGTCAAGCCGACTCGAACCAAGGAGACTGCGCTCAACGACATCACAAACGACATCACGAACACGGCGCGCGCCGAGGCGCCGTTTTTGTCTGAGCTGGAGATTGCGATCGCAAAGTCTCGCAACGGACGCCCCCTTTTGACGCCGATTCCTGTCCTTGAAGATAAGGGCGAGGAAGAGTCGGCGCAATCTACTTCTCCCTGGGGCCCCCGTCTTCGCGGCAAGACGCCCAACAACGCCATGGCCAGACCATCTCCCCCGAGGCGCAGCAAGAATCTGGAACTCGAGCTGACGGCTTTGAGTTCTGGGCGCCGTATTCCGGAAGGCGGGATGTCGCTGGCTGCGATGGCGATTTTAGAACGCATTAAGACGGAGAAGGCACAGAAGGAGGCAGCAGTAGCCTTGGAAGATGCATGATGTTTGTTTCTGGACGCACCCAGAAGTTGGAATATGAGCTGTGTACAATAGGGCTCGAATCTGTTTCGATCTTGGCATGTCCCATTTTTATCTTTATCTCTATCTATCTTTGGGTTTTATGATGCTTAATTGCGATTTTGAGTGTGCAGTTGTTAGTGAACAAGGCAAAATTCTGTGCTTTTGGTGTATGACTTCGACCGTCCTGCGTCCGGTCTGTATTCGAAGTGATTCACGCTTAGAGCGTGCAGGATCCTGGGCCCAAGGTTGTCGTGATCAGGGCTCTTCCGGTAGACGTTCTCTGATTCGTGCTAATAAATTTGTCCGTCCATCATTCGTCACTCTGGCACCTCTGTTCTAGACTCGCATCTGAAGATGTATCTTCAGACGCTTTCCTTTCCGATGCTTTTATTTTCGAGCTGGCTCTTGTCTCAACGACCTGTCACTGAGAAAGCTTTACAGTGATCGACAGGAATTGTACTCTAAGCCATCCTACAACACGCGCTTCCTTCCCGGACCGCCTCCTGCCGCCCCCTGCGCGTATGTGGAGGTAAGCGCTTGCCTACGTCCTACGGTGTTCATCTAACCCCACGGAGCGTATAGACCTCTCCTCGACCTGACCCACCGGTGACGCAAATCAACCCAGTTATCTTTTGGGCACTTTTGCCTCTGAAACTGCCCGAGAATTCTGTGCAACAACCAGCTGAAGACGTATGGTTTGTCATTCATCTCTGCAACTTTATCTAAACTTCCGAATATCCGCTTCTGCTGCAAATGATACGCTTTTCCGAGGTCAGATGGCTCTTCGCCGATCTGCATCAGCCAGGTGACTTTGGATTCCTGAATGACTTCACTGCTCACCGGCGCTCATCTGCTACGTTTCCGTGTTCCTGGTGTTTTGAACCAGTCGAAGAAGTCTCAACGGATAACATGACCGCGGCAATAATACGCGCGGTCCGCTGCATCTCTCGATCCGTTCGAAGGTCAGGCTCACTGGTACGCGTGATCTCCAGGTGTTAAGCGACCAGGGTCCAACGCCGTTGAACGCGTTCTTCCCGAGTAACGATGGATTTAAAGTGAAGCGCGAGGCGGGTGTACACCGACCCTCAGCTCTGCGCCATGAGGACCACTCTGACTTCGACAGCGCTTCTGCTCCTCGCGCAGTTGGCGGCGGCGTGGCCCGGCACGGTGCACAAGCATGGCAACGTCTGCACTGTCATCCCGTCCGTCGACGGGAGCGACGACTCGAAAGCCATCGTTTCTGCATTCAAGCAGTGCCGGACGGACTCCACCGTTCGCTTCGAAAACAAGACCTACCATGTCGATCGCGTGATGCAGACCACAGGCCTGCACAATGTGACGGTTGACCTGATGGGCACTCTTCTGGTGCGTCCAGTCCTGCGGTTTTGTGGTAGCGCTTCTGACATTGTTCCAATTCTGACAGTGGAGCACTGATATCCCCTACTGGCGTAATAATAGTGTTCCTCTCGGGTACCAAAACCAAACAGTTGCTTGGATCGTCAGTGGGTCCGATATCAACTGGATGGGCCATGGATATGGAACCTTCAATGGAAATGGCCAGCCGTGGTAAGTTCGTCGCGCACCTCGAAGCTGGTACTGTTCTAACTTCTCATGTCTCCGTAGGTATGAGTTGTCGCACGGGATTTCCGACGTTCACGGCCGGCCCATCAATCTCGTTCTGCGCAACGTGACAGACTCTATTTTCGAGGGGTTGCGCTTCGTGCAGAGTCAGTTCTGGACTATGGCGATCCAGTCTTCCAAAAATCTGCTTCTGGAAAATATTTATATCAATAGCACTGCAACGAACGATGTTCGTGTTCTACTTCTCGATGCTGGTGTCTTGCTCATTCTCGCCTGCGATCCTCTTCGAACCAGGCGTCTACGATCAACACAGATGGTGTCGACACATTCTACTCGAACAACATCACCATCCGCAACTGGAGCGTGACGAACGGGGACGACCAGATCTCGCTCAAAGCGAACACATCCAACGTCGTCATCGAGAACTGCCAGTTCTACAAAGGCAACGGCATCGCTATCGGCTCCATCGGGCAATACCTGGGCGAATACGAGTTCGTCGCGAACGTCACGGCGAACAATGTTACGTGCGTCGACAGCCAGTACGGGGCGTACCTCAAGACGTGGACCGGTATCCAGAAAGGCTACCCGCCAAATGGTCAGCATGGTCGTTCGGCCCTCTTTGTCTTTGCTTTGTGATCTGACACTGGCCTCAGGCGGCGGAGGCGGCGGAGGCTACCTCAACAACCTCAGTCAGCGTTCTCGCTCTCCACCCGTCTGACGCGGCACTGACGTTTACCTGTGGCACAGCGTTCACGAACCTCACCGTCTCCAACATCACGCAGGCCGTAGCCGCCATCTCGCAATGCACGACGTACATCAACGCCACGGGCGGCTGCGACACGTCGCGCTTCCAGATCTCCAACATCACCTGGGCCGGCGCGACGGGCACCGTCGCGAACAAGTACATCGCGCAGTTCCAGTGCAGCGGGGCCGCGCCTTGTCCCGGCATCTCGATGTCGGATATTGACGTGCAGACGAACGTGTCTTCGCCGGTTATTACGTGCTCGAACCTTGTAGACCCCACTGGCTTCAACTGCATGGATGCGGCATAAGTAGTTTGTCAAGTAGTACGACACACCTGGTAATGCTGTCCATGAATGAGACGTGATGACGGGTCTGAACGGTCGGTGGAAGAGAACAGGAAAGAGTGATTCAAAAAGCCCTTGAAATATGGAGCGTCTACAATACAACAAGACCTGATGTGCAATATTTGAGCTATGATGATACCGTGCCCGAGATACAGGCTAATGACACCAAACCAAACTATCAAGCCACCCGTTTCTTCTTCTTCGCTCTCTGATCATCTGCAGGGCCGGCGCGAGGCTTCTTCAAGGCCCGCTGCAACGCTCGCTTCGTCTCGCCGTCCGGGAATGTCGAAAGGTCGAAGTACTGCGGCGCCAGCTCGAGCAACCTGTCAAAACGAATGAGCCAATATCCTAGCCAATAAAAATGAGGATATGCTTACCATTGTGGTCGCACATCGGTGACGGTTCGAATGTAGTGTCTAGTCGTTAGGACGAATTCGTTAAAGATGACCCATTCGGGTTGCGTATCCAGACCGCACGACGGATGCAGAGCGACAACCTGGCGGAAATACAATGTCAGCCACATGGTACTATGATGAATTGTCGCATTCCTTACTTGGTTATCCTTCACTGTCAAGTAATTGCCTTTCTCGCCCTCCTTGTGTGCCACTTGCATGAAAAATCCGCATACCAAAGCCTGTCTGATGTTGGCATAGTGCTTTGTGGGATCCTGGTATTCCATCGACACCAGGTCAATGTCGAATCGCTCCATGATGCGCTCCAGCTGGGCCCGGACGTTATCTGCTTGTGCCAGGGCACGCGCAGAGAGGTAGTTATTCCAGGCCCAGTTTTTGTCATATTGATCTAAAACATGCTAGTCAGGCTTTTGAAACATCTCCAATAGTATGTTCCGCTTACTTTGCTTGTATTGATTGTATACGTTCAGCATGGTGAGATGGTCGCCATCTGGGACGGTGAGCAACTGCTTGGCAGCGTCGGCTTCCTTGCGTTGGTTGTTCGGTCGCAACCAAACATTTGGGACTATGCAATCAAATCAGCCCCAGAGCAACGAACGTCTATCGGCATGTGTGTACGAACCTGAAAGCATGGCAACAATGGTCAAGATCTCCTGGCTGCACTTGAACTCCGGGCTGACAATCAACATCTTCGCCAGCTAAACGAATGATGTCAGACCAGGTCATGGCATAGCATCAATAGATGACATTACCTGTGGATCCAGAGGGAATTCAGACATCATGCTACCGAGCGCGGTTAGATTGCCGTCGTCATCCAGCGCGGCCAGGTAGTTGAGCAGTTCCAATGCCCGCATCAGAGTTTCCGGAGCTGGGGCGTCAACATAGTCAAACCGCACAAGATCCTAAATTTGATGAATTAGCAATATTAAATATGAGACTGGGTGTGAGACGTACCTTCACGCCCAATTTAACCAGTTCCAACACAGTATTCGCCAAATTGCTCCTCAGAATTTCGGGATGCGTCTGCTCCTCAAGCTCCTTCATGAAGTCCTTCTCCGTATACAGCCGGAAGCACTTTCCAGGCCGTGTGCGACCTGCACGACCAGCCCGCTGCTGCGCCGAGGCCTTCGAGATCGGCGAGACGAGCAGAGACTCGACTCGTATACGCGGATTGTAGACCTTCTGCTTTGAGAAGCCGGGATCGACCACGTACACGATTCCGTCGATGGTCAGCGACGTTTCGGCGATGTTGGTCGACACGACGATCTTGCGGCCCGCCGGACCGCCGGGTGTGCGCCGCGGCGGGGCGGGGTCGAAGATCCTCTGCTGCTGCTGGGGGGGAAGCGAGGAGTATAATGGGATGCAGGAGAGCGGGCCAACGGAGTCGGGGTCCTGGTTCATAAGGTCGTCCGCTTCGAGCTTGATCTTCCTGCAGGTGTCCTCGATCTCCTCCTCTCCTGTCAAGAACAGAAGGATGTCTCCTTCGTCCTCGGCACGGTGGATCATAAGCACGGTGCGGATCGCCGCTTCGACGTAGTCTGGCTCCGGGTCCTGGGTGTAGAATATCTCGACAGGATGTGTGCGTCCAGGGACTTTGAATAATGGGGCGGGCGTCTCGCCGACGGTAAAGTACTTTTGGAATTTGAGAGCGTCTAGGGTGGCGGACATGATTATGATCTTGAGATCCTGGCGCCGCTTCGCCAGTGACTTCAGGAGCCCCATCAGGATATCCGTGGCGAGTGTGCGTTCGTGCGCCTCGTCGAGGATAATGGTGGAGTATCGATTGAGGTCGGGGTCATTCATGGCCTCGCGGAGAAGCATACCGTCGGTCATGTATTTCAAGAAGGTTGTTCCCGGCTCTGTCATGTCTTCGAACCGAATCGAGTAACCAACTTGCTTGCCGAGTGGGACTGTAATCGCGTTCTAATCAGTGGATGAAGAGAGTTGATGACACGATGAAGACGCACCGTCCATCTCATCTGCAACACGCTTTGCCACGGACATGGCTGCTACTCGTCGAGGTTGGGTACATGCGACTAGTTTGCCTCTAGTATGCGGGAGGTCGGAATATGCAACAAACTGAGGGATCCTGCAATCAGAACGTAAGAGGACCGTCGCATAGATCGAGATATTCAGCCCGGATGCGCTTACTGAGTTGTCTTGCCAGACCCTGTCTCTCCGACCATGACGATAATCTGGTTTTTAGTGAACTTGCCGGAAACATCAGTGACACATGGTCTTGCTGCCAAGGGAGACCTGATGCGCAGGTTCTGACGCCCCCCTTACGAAGATGATAATGATTCTGCTCACCACATCGTAGAACTCTGTCATCTGCGCAAAGACAGGCAGTTTCTTGCGCGCTTCCAAGATCCTGCGATATTGAGGCGTATGCGGCGTTTTCGTGAATGCATTCAGCTCATGTTCCTGTTGAAATGGCACGACAAAGATGTGCATTCAATGAGAGGCCTGCTCGGCGGCATCGAAAGGGAATGATAACGCACCATAGCTTTTTGCACCTGGTCCGCCTTCACCATACGCGGCATGAAGCCGTATAGCGGTTCCTTCTCCGTCGCATCGAATTGTTTTCTCTTCCCGTTGCTCGACATTGCAGAGAGATGAAGAGAGTGTAGAGAATGAAGATGTTGTTGGGCCTGGCTTACGCGCAGGATGTGGTCTCCTCGAGGTCCGATTCGAACCGCCAATTTTGTGCCCTATTACGTGATACACTTCGTGACACTTAGTGTCACGCAGTGACAAGCTCTCTCCCTCTCCTTCCAGTCCCTTGTTGTCCTTCCATAGCCTCCCATGGGCACAATGCGGGGCACCGTACCACCTCTGTGCTGGTAGATTTATTTGGTGGGTCTTTGTATTCATTACTAACTGTATGCTGTGTATTCTAGTTTCAAATCCGCCGCGCCGCGTACGGTGCATCGTATCCTACGTGACGGGGCCCTCACTCCTCGCCGAGCCCTTCCCTGCTGCTGCTGAGCTGCAGATCCTCGTCAGATCCCGATATCAATCAGATCTAAATCACCAGACTTTGATTCAGAATCATACTCACGGACGATGCACGGAAGTGCAAAGACAATTGAAAGTGTAACGTCACGCACACTGGTCACGGTATGGACGTCTGGACGCCTGAGTGGCACGCTTGTTCCCAACCTGACCGTCCCAGGACAAGACAATAAACAAGGCCCCTTCATAATCCTGCCGTATATCGCCTCTTTGCCCTGGATGTCTGAGCACAGACTCGCCCGTGGTTTTATCCACCACCACCACACACCACCACTCTTTTCTTCGGTTTCTGGGGACTTTCGCTTCTTTCACTTCGCCTCGCTGGACTGCGTCATTGTTCAATTGTACAAACTAGAATATACTAACCCGCTTTGACCCACTTCGCTCTGATCTATTTCGCTTTGATCTATTTCGCTTTGATCTTAGCTTTGTTTCCACTACATGACATGGCTCAAAGCGCGGTGGATCTCTTTTGTGGCAGACGAGCCAGGGGCACCGCCGCAGAGGAATGGCGCAGCATTCCGCCCACTATTAATGTCAGATATAAGAAGCGGCCACCTCCCCTGGCTTTACAGTGCGTCTTGCTTCCCTCCATCCAACCATGATTTCCTTCGCTCCACGTTCCTCGCAGCCGGTGCGTATCCAGCTCAATTCTGACAACCTCTCCAGTAGCACAAAGCAAGCCATCGGCACGATCCCGCTGCAGACGCCGACGCCCGTGTGGACGCCTGGACCGCCTGGCTCCGCACAGACCGCATCGTCCTTCACCTTCTCAGCTCCCTCGCAGCCCTCGACTGCGGCGACTCTGCTCAGCCCCTTCTCGATACCCTCTTCAGGCCGTGCGCGCGCCGTCAGCGCAGGACCCGATCCAAACGCAGACGGTGGCGACAAGGCCCGCTTCTACGCCGTGCCAGAATGGCAGAAATCCCCAGACGCCGAAATCGACGAGATCCCGCTCCCGTCGTGGCTCTCCGTGGGCAACCTCGCCGCCACAGCTCGCGAGGCGCCAGCCGCAGGCCCCGAGAAGACAAGCCAGAACGCGGCGCAGACGCAGACGAACCGTATGTCCCCGTTCAAAAAGCGGTTCTGAACGCGCCAAGGCTCACGCCGCTCCCGGAACAGGCGCCACACACCCGCCCCCGCCCGCCAGCCCGCGCAATCACCTTCAAAGCAACGCATGGTCGCTCGGCGACTACTTCCTTCTGCTCTCCGTCATGTGCGTGCACGCACATGCATGGAGCCGCGGCGCGCCGATCGACTGGGAGCACGTCGCGGACATCGTCAATTCATACGTGCGCCCCCGCGTGCCGTTCTTCACACCGCCCGCGCTGCAAGGCCAGGGCCAGCTCGCGCTGTTCGGGCAGGTCACGCCGCGGTGGACGGCGTGGGACTGCTGGCACCGCTGGACGGTGCCGTGGGTCTCGCCGCGCAGAGAAGCGCCCAAACGCGATGTGCGTGAAGACGAGAATGGCGCGCGGGACGAAGGGTCGACGTTTGAAGATGCGCCGGGCGTGCAGCATCGCTATGCGGTCTTCGATATGGCGCGGACGGTCGAGGTGTATGCGCTCTTGACGCGCGTGCTGACCGTCCTGGACGACGACCCGTCGGGGCTTCTCAAGCGCAACGGCACTGGGCCCGTGCCCGCCCCATCGACGACCGCGAAACCGCTAGGACCTGCACGTCATCCCGGTGCGTACCATTTCGCCCTGTCGCCTTAGTCCGCCCCTCATGCTTCTGGCACGCCAGCGTACCCCGCGCGCACACAGAACCCGAACGTGCCGCCGCGCACTTTCGGCAACGCGCAGGCGTGGGGGCTGATGCCGTGGTTCCGCAAGGGCGCGGTGAACGTCACGACGCTCGAGGCGCTGTTCCAGGGCCGGCCGCAGGCGGCGGCGGAGGATAGCCCTGGGTGTGTTGCGGAGCGGATTCTGCCGCGGCATTTGAGGGAGTTGAGGGTCCCGCCGCCGCCGGCGTGGGCGGTGGGTAGGCGGTATGCGAAGGTGTGTTTGGATGGGGAGCGGTGAGATGTATGATGATTTTGGCGGGAGTTCATGTGATGTAGCAAGATATCTTTATTGTTCGATTTCTGCGGTAAGGAGACTATGGAATATGCAATAACACACAAATGTATTATAGACATTTCTACGCCCGCGTCACTCTGGTACGTAGTTCGTACTGATACATGATATTCGGCCGCAGACCATCTCTTCACGGGATCTCAACAGAACGTTGGCCTTCACGTCTTCTAGCTCGACCCATAATAGCGCCATGCCAACAAGCGGCTTCCACGTATATTGGAGAACAGATCCATGCACGTCTCGTCATCTACGTCGAGACCATCGACTGTCGTTCCGAACAAGACTACGAAAGGACTGCCACCCATGTTGCTCAGCATTGTGACCGCCGTCACGGCAAGCCTTGAATGCGCTTAATCGCTTTCGACACTATCTGCAACAAGGAGGCTTGCTAGGGTGTGCTCTCCCGCCCTGGCGAGCGATCTCTTGACACCAATATGACACCAATACCTCCTTGACAGATTATCATTTTCTCGAAACATGGGCAAAAAGATCGATTGACAAGGGGTGATGCATTGATGGTTAAGGGTCCAAAACAACGAATCTGTCAAATTTTGGTCAAATAGGCGCCTCCGTGCCCTTATGAAAGTGCAAGGACGGCGGTAACACTCCACAGAAGATTTGATGGAAGAGCTCGACTCGAATCGTCAGCAAGATTACAGTCGACGGCAGGGGTCCAACGCATGGGCAGCTTGGGCAATGCGTCTTATCCTGTGTAGCGTCTGGATGTTTCTGCGTTGCCAAGAACGATGCGAGATGGCCAGGTATCGTTGATCCCGCAAGCAAAACCCAAAACGCGACCAACTCGGTCCAGAAAACATCGTAAGACAGTGAGGCCCGCGGGAGCAAGCTCGATACCGCCGCAACCACGCGTGCCTCTGGTTTCTGTTCCACCAGGTCCTGCATCAACCAGGAGAAGTCCCTGCGCCGCACAGATGTAAAACCCAGCCATGCTGTCGTCCATGCACGTAGATCGCTGAGGGCCCGCATTCCATTAGCAACACTCGTGACATCGTTGGCCTCTGGAAAAGCAGATTGATCTCGAAGCACTGGCGAGCGAGATGTATTCCGTGTTCCGTGTTGCAGATCATTCTAAGCGCGGATAAGCCGTGGTAAGAGCATTCAATACGTATCTTCATGGCGCTCAGGCGTGGCCAGGCTTGACAACGAGCATTTGACAGTATCGATGCATGCCAGCAGCGTGTGTCCATCCCGTCGTGCCGGGATGCTACTGGTATACATCAAGAGCACGTCAGGACACATCTATGAAGAGTAAAGGAAGACCTACGTTCTCTTCAAAGCCATGAGTGCGATATGAAAGAGCAACGGACTGGCAGGGAAAGAGGGAATGAGCAACTGTGTGTAGACGCAATCCCATAGCCCATCAGACGCCTGCATGGCATGCTCGAATCAGACATAGCATTCAGATGTCTGCGGCCCTGGCAAGGGGATGACGACGAAGCTGTCCCGTCGTGCGATGCGTGAATAGGATACTTATACTGCGAACACTACTACGCGCGGGCAGTGCGCAGGGCAGGATCCTGAGCACTGGCAAGCTTAAAGATGGAGGCGTGCGTTGCGGTGGCTGAGATCCTAAACGCGTGACGGCGGAAGGACGCCTAGTCTGCGCAAGGCATGGTTTAGCACGATGAGATCATGACACGGCCCTGCCAGGGGGTGCACGATCGACTTTACCCACCAACAATAATCCCCCACCACCCTCCCACCACCCTCCCAATTGCGCCCGCCATCCCTCCGGCCCACCACACCACAGCACCCACCACCGCCCGCGCGTCGGCCCCGCCCACAACACTACCCGCTGACTAAGCAATGCCGCGGTCCTCAGGCCATCCGCGATCTCCGATCGTTCCGCGACAACGCGATCCAAGGCCCGGGCGGATGCGGCGTGGGTTGCAGTAATTGGTAAGGACGGCGCGGGGAGCGGGTTCAGGTTGGTAAGGGCCGGACGGCGCGGGGATCGGGGGCGGGTGCTGACGCAGCTGAGACGCTGGTGTGGCAAAGTTTTGTTGGTGAGTTTTGGGTTTGGGAGTTGAGGGCGATGAGGCGCGAATGAGGCGCGGATGAGGGCGGAGCGGCGTGGATCGGTGCTGCAGTCATGGAGTGGTCGTCTAGAGGCGTCAGTGCTGGTGTGTGCAGCGAGGAATGATGGTTCTGTAGCATGGTGTGCTACGGAACAAAGGTCTTTGCTGTGCGCACGGACGTCAGTGACGCAAGGAAATTTCGGCAAGTGATCTAGACGAGGTGGTGACGACATGATGATTTCAGCAGCTCATAAGCGAGTTATCGCGGGTAGCAGATAAGTACGCGCACTGTGGAGCGTCGAGATCTGGCAGAAACGTCCAGTTTGGCAGTGATGCCCATGCAGCGGGCGGCCTTGCGTACGCGAGCTAGATCGGGCGGTATTTGAGCGAGCGATCGATCGGCGATCGGGTACGCGAACAAGGTCGTACGACTGCGTAGATCAATGAACGCGAGGCTCACGGTGCGTAGGGTGCGCTTGAATGCAGGAGCACTGTGCTGGTCGGAGCGACCGCTGGTTGATGAAATATCATGATCCGTTGAGAGGGCATTGGAGTTGACGGGCCGCGCATAAGTAAGTGATAGTCAGCCTGGCATACGATGCATGACCTCACGGGGTTAGGTCAACAGATCCTAACCACGGGTTCGGTCTTTGCTCGGCTACGGCGAGAAGATCCATGCCCGATGGCAATCAAAGTCATGGTGCGCTAGATCCGGAGAAGGCGTTGCTGTGATGTCGGCGCGAAGTTTCTGCATGGAAAGAGCGTGAGACGGAGCTGGACGGAGAGAGACGCCACAACGAGTGATTCGAGACGATTGACGGATTGGGAAGGATGCCGTAGCGTGTGGGCGCGCAAGCGAGATATATTGCGGTGGGCTGGCTTGGGGCTGGTGCCACCTATATGAACGATCTCGCGTGCGCGTCGGTGGTACGATGGGGTGTCTGAAGGGGTGGCTTTCCGAGATAAGGCGCGTATTCTGCGGCGATAGGTGCGCGGCCAATGGACGGGCGTGGTTGCGCACGGGGCAGATAAAAATGGCCTGATAGCTGTGTGACGGGCGGCATGAGGGTCGCTGCGAATGGTTACGAACAGGCTGATCGAGGGACGCGCGTACGGCAGATGCGAGCAACGCTGCCTGAGCAGAGCGATGGAAGATGCGCGCTTTATGCGAGTCTTTGGATTAGGACGAAAGCAGCAGAAAGACAGGATCGATGGCAGCGAATGTCGCTCGCTCATGTGCATGCAGCGAATCGAACAAGAGCCGGAGAAGACAACGAGATTTGGACCCTCAAACGACAAAAGGGTGCAAGAAGCGCGGCGTTGTGCTGGAAGGGGAGGAAGCTGTGCCAAAGCGGTGGACAGGTGCCTTGTTGGGAGATTCACATGGAGATGACACGTCCCAGGAATAGGCGCCGGGGGACTGATGCGGTCCCGTCGAGGCAGAGGAGGCCAGTTTCTGAGCTGGTTTTCCCGATTAGGAAGGTGTCGGGAGCGCGTCGATGCGGCGCGGGCGTGGGACGGATGGTGATGCTCCACCCGCGCGAGACAAAGCACATCGGGCGGCCTCCTTCCAAATCTCAGGGCCTATTATCGAGCCGCCCTCGCTCTTATAAAGCGCGAGGGCGGCACCCTGCCCTCCCATCCAAATATCCCTGTCTTTTTACCCATTTTACTCATCCTCATCATGTTCCCGACCACTGTCCGCCGCGGCCTCAGCGCCACCAGGGCTTCCCTTCGCAAAGCAGCCGACAGCTCCGCGTCGTCCTCATCCTCTCCCACCGCATCGCCGTCGCTTACCCGCGTTGCCGAGGACGCGCAGTCCCAGTCCACCGCCGCTGCCCAGCAGTCGAGCCCGCGCCCGAACCGCGCCTTCCACTCCGCCTCCCGCTCCTCCGCCTCCTTCACCTCCATCCCATCCGCGCCCGAAGCAGACCCCGACACCATCGTGCCCCCCTTCTACGTCCAGTTCAAGCGCCAGCGTGACGCCATCCTCGAGCGCAAGGAGCTCGACGACGAGCTCATGAGCCTGCTCTCCGCCGGACTGCTCAGCGACGATATCGCGGCGACCACCCGCCGTTACCCGCAAAAGATCCCGACCGAGCACGCCACGCCCTCGGGCGAGCTCGTCCACGCGAGCGGCTTCGTCGTCCCCTCCCCCGGCGAGGCGGGCACGCGCCGTGCCGACCTGCGCCCCCGCGACGCGCGCGTGCAGACGCAGGGCGTCGCGGAGCGCGTGAACGAGGAGGATCTCGTGGGCATTGCCGCGCAGCTCCGGAGCAGGCAGGAAAAGATTCCCTTCGAGGTTGTCGATATGGACGGCACCGTTCGCCACCCGAGCGGCTTCACTCCGCCTACGCCCGCGCACGAGTTCACGCGCCGCCTCAGCCTCATCGGCCTCGCGACGGAGGTGTCCCCGCGCCGCAATGTGAAGCGTTTGTAGTTTGCGAGGAGAGGATTGTGCGCGCATGTTGATCTTGCTTCGCTCTACCGATTTCCACCACTTTGTGTACCACCAGTCCATTCCCTCCGTTATCACGCAGCAGTATATTGTTACCCCGCTGGAGCGTTAGCTCGTGTATATTTTTGTAATTCGATCGTTATGCCAGACACGATTTGTGGACCCACTTTTCCTGCGTGCTGTGCACGTTCCGAGCAGTGCAGTTTATGGTTGTGTTGAGACGATAAAATGCTGCCTGCGGGTTGTTGCAGAGGCTGGTTCTGCACGCTCATCACGCAGCAGGCTTTGATGAGCCCTTCTTCCAGTCATGCGCAAACTCAGATGACGTCGCGCTGGGATTTGGCACGCTCGATTTCGAAGGCGGACGCGATATTTAGAAGCGACTGTTCATTATCGATAGGTTTATTAACACTTCCCCTCGACTGTAAACCATCTGAACAATCGCGCCTGCAGGTAGGTTGTATCTCATGCGCCCGCCCTTGGGCCGGCAGCGCGATACACGCCTCGCCGTGCGCTGTTCGTCGGCCGTCCGGGAAGACGCGTGGATTTTGGACGCCTACCCTCCAGGGGTACGATGCGGAGCGGGCGCGTTTCTGCAGGTGCGGTTCCTGCGCTGTCGGTATGTCCGTGCGGGCACGTCTCTGCAATTAGTTGGGCACGCAGTGCGAGTGCTGCGGACCCAGTGCAGGGGCCCGCACCTGCCGAGTCAAAATAAATGGGACGCACCATTAGGCTCTCTATGCAACGGGGGTGACAGTCGAGCTGTCCCGCGCGGGGCGACGGGTGCGGGTCTGCTGCGCGGGGGTGGTGCAGGGGGTTGAATGGAGCATGGAGGCCGGCTGCTCGTCACACGTCAGGAAAACGGTTCAAATGCTCACAAGTGCTCAAGGTCGCCATGATGCTTGAGCGCTCTTGAAAACGCCGCTTGAGAGCCGTTGGAATCTCGCTGCGAGGAGACAGGACTCCCGCATAACCAGAGGGAAGCGCGACACTCAACTGTGGGCATGTACTCGAGCATCTTCGCAGATGGGAGTCTGATAAATAAGTTGTTGAGGCTGAGGCGGAGTCATCAAGGTGATCGTCGTACCTTTGTATGATAACACGGTGGCCATCTGGACGGATAGCTTGCGAAAAATGGGAAGGAAGATCATCTGTAGACGTCCCGCTCGGAGAAAAAGAGTGTGAGGAAGATGGATGTATTTCGTGTCCTAAGTTACAAGTGGCGTTGAGAGCCGACAGTTGCAGTGGAATAAGGAAAGCGACGAATGGGCCCATTTCACGGCCGCGTCAGGCCATTGCCTTCAGGTGCCGGGGCCGACCGAACTTAGCTCAGACTACGATCACCAGTGAACAGTCCTGTCCTCATGCACCTGTATGCCTCTGAGATTCTTATTCGTGAACCGACACCCTGACAACCTGCAGTGATACACTGGATTAAAGGATCATAACGGTCGTAGAGGATGCACAGGCTACGGAGGATACTCACCTCCGCCTTTCCATAGGCGCAGCTTGCACTTCCGCTCATGCTGGCGTCTCGTTGTGGGGTCCCGTTTTGTTCGGCCGCAGTGGCTACAGGCCAAACGATTGGTACGAACCCTGGAGGACGCCGCGCGGGAGCCAGATTGCCGACCGTCGCTCGAGCCTATATGAGGTCCGAGCCCTTCGGCCGTTGAAGAGGTGCGATGATCCGCTGCATTCGATGGGTGCGCAATCGGTGCAGTGATGGCGGGAGGGAAGTCTCGGGGAGGCCACTGTCGGAGCAAGTCAATGACTACATAGAAAGACTACTATCGACTTCGTGAATTACATTGTCGTGATTTTCATCTACCCACTTATCCCATTCTATGTGACTAGTAGCGTCAGGTCCGCCTGAGAGTTTCCGAGAGATGCAGCGTGAGTCAGGAATTGAGTGCTCAAGATGTGCGACATACTTGGCATTGGCGTCATAAATTCCAGGAATGCAGGGCGCGTTTGTGCTAGTGATTGTCGTTGGGATTGTACTTGGGAAATACCGCCGTTGTACTGCATCAAATGACTATCACTATATGGCGTCGGATACCCTTCGCCCTGCATGACAACTATCCTGAGTGCTCTGACTTTCGAGTCTGGGGCTATATAATCAGTAGCGTGATCAGTATTTGCCCACAAATTATTGAGGATGCAGGAACAATACCCGGAGATTTCTGGTACTGGCCATCTTTCTCTGTATCAGAGTGCTTTAAATACAGGTCTGAGGTATCGCTTTGAGGGAATACGTAGTCCTCTAGATACTTGTCTCCGTAGCCATACTCAAAAACACGCGCTGGGACCTTCCAGCGCGTTGTTCTATGGCGTTATTTGCCACACGTGAGGCGAGGCCGTCCATAAACGGGTGACAAGGGTCGCGGCCAAAGCGACGGCCCAAGCTAGTGCAGAGGTGACCTTGCGGAAGCTCCAAGCGCTAAAGGCTGAATGAGAAGACGTTTACGGTGAGCGATGGCACCTCCGTTGCTGGCTTCGTAGACAAGACAGTCGTTCTATGTGTCGTAGTCTGAGAATCGTCCATCGAAAATCATACTCATATCGGCATCCTTCATGGGCATGCTCTTCGAAAGTTTGAATTGCAGAGAACTGAAATAGTCAGCTAAACAGTGACATGGAGAAGAAACAAACACACAATGGAAGGAGAGGACAAAATGCATCTGGATCCATGATGAGGTTTATGACGAACTGGAGGACCCACAGGAATTCTCGGAAGCTTGATACGTAGCTACTTGACCTCATGCTGAGAACGCGATATCCCAATGCAGGCATCTTGTTTGAGAAGTCGAGCACCTATTGACAAGTTCGTTGAACTTGTCGACCGGGAAGTTGTTGAAAGTTTCGACTCGGTCGGCCCAAGCGCCCTGGTCACTAGGCTCGGAGCTGGCCGGTGGTTTACACTCCGCAAGCTGCCATCTGCCTCGGCTTTCCCGGCTGCCAACGACTCCGACGTAAAGTAGCCGGAACATTCGAACTCAGCTGCACCGACGGCCTGGACTCGAGGACAGATGATCATCGATTCCGAACATGGTTTGCTGGTGCACTTTTCGTCGATCTACCTCTATCTGCTTTTCCATCCATGGATCCCCCTCATCTGTCAACTCCCATCGAAGTAGGCTGTGCCTACCAGCATTTGTCTGTAGCACTGGGGTCGGACTACAGTCTGTGGACAACCAGACGAATTCGATCACGAGCACTAATTATAAGTCCCCGGAAGGAAGGAAGGAAGGAATGTCATCGTGTAGGCATCCTGTTTAGAGTAGAGGCGTGCATAGAGGATGTATTTATCCCGTGTATCAATCTGACAAGCAGAGTTGAGAGCCGACAATCGCACTGGAATCGAGATATGTCTACGTAGGGACAATGGGGCTCGACGCGATCCGATGGGCCCATTTTACGGATAAGTGCTAGAATAATCGGCAGGGAAATACTCCCTAACGAGACTCAAGTTTGAAGAAAACAAGATCTGTTTCACGGTCGTGTCAGGCCATTGCTTTTGTTTGCCAAGGCCGACCCCGCCTCATTTAGGCTATGCTCGAGGGTGTTTCTTCCTCTCATGCGCTTCGACGCCAAGTAGTCTTTCACTTACATACAGATACCCTGGTAAGATGCAGAGAAAATCTGGATCAAAAGACTATAAGAACTCAAGAAATCCAGAACGTAGATCTTGATTGAACAATTCGTTGCACGGACTGTGTACCGATACAGACATGGTGAAACTCCCTAAATAGATTTAGGATTGGCGAAAAAAGAGCTGGCTGCTGTCCGACAGCCGCACTAGACTATCGCTTTCGCGTGCCCGGACCGACCAAATTCAGCTCAGACTGTGCTAAGCGGCCAACCTCGCAACTATACTCATGGGACCGTATGCCACGGAGCGTACTTATAGTCGAACACCCGAAAATGCACGTATAACCTGAATCAAAAGACCATGAGGATCGTGAACGACGAATAGGCCAATGGGGTACGCACTTCCGTCTGGCTGTCTCCTCGGAAGGCAAATAGCCTCATGGTCGTCCCGGTAATGCCCGGCCGTAAAAGATTCGCCGCATGCGCTGCAGAGATAGTAGTAGGGACGGTCTCCAGGGCGCCGAACCAGGCAATGGGCCTGGAAGAAATGAGAATTCAGGCCGCGATGCGTCGTGAACCACTCCTGGCATCCTGGGTGGGTGCAGGGGTACCCTGATCGGCGGTGCCATGAGGGTCGTGGAAAAATATAGACGGCTGAGAATGCGCACTCTGGTCTGGCTCTACGTCCTGGCGTTCGTTTTCATCGTCCAGATCTCCCCGACCCCGACCACTACGGGGGAGGGGATTGGTACTACTCCCGGCGGGCGCTGTGTGGGAGCCGGATGTCCAGCCATAACTTGGACCTGCGTGGGGCGGCGGCCCTCCGCGCACCGAAGAGGGCGTGCGAGGATCCACTACGCTCGATGGGTGCGCAATCGGTGCGATGAGACCGGGAGACGGAGGCCGCTGTCAGAACAAGTCAGTGACTACTTAAAAGGAGTATTGAATTCACAAATTACAGTATGTAGGCAGCTAGCCTCATGCTGACGTCTGCGTGAGTCGTCCCGACTTCCCAGACCGCACTTCCTACAGGGAAAACGATTGGTATTGCGGCTGGGGCGTGTTGCGCTGGAGCCGGGTTGTCGACCATGGCTCGAGCCTGCATGAGGCCCAGGCCGTTCGGCTGTTGGATAGGACGTGTGAGGATCCGTTGCGCCCAAAGGTTGAGCAATTGATGTAGTGGACATCGGAAAGACCTTCCTCTTCTGTCGGAACAAGTCAACGACTACATAGAAAGAGTGCTAAGCTCGTAAATCACCTTGTACACGCCGTTCTCAACTGCCCAGATATCCCAATTCAAGTCATCTCTAGCTCTATCTCCAGCTAAACATTATGCAATGTGAGCTATGTTCTTGGTACTTTGAACTGCAACGTACTGAACGGTGGAGTTGGCGTTTTCGGTTGTTCACGAGGACGCCGGCTGTTGTGCTGCGTCGCTTGGCCGTGATGATTCTGCATAGTCACAATCCAACGACTTTTGGGTCTGAAGCTGTAAAAACAAGGATATAGTGAGCATTCGTCAACGATGTATCGAGGATGCAGCTACATACCGGGGGGTTTCTGGCTATCTTCTCTGTACTACAGCGCTTTAATACAAATCGCAGAGGTATCGCTTTTGAAGGCTAGCACGGGCCTAGGCCTCAAGCCACTCACATCTGTGGCCATTGTCAAAGCGCGTCGCTCTATTGTCTTCTTTGCCACCGAGACAACAATGGATTATCGGGCGAGCAGCGGGTGGCAAGAATGGCAGATCGGGCGGTGATTCGCCGATGAAGACGACGGCCCTAGCTAACGCGGCCGACTCTGCAAGAAATACCCGGCCGTTTGAGAAGGGTTTCACGTATAATGCACAATGATGTCCTCTGTTGCTGGCATTGTACAAAATATAGTCTTTCTGCGTATCAAGTATCGAGAATTGTCGAGCGGAAGTCGGAGTCTACGGCGGGACATGCGTTGGTAAATCGTAAAGCTCTGAATGGATCATGCGCATGTACGTACGATGGGACTTGGTCGAGTTGATTTCAACTGCAGGTGGCTTGGAGGTCAAGCTGATGCATCTCGCGACGCTGATCATGGCCTATGTAATGAGCACGACCTATATGAAATTCTTCGACAGCTTGACGTGCAGATTCTTGGTTGCTTGTCGAGAGAACATGGTAACTAGATTCGAATGGAACGCTTAGTTCGACGCATGCCCAGAGTTGACCGAATTGTCGACTTGAAATCCTGAAAGCATGCGTTTCCTGCGCGATGGACGAGCACGCAGGATCTGTGCATTAATCGTATGTACTTGAGCAAGAAGGGTCGGATTATGCCGACTGCCGCGGCGCGTCCAGCTGAAGCAGATCTAACATGTCGTCCCTTCTTTCCTCCTTCGTCACTGGATTTGACGCAACGTAGCAGTTCAGATAGTTCAGATTCCACGCTTCGCCGACCCACCAGTATTCCATACATCATCACCAATCAAATGGTATTCCTCAAACATCTAAACGGCTGGTATAAAGAAAGGCGCGAAGCAAGGACTAAACGGAACATAAACCCGCACAACAAAGGAGCGACTGCTGGGTATACGGAGAGCGGGAAAGCGACGTATGTCAGACGCAGAAAGCGTTCGCTACGGTCAAGAAGTTCGAGTTTGCCACGGTCAGATGACAGAAAGTCGGGAGATATATAGACAGGTAGAGGCGGGGGGCTTAACGGCGGCCGCTGCCGCGGCCGTAGCCGACCTGGAGGTTGTCCAGCTCCGCTTCGAGCTGTTTGATCGCGCTGTGCGCCGTCTCGAGGTCCTTGTTGAGCCTGTCGCGCTCGGTGATGAGCTGCAGAGCGACTCGTCAGTATATGCGCAGATAAGGACATCGGAAGGAATCGTACATGCTGCTCCCATTGCCGGAAGCGCGCCTCCTCGGCCTTGACCTGCTCCGTGAAGCGCTTGCGCAACTGTTCCTCCTCCTCCTGGAACTTCGGGTTATTGAACTTCTTAACCTTGCGCTCGCCGAACTTGCGCGTCTCCATCTGCTGCTGGCGGTACGCCTCGTAGTGCGACTCCTCGGTCGTGCTGATGAGGTCGAGCATGTACGTCCGGATGAGCAGCGAGCGCAGCTTGCGGAAGTCGCAGTGGTTCTCGTTCTCGACTGCGCGTGTAGCAGCGTCAGCCGGCTCTTCCAGTGAGAAAGGGACGAGGCGTACCTTCGGCAACACCCCAGAGGTACTCGCGACCCTTGACGATACGACCATCGGGCGTCTGGACGTCCTCCGTCGAGCCGATGATAGAGAAGGGAATCGCATCGGTCAGGATGCGCGCGTGCTCCGCCGCGGCCTCGTCATCCGTCTCGATGGGTGGCTGGTAGATGCGGATGTTCTGCGCCTGGATGACGTCCCGAATCTGCGGAGGCAGTCAGCATACCAATCTGGGCGGCGGGTGGGGGGAGGTGTACGTACGCGCTGCTTGAACGTGATGAGGTCGTTCTGCGTAAGCGTATCCGCCTTTGCCACAACGGGGATCAGGTTCACGCGCGTTCCCAGACGCTTCATGATCTCGATGTCGAGAGGCTTCAGCCTGCATGTCTCTTCAGTAACCAAGGTGCCTAATGCGACGGAGATAAACTCACGTGTGTCCGGTGGGCCGAATGAAGTAAAGACACGCGTGCACGCGCAGGTCGCTCTTCTCGCTGCGCTGCGGCTGCTGCTCCTGGATCATGTACGCCTCGTGCTGGTCGTCGATGAAGTCCACAATCGGCGACCAGGAGTCGCGATTGTTCACGTAGTCGCCGAAGCCGGGCGTATCGATCACGGTGAGCTTCACCTTGAACTGCTTCTCCTCGAGCTCAGCCTTGATGATCTCGACCTCCGTCAGCTTGTCGAGCTGCTTGTGGTGTCGGCGGCTGTAGTTCTTGGGTGGGGACAGCTCGGTCGAGAAGAGCGTGTTGATGAGGGTGGTCTTGCCCAGGCCGGATTCACCTGCGCCCCAGCTTCAGTTGCGACTCGACTCGTCGACAGGACATACGAATACGCACCGACGACCATGATAGTGAAGTGCGCGCCATGCTTGGCGACGATTTTGTGCCTCTGTAGAGCCGTGTGAGCATCCAGGTGGGCGTGTCTAGGAGGGGAAGACGCACCTGGTTGGGCAAGTTTGCGATACCAATACCGTCAGAGGATGGGGCGGCCATGTTGAGTTGGTGGACGAGGCGACGACACGACTGACGGGGTCAAATTATGGTTCGTGGCCGCAGGCAGCACACTTTGGCGCTGTTTGGCTGGTGGCGAGGCCGCCTTCCCGCTTTCGGGCATGCACCAACCTTCCACCTTCCGACAAGTCGACAACTTTGCTGCCATCGCAATATTGCAGTACGTGCCCGGCATTGCAGATTCTCCATTAGCGTTGTCTTAAGACAGGACTTAAAAGAACACGACGAATCTGCATATCAAGCCGACGATCCGACGCGAGTATACACTTGTAATTTGAGCTCGTTATTTGTTGACCAAGCTAGGCCTCCTTCGTCATGGCAATATAGAAAGCCACTCGAGATCAACTCAGAACTCTGTGCTATCCCGACGCTTTGCTACTTGCTTTATATGGCTTTTTGAGGTCAAGTGATCCTGGGCTCGCCTACATATGGGCCCGAGGTCTGTAACCGACTCCGATCGTCACTCGACACCAATCGTTAGATCTGGCTACACATAACGGCTATCTTCTATGTAGGCCAGTAACAAAGGCTAATACCACATGAGGTATCTGGAAAAAAAATCTACCCCGCTGGATAACTCTGAAGGTTCCACCGTGTCAGCATTGTGTTGGCTCGGACCGTCGTTCTGATCGTCCTCATTATTGTCCTTGCCACGCGTCTTTGGCCATTTTTCCTCCCAATAATTTGTGGCCCTGGCTCCAAAGGAAGCAATGGAGCAATGCACTCAGATGTCTCACCTCTTTTCATCACGGCCACACTTCTGAGTGGCGAGAGACTTATGCTTTTCTTCAAAGCGACACCTCTATCATCTTTATCAAAGCGGTTTTCTAACGCAGAGAAAAAGGTCGGAAATCCCTCAGTAGGTCGCTTCATCTTTCGTAAGCCACAACTGCTGATCATACCAAGATTTCTACAGCTTCAGACTCAAACGTTCCCGTAGGATCATTACCATGCAGAGTCACCGGGCCCAAGGATATCCGCGACAGTACAACGGCGATCATTCACAAGGACGACCGCAAATGCAATCACACGTGAAGCCAAAACTACGTAGTACGTGTACATATCTAAAGCATTCAGTATTTCGCTTATAGCATCGGCCGATCACTCTCAGCTGAACCTGGACCTAATGCTTCCTTCGCGGACGAGCTACGATGGGCAGGCGAACCGATTGATTGGGGTGCTGCAGGACTCGCTGGTCCATCCCTGCAGGATGCGGTGCTTCCTGAAAATCCTAAGTTTCACGACGCTGTAATTCATGAACTCAATACACTTTCTGTCCGGTTGTTGACTCCTTCCGACAGACACTGATTCCCCATATTCCCGCTGCACCAACGCCGTACACATCGAGTACAGTGGATCCTTGGATGTCCTCTTCAATGCTCGGAGCGCTTACAAGCCAGAGCCATGGCGGGCCATCCAGCTCCCGCGCAGGGTCCTTTGGAAATAATGTCAGTCGCCATCCCTGCTGTGGATGCGGTAAGATATGGATCGAGCAAAACGGGAGGGACGAGCATGAGAGTGCCTGCTTGCTGAGGATAAGGAAAGACGGACGTGCGTTTCCTCAGGAGCCGATGTTTTTCTGCGATTTTCATGTTCTTTGATCCAGAATATTACTGCGCCTACCGAGGATGTGGAGCGGTATTTCCCCCGCCGCTCTCTGACGTGCTGACTCACGAATTGTTACATGGCGCGCGCGCGGCCGCACTGCGCCCCGGGGATAGCGTCTTTCGTGTTCTCTGCAGTGGATGCGGGAAAAGCTGCCGGACCGATGCAAAAAGGCTTATGCATGAAACATTGTGCTTGCCGAGACTAAGACCCGACCAACGTACGCACCATCAGTGACTTATTGTTCCTCTACGAGCCTCTCATCTCTTTGACCAGACTACAACTGCCCTTATCCGGGGTGTGGCAAGGTATTTACGGCGCTCAAAGGCACGCTGATACATGAGGGGAAGGTACATAGCCCCAAATGTACTGAGCGGGATCTGTTCAAACGCTCGGCATCAAGAATATGACGCTTTTTGAACGATACTACTTCCCGTAAGACGTCAACCTTGTCGACTTACGGTCGTAATCTAGGACCATGAAATGCCACTCTCCACTTCAAGCGGGATATACAAAATAACAGTTTTTTTTTGGTTCTGTTGTTTTCGCCTTTCGAGTACGTCCTCGTTTCGTTGCAGGCATCAAAATATGGGTGATTCTTCGAGCAATAGGCTATCGCCGGAATACCGTGAGAAAAGTGCCGATACCTTACGATTCCGGCATTGAATCCACAGTATTATTGGCACAATAATGGGGAGCTTCAGTCGTCATGCTCAACAGCTTATGAGACCTGCTCTGTGCCCCGAGGTGTGCTGTATTCTCGAATGCTCCATGCACTGAGCCTTGGTGGACAGAGTTCATGTCTACGTGGAAGGCGCGCTGGAAGCAGCTCCTCATACACGCGGGGGGTGGGGGCCTGAGGAAGATTACGGTATCTTACCTTGTCAACGGAGACGGTTCCTGGACCGGATTGGCATGACTTGCTCAGCGCATTTTTAAGACCGTGACAGAAATGGCAGGTCCGCTCGTTATCTTTTAAATAATTCACGCCGTTACTCAACGGATACAGATGCGTCTAGATTGTACATGTCTCACAATGGATCGATTTTACAGTTGATTTGTGATCCTTGGGTCCATCCTGCGGTACCAAAAAAATGTAGCAGCCCAAACGGTGAATATGAATACGTGGCAATGCGGTGACCCTATCATGAAGATTCCTATCTCTATCCGAAATCCTATAGTCTCACCGCAGTTGTATGTGCCTCCCTTCCTCCGCTATTCAGTCTGGATGCTCATGACCAACCTGCATTGGACCTCACATGATCCTACTGCTTCGGGGTCGGGGTCCTCGGAGAGTTACGGCATTCTCTGCACCCATAAGGTTCATCTTGGGGAAATCAAATGACAAGTGCTGTACAGTCGTCGTTGCGTTCTTCATACGCTCATTTCCGAGGAGGCCCCCGTATACGATTGACGGATGCGGCCTGTTAACGTAGCCCGTCTCTCACAAGGGATGTCATGTCCCATGCGTCCATGGAGCACTCACAAAGTAAGGCGTAATCCTTTGAGGTATAACTAAATACGTTTTCTGAATTATTTCATCCACGGCAGCTAACGGACAACCCAGGTCAATTTTATCAAGTGCATACTATTTGCGTCTGGTCTTATCCTTCCCAGTGGGGGAAAGCGCTTCAAAGTGTCCAGTCCAGGCTTGCTGCTCGGTGCCTCGCAGTCTCCACGAGGTGCATGTCAAGTTCTCACCATCCCGCAGTTGAGCCTGGACCAAGTCTTCCAGAACGAGCTGGAGCACGGCCTCATGGTGATCTTCGCAGTTGGATGTTTCTCGGTCTGAAGCGATCACAGCTCGGTGCCTGGGTTCAGAAAATGATTGAGATTGTTTTAGATCTTACCTTTTCGCCTTTCGAGGCTGTTTCTCTTCGCCCCTGCACCTGCTGTGTGCAAAAACCATGCCAATATCCAGAGATCCCAAATACGCTGCTCAACACTATTTTTCTACGTGATGGCACCGCTATATCCTCTAGAACGGTGCAGGTTCTCGATGTCTCCACGGCTTCGTTCTATCTTTCTATCTTGCTCGTACTCCACTACCCCCTTTCCCCCCTGCATGTCTTCCAAGGTGCACGGGGCGAACATATCTTCGGGGGACTGTACAGTGCTGAGAACGCTCCACAAACGAGCTTGTATCTTGACGTGAAGCGTGAGGAGCAGTTCATTTTACCGTGCCCTATGATCATCCCAACTGTGGAGCATACGAGCAGAACTGTATGGTTTCTCTCATCGCTGAGCTCTCAACGATTATAAAACTCTCTATGGATGCTCTGGACTCCTCAGTCGAACAAGTTCGTCTTCACTCGTCTTCAGATATCCGCTCTCAGCTCTACCAATCTGCACACCATGTTCTTCAAAGCCCCCCTCGTCGTATTCGCCTCCCTCGCGCTCGTCTGCGGCTCGTTTGCCAACCCAGTCAAGCGTGATGGGCCCGCCAGCCAGTGCAGCACGGCGCCCGTGCAGTGCTGCGAGAGCGTCCAGTCCGCTGGCAGTCCCGCCGCGACGACCCTGCTCAGCTCTCTCGGCGTCGTCGTCCAGGACCTGTCGATCCCGGTGGGCCTCACCTGCTCCCCCGTCTCCGTCGTAGGTGTCGGAAGCGGCGCCACTTGGTATGCCGTTGCAAATTTATTTTTATTGGAATAAATATTCATATGTCGCTCCTAACAGCTCGGCGTCTGCTGTTTGCTGCGACAACAACAGTTTCAGTAGGCTTTCTCAGCGCATTTTTCCTTCTCAAGTTTGCATTGAGCTGATGACATATTTGCAGACGGTGTCGTGGCCCTTGGCTGCATCCCTGTCGATCTCAACCTGTAGGATGGAAGAGTCGAAGGTCATTGCCCATTGGCTAAGATTTCATTTGATGCCAAATTCGTATCTGATACATGATATCGCGCTCCGTGTTGATTCTCGCTTGGCTCTCGTAGTAATACATTAAGCTACCTTCGTATGGTCAGATAAAATGTTCAGATAACATGTAGTCAGTAACGTTTCCGATATATACATAGGACTATGTTTTGTTGAGAACTGCCTTCTTTGTCTGCACGACAACTATGATGGAAGTCCTACCACCGACTGAAATTATCCATTCGGTCTACAGTTGCACATTCGGCTGTATAAACTGAGTTCAGACCGTTCCTCCGGGCGATGGAGCAATCACGACTGCGCTACGCAGGGAATAGCCGCCGGCATCCGAGTGTTCCAACAACGACATTTGCTATCTCACCCCTTTAGCCGTACACACATAACCCCCAGATATGTGGTCGCGAGATGCGAGCTAAAGCTCAAGCACGTCGTCTTCTGATCATCAGGATGTGCTTTGCTCCAAACCATCAAAGGTGAATGTACGCTTCCCGGAAGCTTCACTCTTGTACGGCTGAACTGGGATCCTTTCCTGCGGTTTCAGAAGCGTGGTTTTCTGGCATCTGAGAAGTTTGAGGCTCAACGCTCGCGGCCGACTCGGCATTTGTTGAATGAGTTGGGCGCGGAGTCGGCGATGATTTGGCTGGACTTTTGGGCCTTAACTCGACTTCGTCAAACCGAATGCGCTGCTCTGTGTTGACGAAGTGAGCCACCGACTTCTGGTGCTGTTCTGGATTGTCTGGAGGGAGATACGCGTAAGCAACCACATCCCAAGGCGGTATACAATCGCACTTTCCTGTCCCTTCTGTGAAAATGAGCTCAGTCCCCAACAGTGTTTGGTGCTTTCCCTTGAACACGGTGCCAGATAGCTGCAAAAAGGGCGTTGGCGTGTCTAAACCCTGTACCGCAATGTGACTCTGTCAGCATCGAGAAATCCAACTGGAAATGATGCAACTCACGACGAGTCGGTAAGTGGAGCTGCTGGGGACAAGGGTGGGCTCGACACCTCCAAGGTCCAGTGTCATATACGACACTTCCTCCTCTATCTCGCCATTTTCTCCGAGAACATAATCCTCATCTGATGCGAACGTTTGCACTTCAGAGTAGCCGGGGAAGAGACCACGTTGAGACATTGAATACTGATCACAAACACTCTGTCAAATGACGAGAGTTAGGCATCTTGAGCTCTGAGGAAAATATGACTATGAGGGGGTTGAAAAGGTAGTTACCTGTCGTACGAACTCGAGAGGACTTGCAACTCAGAAGCGAGTCGCAGCGGAGTTGACGGAGGAAAGGATTGAAGTAAATTATGATAAGATAACCCCTATACTAGTATAGCAATTATATCACGCGTCGCAGGAGTCGTCGTGCGAAACTTGCCCGGTGCCCACCCCGGACCACCCGTCACAATATTTTCTACCGTTGTGCACCACTGTGAGGGACCGTTACTACTCACTACTCAACTATCCCTCGTACTGTACTACCTCAGGATGCCAACGTTGTCTCCAGAACACTTTCTTAAACTTGAAATTTCCATCGAACTTGGACCAATAAGTGATGCGAATGATTCCACTCCGGAACACTGTGATTGTATCAATTCTGACTTTTGGGTGTTTCCATGGCCAAGCGGGATAGATTCACAACTCTCATCGGTGGAGAAACTTCTCCGACGTTACAATTATCGCACCATCGAAGTCAAGGCCTCAACTGGCAGTGACTCCCCAGCAAGGTATGCATACTCCTCAAATATCTTGGGATGATTGAGGCTGACCCAGGCCACAGTGATAGCAGGTGGGGTACGATACAAGAGCGATATCTTGGGCCCGTGCTTGAAGTCCTGAATAGAGATTTATTCGATCCCATGCTGAGCTTGCCTCCTTTGCGGGCGTACATAACTGACGTTGAGCATGGTAATTAGGCACTCTGCTCTACAATCCACGCTGTTCTTAATTTGATTCCAGGACACATGCGGATTGCGACCATTGCGATGAACGATCCTGACGATGACACGCGAGAATGGTGCAGACCTAAAGAAACTTTCAATGCTAGAATTCACAAAAAATGTTTTGGAATCGTCATCTTTCTGGTATTATCCTCAACCTTTGTAATTTGAGTATAAGCGCTGACATCTTTTAAAATCACAGCAACCCGGCATCATTCGCCCTCAGCACTTTCCACCACCTGACCCGGTTAAGTTGAAAGCACCTCCTATTGTGCATTGCGCGATCAAAGCTTTATTGTTGCTAAGCCAACAAGTGCATTGCCCATATGGGATGATCACGGACGGGATCACGTCGGCTGTATTCAACGAGACACGCAGAGGCACATTTGAATTACTACCCGAGCAACTCGTCGCAGAAGCGGTGTCAACCACCAAAATTCCCATTCGACTGACGCTGGCCATGTTCGCATATCACATTGCACGAGAATCGGGTCTTCACGGAGCTTCCGCCATGCACATCGTACTTGGGGCTCTTCCGCCGGCGCGCTCCCACGAGGAACTGGCACTCACTTTGATGACTCGGCGACATTTCTGTGACTTTGATCTCTTCTCGATGCAGCGTTCATCGCAGGAGTGGTGGATGTTTTGCGAGTGGAAGCGCATCAGCAGGCTGATGGCTAAGCCCTTACGACAAGGGGACGTACTTGCTCTTGAACGAGGCGGATTCTGCCGTCGCTTTCTGCCATGGAGGTCTCCTTACCCCGGCCATTCCGTACCTCCTGAGACGCTGAATAGCGTGAAGCAGTTCTTTCGGCCTAGGAATGACAGTGTCGATGTGCTCATGGCCTCGTCAGCTGAGCTGTCTTTCGATATATCAGACGTCTGCCGGGCGAGTTCTAACACGTTCTCGCAGGTGTTCCTTGGACATATCGCAGGAAGTTCTCACACTCTCTGCCTCAAGCTATTCGACGAGCGGTTCTTTCCCACCCCAGACTTTAAGCACGTTGATTTTAGCACGGGCAACCCAGCCCATCGATTGCTGGATTTGAATTTTGCGGAGGATATGATGCGATGCGAGGAAGCTGCATATGACCGCGTTGCATATCTACAGGGATGTGTCATTCCGCATTGTTATGGATTCCATGTCGTGAGTTGTCTGTGGTTCTTCATAACTATTGTACTCATGCAGGATGTCTCCAGTTCACTCTTCCAGATGGCTGGGAAGTGTTAGGCTTTTTGATGGAGGCCATTGATGCACCTACATTATCCAGGAGTGGTATTCCCAGCTTTTCTCGCGAAGCACAAGCCAACTTTGTCAGCCTTTCTTCTTGCAGTTTACTTGCAGCGCGGAGCTTGATGCTTTCATCTAGCTCACGCGACTCCGCCATGCAATACGGGCTCTCAAGTTTGCGGGAATAACGCAGCCAGACTGGCACCTTGACCAAGTGCTTTGCCCGCGGATTTCGGATGCGCCTGATGAAGCTCCGGGGGTGATTCTTATTGACTTTGCATTTACCACGCAGCATCTAGGTGATGTGAGTGGTGCTCCCGTGACTCCAGACATTGGATGGCTTCGCTGTGTTCTTGTCGGTGACTTGGGTATTGATAGATCACTGATGGATGAATGTTGGTTTCCGGAAGTAGAAGAAGAATATTGTTGATGAATATACCACAGGATATTTGTTATCTATACGTACACTGGGGGCCACCACACAGTCTGATCTCGATGTTAGGCTGAGTTTGTCTTGGTGGACTTGGCTGAAGGACTGGGAGACATCCATGAGAGCAGTCGTTCATGGATTCCGAGGCGCTGCAGACCCGATTAGACTGGTGACCGAGTCTCTAGTACACAACGAGAGGGGGAGGGGTTGTGTATAGAAGACCCGATGCTGAAAAGATGCAAAAAAGATGGGATACGGCAGCTGAGATTTGAAGCACTGAGATTTTACCGACTTGCCCCTCTATGCTATTGTCGTAAAATTTGGAGATTGTAGCTCGCACGGATGCAAGGATTGTAGTCGACGTATCTACGTAGTGCAAGGGTCGCTGAATGCACCTCAGCTCTCCTCAGCCGAGAGGTCTGATTGTTAGGTCTTGGACTTATCTTGCCGATTACGTCAACATTGCAGAAGGAAACGCTGTGCGCTGACGTCGTCGTCCACAGTCGCGACTTGCTTCCTCCAACAAAGCTGTGAGTATCAGTAGTGTTTCTTCATGAAAGGACATTCCTGCGAGATCTACTCAGAAAACTAACTGTTCCCCTGTTTGTTTGCAGCTTTCCCGCGACCAGTTCATGTCCTTCCGCCCTAGTCTGGCTGTTTTTCGTGGTGGCAAATCTACATCGTCCAAAAACTGGCTTTCGCGACAATCCGGCGACGTCTATACCCGCAAGCGACTACAGAACGCAGATGACTGGCGGTCTCGATCCGCTTTCAAGCTTCTGGAGCTGAACGAGAAATACGACAATTTTCTGCGTAAACCGCACGTGCGCAGCATTGTGGACCTCGGTGCTGCGCCTGGAGGCTGGAGCCAAGTCGCTGCAAGACTTCACGGCCATCACCTTGATAGATCGGGTTCAGCAGAACGGTATGGGCTGCCAGGCGACGTGGATGAGTCTTCGCAGCTCGAGGCGACCAGTGAGGATGCCGCCGGCCAAAGCTCGAGCTCTGCGGCTAAGGGAGAGCATCGTGGCAAGACAAGGAGGGGTGTGAAGATTGTTGCAGTAGACAAGCTCCGCATGCAACCCATATCCGGTGTGCATTCCCTTCAGATGGACTTCTTGTCCCCCGAAGCCGACAGTACCGTTGCCGCCCTGTTCAAAACCGACACTAATCCACAAGGCAAAGTCGATGTCATTCTGTCGGACATGATGGCCAATATGACAGGCAACTCAATACACGATATCGAGGCGAGCCTTAATATCTGCCAGGCAGTCTGGCAGTTTGCGAGTCGCCATCTCAGAACAGCGAAAAATATAGGACATCCTCGCGGCGGCGTCTTGCTGTATGTCATCTTTTGTCTTCCTTTTGCGAAGAACTCAGCCCTATAATTCGGTTTCATTTAGCATCAAACATTTCCAACATCAAAGTCTGCAAGACTTTCGGGATCAGTATCTAACGCCCCACTTCCGCAGCGTCCTGTACATTAAACCAAACGCCAGCCGCTCTGAGTCTAGTGAAGGCTATTGGTTATGCCTTGGCTTTCGCCCGTCCAAGGGCGGGGAAGGGGAGGAGCCTTGACTCGTATACACATCTTCTCATCCCATGCAGGCGTTGGTTACCTCTGGATACAGGATATGATCACTAGGAACGATTTGCAGCGCCTGAGGGGCACGCCAATCATTGCTTCGGTACTTCAGATTACGAGTCCGAAACATAATACTATGTTGTTTGGTTTGATTCAATATGTCCTGTTGGACATGCCGCCGCCAACGACGCGGAGAGCAAAGGCTCGATGTTCTGAAGGCGCTGCATACAGTTCGTTACCCCTGCTGCTATAAGAGTGACTGAAGTTCTATTGTCATCGCAGTCAATGCAAAGATAACCTCCGTATCGTAGTACGTTTTACGAGAATATTTTGTCGACGGTTCTCAGCCTGATCGCAGTTTCTTGGAATTTACGTAAGGAATATCGATAGGATCAGAGAGTCAGAGGTAGCACCGACGTAGATTCCGAAGATATTGAGAAGACCAAGTCTAATGGAGAATTGCAGCGAGACGATATCTTGCTTTTGTAATTTCTGCTGAAAGCGACGCGGCATCGGGAGAAGGACTCTATTCAGAGGCAAGAAAAGGGGGAGCCGAGAGCGCAATGACTGACTTATAATTTTTACACACGAAACCTTCAGATTGGAATTAGTCATATAAAATGGTAGTAGAAGGTGTGATGCTCACAATGAAGAAGAGAAGGTTTTTATGGAGCGGAAGACCGAGGCCGCCGGCATCCGGGGCATGTGAGTGTGGAACAGACTCCAGAGGACACCGGAAGCAGACAGTCGGGCCGAGCCAAGCGCCTGAAGAACTGAGCGCGGAGCTAGCGGTGGCGAAGAGACCGAGTCGTATTGCAAGAGAATAGCATTGCAACCAGCCGGAGAGATGAGATCATGTGAAAAGACGGGGGAACGAGTGCATTGAAAAGCACCACAGGGCGCGAAGAGTGCATATCGGCCGGGCGAAGATGCAACAAAAGGCGAGACTAGCGATGAAGAGCAGCAACGATTATGCATCGGTGAAGTTGAAAGGATTGAAAGCGGCCATATAGTCGAACAGGTGATGGAGTGACTGTGCAGCTGGTGCAAGGACTGACTAAAAAGACTTGCTGATCAAAAGCGAGTAATTGAGAGAAAGATACAGAGGCCAGGAGGCCTTGGAACGACAAAGGGCGTGGAGATAGAAGGCCGCACTGAAAAAAGACGTAGAGGACGATAACCTCGGATGATTAGTCTGTACGTGAATAGCAAGGACAAGTGATAGATATTAGAGCTTACCAGGAATGAACAGCTGAAAAATGAGAAAAGAACAGAATTACAGGCTTCGAGAACGTCGGCGTAGCGAGGGGAAGGACGCACAGACGAGATGCCAGAACGGCAGCGACCGAGGAAAAAGCGCACAACGCGACAACAAAATGCCCGAACACGTGCATCAACAGGAAACATTGATACAAAATCGGAATGAAATAGAGCGGAGTAGGTATGGCGGATAATATGGAATGGGATAAGAGTGCACGGGCGAGGTAAAGGGCTGTATGTGCAGGAAGGTGAAGAGGAACTCGCAAGGCACGAATCGTGTATGTCGGCCTGGTGCGAGGAAATAAGGGCAGAACGGAGCACAAAGCAAAAAAAAAAGAGACAATCCAAGTGAACAGCGCTCGCGTGAGGAGCGCTGGCGAAGTGAAGGGTTGAAAGTGGCTGGCGTAGCCGGAAAGATTGTAAAAGAGTGGATGGGAAAGGCTTGACGCTCGAAAGTGGGTAATTAAAAAAAGGATATAAAGGTGCGGAGGCCTTGAGGCGAACAGTACAAGGGCGGTATAGAGATACATCAGAGGAGAATGTCGAGGGGAGGAATGAAAGGATTTGCGGGGCGGAGCGTTGCTTGTCGTGGCTGAGCCGCGCTCTGGTGCTAAAGGCGCAGACCTAGGGCGGGGTGGCTAACACGTGAACGAAAGCGGAATGGATGAAAGAGGACTTCGTTAATAGCGTCCGGAGCATGGAAGGGAGAACAGGAACTTACGCCGACGTCACGAGGTTTGAGGCCAACTCTAGAAGCCGTCGCTGAAGGCGCTGAACTGGAAGCACCGAGAGCGTTCTCCGTCGCCGCTGAGCCGTGCCGGATCGCTAGATCGCTAGGGCGCTGATCCACGGAATCTGAATGACTGGGGAACGAATCGATAACAGAAGAAGGACGGCGGCGGGAGGGGGAAAGGAAGAGGGATCGCTAAAGGCGCTGAACTGGGATCTCCTATCTGCGCTCGGATGATGGAGCGTTTCTTGTCATGGCTACATTGCGCGGGATAAGGCATCGCTGACGGCTCTGGACTGATGTAGTTGGCTGACAGATGGCGGCCGGATGGAGGAAGGGAAAGGAGGGCGGGATGGACGGCGTCGAAGAGCGCGGATCAGGACGGCGCGGGCTCTTGAGAGGCAGAAGCGAGGTCCAAACTAGCCGACAGACGAGTCCGAGAATGAGAAAGAAAAGGACTCGCTGTATAAAGGCGGTGGCGGTCTAAGAAGAAGCTCTAAAAGAAGTAAACCCGACGGCGAAGGTAGAATAAGAGGGGAAAGGGTGAAAGAATGGCTGCAGTTAATGCTGACCCCCGAGATAGAGGCTGAGGACTGCCTTGTCAAGGTGGTAGGGGTAAGGAAAGAGCAAGAGAACCGAGGCCTGCTTTTATACATGGGTACGGCTGGCAGATCCGGAAGAGTTGGCTAGACTGTCTCGTGGTGCTTAGCAAAGCGCTGCGGTCCAATTCCTAATACGTGCCCGCAATGCATGAGCAGAAAACTTCAGCGTCATGACTTTCTGTTACAGCACGCAATAGCATGATTTCCAGTGAGGCGAGGTCTGGGTATTGACGATCGGCGGTAAGAGCATTTTCGAAACAGAAAAGAGTCAGATGCGCTGTTGTGACCGGGGCGAGACCAGTTAAATACGGCGATGATAACGGGTGATTGATACTGTATAAGGCTTATCTATGCAGACATACTAGAAGACGTTTCCCGGAATTATTTACATTACAAAAGAGGAAAGAAAAAGGCCTGTGCGTCGGACAGATAGCCCGCCGACCACTTACAGTTACCGACGCACGCATTGCTTTGACTGGCGGCGACACCCGATTGATAGATCCATATGCCATGCTCGAGTATAGTCCGTCGAAGTCTACATGAAATGGAGGCTAATATCAATGCATGGAATGGAATTCAAAACCCACCACTGATGCTAGAGCTCAAAGATTCACTTAGTGGTCTCGATTCACTACCTGGCATATCCAAGACGGGAGTAGTACGCACGTGTTGTTCATCGAATTCCAGAAGATGATACAGGATTGAGACGGCCCTGATGGCAGGGTATGTTCTGGGAGGCAGAGACCCTGGAAAGCAGAGCAGTAATCACAAGGGGGACGAGGGTGAAGCGGCAGACTAGCGGCAGAGGCTGAAACTCAAACTACGGTCAGAATCTAGATCGGCCGCGACGCGCAAATTGCCGAGAGGCCAACCACTCGGACCCCACGGCGATCGCATAGAGCCTAGTCGGGGCTTCAGAGCTTCTTCTGGACTTATATGTTTTTATTTCTCCAGATTTACGATAACTGGTATCGACGTCGATCTTGACGTCGATCAAATGAAGAATTGAGCCAGCATGAAGACGCCACAGAGCTGGTTTGATTATATCACTCAATGAGAAAGATTGCAGCGACGACTAACATTGAAAGTTGACAAGAATTGTCAGAACATGATAAACTAAGTGCACCAAATGTTTTTCTGGGACTATTCGATCCATACGTATCAAATATCACGTCCGGAAGACATCGACGCCTGATCCGAGATTCGGCGCTACTCTGGTTGGATCACAAACCGATCAGACAAACAGTAGCCTAGAGCAACACTTTTTAAGTCAGGTGCAACACGATGAAAGCAGAAAACCTACTGAATCTGCCAGTCATCAGTTTCAGACAGACATGTTCCGCCCGTGTTCGCCCCGCTGGTGCAGCCAATCTGTATCGTGGTTCCTATATTTGCCTGTTATGCGACATGAACGAGTTTCGAATGTGTTGAGCACGTCAAAGTGCTCACAAAGTCGTCCCAGCAATACTCAAGGAGCCTGTTGCTGAGGTTGTCCCATTCGAATTCGCAGTCACTGAAGAAAACAAGGACAGAGTTGCCGGAGTCCACGAAAAATGTCTGTCCAATGGCTACGCCGCAGGCTGGTTCAGAAATGTGTGAAACTTAGCATCATCGGACGTGCATACCGTTATTGGTCCCGAGGATTTTCATAGCTTGAGCTATGACTGCGCAGTTTGCTGGCGTAGGTGCCAGCGCAGTCGTGGAAGTGCACGACTCGAGGCCTGATAACCATATGAAATCAATGGTAAAATGCCCTCAGTAGTCGCCCTGCTTACAGGCTTGGCCACAGAAGCACTCATTGTTGACTGGTGTCGTACACTCGGAAGAATCTCTCTTCTCGAGGAGGCGGGTCGCAGGCCGTGGCGAACGCGACACCTTAGAGGCGCTGTGATCGCAGGCGAACGTAGCAAAGGTGACGTTCTGCCCCTCGACAGGAACGTGGTTGGTGCTGACGACTTTAGCCCCAGGACATCGTGCTGGGTCAGGTGTCCTTCCTGAGGAAAATTCACGTTAACTGTATAACTCTGAATGAAGCCGGGGAAGTGTACCTTCGACCGATTCCGCTGCCTGAGTAAACGCAACGAGAGCAAAGACAACTAGAACAGGGAGAGCTACTATGATAGAGCGCATTCTGAGGGTAAAGAGGTGGGAGACTGCAAGACAACATGGTCCTCTTTTAAAGCCAAAGAGAGTTCACATGTCATGAAATTCTGATTCACGAACGTGGCAGAGTCTAAGAATGCTCTACGCGTGCTGCAAGGCGGAAATGAAACACCCATGCGGGTTTAACGTCACCGAACATGATGGTGTGAGTTCAACGACAGGGAGGACACTTTATTCTCAGAGATGAGGGGGGTTGCGAAGGACCGGCGGGCGTAGAGCGCGCCAACCGCGGCGCTTGTGGTCGCTTTGGGAGAGAACCTGCTTGTGGGAGGGAACCTCCTTGTAGTAAGGGACATGCAAGTTAGAGTTCCAGTGTCACAGACTTCTTTACTGGAACCCGTCTTCGAGAACGTCGATAGGATGAACTGCAGAATTCATACTCGGCATACCGTTGCGTTGAGGGAGGAAATGTAAGTTCGTTGACGCGACTTGGGGGACCTCCGAATGCCGGACCAGTCCCGGACCGCGCCAAAGGGCAGGTCCACGAAGTGTCCACGAGCGCTTCGTTTGCTCGAGCCGCTGCGAGTCAAGATTTTGTTTTCTACAGCTACAGTACTTGAGTTCTCTGTCGTATCCTGGGTAGATCTGGCCAGCAGCAGTTTCCTTCAGCCATGCACGCCATTCCTCATCTCATGACATTGGCTGACCTTACTGGTCCCCAGATTCTTCGTCTCATCACCCACGCTCATTTCCTCAAGCAGGTCTCTCTTCCATGGCTCGCACCTCAGTTCACGACCCAAGGCAAGCGAGGACAGCTGCGAATGCCCTCCCAATCCTTGTTCAACAAGTCGATCGCCCTTCTCTTCTCTAAGCGCAGCACCCGCACTCGCGTCGCTGCCGAGACTGCGTCTGTCCTGCTGGGTGGTCGTGCGCTGTTTCTGGGCCGTGAAGACATCCAGCTTGGTGTAAACGAGTCTGCGCGGGATACTGCGCGTGTCATTGGCGGAATGTGCCAGGGCATATTCGCGCGCGTCGGCGATCACTCTGAAATAGAGGTATGCGCGCCAATCTCTCCATTGTCGACGTGTCTAACTCGAGCCTAGGAAATTGCCCGGCATTCGCCTGTCCCCGTCCTGAACGCGTTGTCTTCACTATGGCACCCGACGCAAACTCTGGCTGATGTCTTGACTCTGCACGAGCATGCGGCGGTCTTTGACGGGCAGCCGATACAAGAGACCAAGCCATATAGAATTGTTTCGCTACCCAAGCTTCGTCCTCTTACAGTCGCATACGTTGGCGATTCGGCCAATGTTCTGCACGACATGCTCGTCACATACCCGCGACTGGGACATTCGCTCCGCGTAGCTACTCCTCCACAGCCAATGTACCAGTGCCCGGAGCCGGTATGGAACCGTGTCAGGGAGCTTGGCTGTGACAAGAAAATCTGGTGGGGGTCAGACCCGCGAGAAGCCGTAAAAGGCGCAGACGTTGTGGTGACTGATACCTGGTGCGCGGCGTTCCCACGTTTGTCGAGTTTGACTGAGATGTGTCATTGTAGGATCTCTATGGGTCAAGAAGCAGAAAAGGAACAGCGCCTCAAGGACTTCCAAGGCTATCAGGTTACTGAACAGCTGTGTGCGGAGGGCGGCGCCAACCCCAACTGGAAGTTCCTTCACTGCCTCCCGCGCAAGCCGCATGAGGTGGACGACGAGGTATGAGCTCATCGTGATTGCCCTGGACATCAGTTTCTGATCTGTCCAGGTGTTCTATGGGAGACGCTCCTTAGTCTGGCGCGAGTCGGACAACCGCAAGTGGAGCATCATGGCTGCGTTCGAGTGAGTGCTTGTGTCATTTCCATTTGCGCTGGCCAGCTAAACTGAGATGGTTTGACAGTCTGCTCTTCGGAAAATGGGACGTCACAGGCGAGCGAGGTCTGCGAAAACCAGAGCCAGAAGAGACTCCGGACGCGTAAAAAGAGGCAGTTCGCTGCCTGATGTGCAGGGTAGATGGGAGGCCGTGAATCTGAGTGATAGATATAATGATCTGGATGAAAATAATAATATTTGACGCGACACACGTGACAGTATGTGACGTCACGGATGCGGGGAAACGAGTTGGCTGAGTTCGGACAGTTGGTTGATTTCACGAAGCTAGCCCCGCCCACTCCTCTCTCCCTCTTTGCCACTCCTTTCTCTCCTCATTCCACGTTCAGCACCATGGCCGAGGAAAAGCGCGATGTGCGCAACCCTATTCTGTTCGAGATCGCCTGGGAGGTCGCCAACAAAGTCGGGGGTATCTACACCGTCATCAAGACCAAAGTACCCGTCACCGTCTCGGAGTTCGGCGACAGATACACCCTCATAGGTCCTCTCTCCTACAAGACTGCTCCAATGGAGGTCGAGGCCGAGGAACCAACTGATCCGCACATCGTCAGTGCCCTCGAGGCCATGCGTGCGAAGGGTGTCAAGGCCCTATATGGGCGTTGGCTGATCGAAGGTGCTCCACACGTTCTTCTCTTCGACACCGGTAGCCAGTACCACCGCCTCGACGAGTGGAAGGGCGACCTTTGGAATCTTTCAGGTATCCCTACTCCGCCCAGCGATCACGAAACCAACGAGACCATCGTCTTTGGCTATCTCGTCGCGTGGTTCTTGGGTGAAGTGTGTATTCCTGTCTGATATTTTGGACCAGATATTGACGTATTTCCTCCTCTTTTTGCATAGTACGTTTCTCGACAATTCCACACAGCGGTTGTCGCGCACTTCCACGAATGGCAGGCAGGAATCGCCATACCTCTCTGCCGCAAACGGCATATCGATGTGACGACAGTCTTCACGACCCACGCAACTCTCCTCGGGCGCTATCTCTGCGCTGGCAGTGTCGACTTCTATAACAACCTGCAGTACTTCGACGTCGATCACGAGGCTGGCAAGCGCGGCATTTACCACCGCTACTGCATCGAACGTTCCGCAGCCCACTGCGCCGACGTCTTTACGACCGTCTCGCACATCACCGCGTACGAGGCCGAGCACCTGCTGAAGCGGAAGCCAGACGGTGTCCTACCCAATGGCCTGAATGTCGTGAAGTTCCAGGCCATGCACGAATTCCAGAATCTCCACTCGACGTCGAAGAACAAGATCAACGAATTTGTTAGGGGCCACTTCTACGGACATATGGATTTCGATCTGGACAACACGTTATATCTGTTCACCGCCGGACGCTATGAGTACCGCAATAAGGGCGTCGACATGTTCATCGAGGCACTGGCGCGTCTCAACTACCGTCTTCAGTCTTCCGGATCGAAGGTGACCGTCGTGGCTTTCTTGATTATGCCAGCTGCTACACATTCCTACACCATCGAATCTCTGAAGGGACAAGCAGTCACAAAACAGCTACATGACACCGTCACCGAGATCCAGAATCGTGTGGGAGCCCGACTCTTTGACATGGCCGCGAAGTCGGGCGGGTACGTATCCGTTCGCTCTTGTCTGTCCCTTCGGCTGACGATTTGGTCAGTGACTTCTCCAAGCTACCGCCGGCAGATGAACTATTGTCAGATGAAGACAAAGTTATCTTAAAGCGTCGGATCTTCGCACTGAAGCGTAACGGCCTTCCTCCAGTGACTACGCATAACATGTCCGACGACGCGAGTGACCCGATCCTCACTCAGATACGACGCGTGAAACTCTTCAACACCTCTCATGATAGAGTGAAGGTCGTCTTCCATCCCGACTTCTTGAACGCCAACAATCCGGTGCTTGGTCTTGATTACGAGGAGTTCGTGAGAGGGTGTCACCTTGGCGTCTTCCCCAGTTATTACGAACCATGGGGCTACACTCCGGCAGAATGCACTGTCGTAAGTCATTTTACTTCTGATCAGCTACATGTCCGTGACACCTACGCTAGATGGGCATCCCATCAATAACGACCAACCTGTCCGGCTTTGGCTGCTTCATGCAAGATATGATCGACCGGCCGGAAGACGAAGGCTGCTACATTATCGATCGTCGGATGAAGTCCCCGGAGGAATCTGTCAACCAGCTCGCCGACGATATGTTCTCATTCTGTTCGAAGACTCGGAGGCAACGTATCAATCAGCGAAACCGCGTCGAAAGGCTGTCTCCGCTGCTAGACTGGAAAAATCTCGGAATCGAATACTCGAAGGCGCGCCAGCTGGCCCTGCGCAGGGCATATCCCGATGCCTTCTATGCCGGTGCGGAAGGCGAGGAAGAGCTCGAATTCCTGAACGGGCCGGAGAGGCTGGCAATTAGCGTACCCCCGAGTCCGAGGTTCAGGAAAACAGGATTTGCGACGCCAGGTGATATCGGCACCCTCACGGAAGAGGTAAGTAGTATGAGTGCACGATAGCATAGTACTGACTGTCTGTCCAGATGCAAGCGCTAGAAACGAGCGACTATCGAGGATTCCCTTGGGCGGCCTCGCAAGAAGAGGAAGAGGACAGCTATCCTTTGTAAGAACACTCATGTTCCCGTGAATCAGGCGGATTCTAACCCGTTGATTTCTTGCAGCCCGCTCGTAATGAAAGTCCGTTCTCGTGCATCATCTGTCATGTCTGGCGCCAGCACGCCGGGCGGTGGACCCTTCAAATCGCTCAGTGAAGGTGATCTGCGCAAGGCTGACGCCGCGCTGTCTCACATCAACGGAAATTCGGTCAATGGACATTCATAATTTTTTCGTCTTTCCTTCAACGTCAATCCTTTGGCGGAAGACTCCAAGTCATACTCATTGTCTTGACATGTCGATTTTCTTCGAATGTGCTGCGTACTGTGTAGGATTTCGTGCCGGATGGAGATATACGGAGCATTTCTTGTTTCAAATTCATAGTACCAGTCTTCAATTCCACCCCAGTGTTGTCGTTTTACTTCTGTCTCATGTCTAGTTGCTACTAGTTGGTGACGCCTCCACGTGCATTCTACTTATACAACAACATATGATTCTGGAAGTTATTCTAATTGTCGCCAATCCTTCAGCTCCATTATTACATAAATCATGCTGCTCCATTTTCTGTCGGAACTTCTGCAGGTTTCCCTGCTGAAGCTTCACTAGCAGGCTTCTCAGTGGTGTCAGCGCTGGGTGCAGGTTTCGCACTCTTGCCCTTGCCCGGTGGAGGTGGATGGTACACTTTCACCTGCCGCCACAAACCATGAGTTCGGACGCGTTCAATTGCGAGCCAACATACCTTTTTCTTCTTCTCTGGCTTCGCGTTCGGATCTGGGTAGGCCAGCTTCTCCACCTTCTGCCATTCTTCGTTGCGCTCGAACTCCTTGCGAACTGGGTCCAGGAGGCGAACAATCGCATCCGCCACCGTCAGCTTCAGATCCTTCGGATGGAGCTCCCGATCGGCAAACGCCTTCTCGAGCTCCTCAAACGACGAGTAGTGACTGGGCCCGCCGAACTTCTCGTCGCGATGCACGGTGAAGACGGTGCCGGCTGGCGCACCGTCGCCGACAAACGGCCGCTGGTCGCCCGTCGCGCCGAGGCCCTCCTCAGCGTCCCTGCCAGTCTGGCCGGCAGCGCGCTCGATGCGCAGCTCGCTGATGGGGATGAGGACAGTCTTGACGAAGGCGAGGATGCCGTTGTCGACGATGTTGCCCTCCTCGCAGAAGGCGCCCTTGATCTTCTTCCTGACGACTTCGGGCGGGTCGAGGAAGTCGATCTTGGAGTTAGGGTCGGAGGAGGACATCTTGCCGCCGGTGAGGCCGGGGACCATGCCGTTCATGAGGTGCGCGCGCTTCGCGTAGCCGAGGCGCGGGAGGTACAGCTCCGCGAAGGTGAAGATCTTGCGCTGTGGGATGGCAGTTTAGCGTGCGGCTGAACGTGGGGATGGGGGCGCACCTGGTCGACGCCGCCGAACTGGAAGTCCACATCTAGGTACTGCTCGTCGAGGGCCTGCAGGCCGGGGTATATCAGACCGCTCAGCAATGGGTTGTCGACCTGCTTGACGACCTCCGCGCCTGCCTTCTTCGCGTCGTGTTCGGTGACGATGGCGCAGAGCTTGTAGTTGTCGAGGTTGTATTCTTTGGTGAGCTGGTAGGACGAGCCCTGCACGAAATGCAGTTTGGAGGTCGGGATGCCCAGGGAGTGGAAGACGGCGAGGAGGACGTATTCGTAGAATTTTGTTCTGTGTGCGACGAGCTCGAGGGGGGCTTTGAGGTTGTCTAGAAATGCGTGGACGTCTGGAAATGGGATGGCCAGTACCGTGAGTTAATCCGATCCGTGAGTAATTGGAATGAGGGAAAGGTTATTCACCTGCGAGCAGGATTTTTACCTAACCAGAGGATTTTCAGTGTCCGATCTCTTGCGCAGCATCCGGAGCAGCACAGATACTCCAAGCATGTGAGGTCGATTAGGAACTTACCTCAACGCCTGCACGTAAGAAGTCCGCAATCTTCGTTAATGGGACGAAGTATCCGACATGTGCTGAAACACGGATATGGTCAGTCAAATCCAAATTGCCTTCGGAGAGTCCTTACGCCTTCCAGTAGGTGCAGCGCCTGCGTCAATCTCAGTACTGACTCGGCTAGCAGGATTTCTGAGTGCGTACCCCAGTAGCATTTAACCGTCTTCCCTTGCTCAAGGATTGCCTTGATGGATTCTCCGCCTAGTACTTCCTGCAACCGCCGGGTAATTAGGTGAAATTTCTGCTCTGGCGTTTGCGATGTCTCTGGATTGGAAGTCATGGATGGGGAGTATGGACAAGCACACGAACAACAATGAATGACTCCAAAATATTGCTTGCATGATCGAGTCAAGCCTCGGCCATCGCCGACGCCGAAGACTGAGACCGACTTTATGGTTAGGTGCAGTGTCAAGTAAGAAGTTGTTGTCTTCCTTGTGTCTTCCTACGAAGATCGACTATCACATTCGTTCAGTCTGCTTAAGAAGACTCAGACTATGATTGACTTCCTACTTTCCTCCAGCTCACGCTCTGTTATTTTGAAGTACTCATCTGCTGCCAAGGTACAGCTCCGACGATTGACATGCCCGCACTTGTCCCGTCTTCGAAGTTCGGACATGCCCAGTGAATTCAGGTGCCTCGCTGTAACAATTGAGTCTCAGCCTCTACTTCAAGCGTTGGCCGCCGGGCTCGATTTAATGTATAAAGATTAACAGACTACACCTTTCTCATAGCAGATGAATTCACTTCAGTGACGGCGACAGCGTGCATCGGCGAGCGGGTAGTGCGCGTCTGTCCAGGTCCGCCATCAGATATTATAGAAGACGACACGCAATATCTTCCTCTGTTGTAAGGTAGGAAGGAAGCTCTAGAAACTGACTACAAAGACATGACGTATACTAAATATACGTCCTCTATGTATGCACAGGCGTCGCCAGTTTCTAACATGCCTTCTTCCCGATCACATTTGGTCACTTTTCTCGTTCAGAGGTCCTTTCACCATGTGTCGCCGATGACCCTACCCCTGCCTCACCGACCATTGTGGCTATTGCGTGGCATTACAACTAGGTCATCATTTTGAAGTCTTATGCTCATGCATTCCAAGCCCGCATTAGGAATTGGACTGCAGCGCTTTGCTAAGCATCGCGGCGACAGTCTAGCCGTCTTTACTGTAAGGACTGCCAGCCGCACCCATGCATAAAAACATGCTTTCAGCAAGTCCTGCCCTTTCCTTACCCCCCACCACCTTGCCAAGGCAGTTCTCCGCCCTTCCCCCTCGGGGGTCAGCATTAACTGCAGCCATTCCTTTACCTTTTACTCTCTTAGTATCCTTCTTCGTCTTCGGGTTTAATTTTCTGCGTTTCTTCTTCGCCGCCGCCTTTATACAGCGAGTCCTTTTCTTTCTCTTCGTCGGACTCGTCTGTCGGCTTGGACTTTGCTTCTGCCTCTTAAGAGTCTGACACCGTTCCGCGGCTGGCACTCTTCGATGCCGTCCATCCCGCCTCATCCTCCATATCTCTCTCCCGCCGTCATCTGTCAGCCGTCCACAACACCCGCCCTCAAATCAAATACACCAGTTCAGCGCCTTCAGCGATATCTTATCTCGCGCGACGTAGCGACGACAAGCAGTGCTCCGTCATCCCAGCACAAACAGTTCAGCGCCTTTAGCGATACCTGTCCCTTCTCCCCTCCCCGCCGCCGTCGTCCACCACCCTTCTTCTGTCAGCCGTGATCTCCTCGTCCGTCAAGTCTCCAGATCTGCTCCTTCAGCGATATAGCGCGGCTCAGCGGCGACAAGGAACGCTCGCTGTGCTCCTAGCTCAGCCCCTTGAGCGTCGGGTTCGAGAGCTGGCGACAAACCCAGTCACGTCGGTGTAAGTCGCTCTTCTCCCTTCTATGCTCCGGACGCTATTAACGCAGTCCTCTTTCATCCATTCCGCTTTCCTTCACTTGTCAGCCACCCTGCCCCAGTTCAACGCATTTAGCGACAGAGTGCGGCCCAGCCACGACAAGCAACGCTCCGCACTCAACTCCCTTCATTCCTCCCCTCGACAAATTCTCCCCTGATGTATCTCTATACCGTCTTTGTACTGTCTGCACTCTTCACCTTCACCATACCAAGGCCTTCGTGCTTTTATACCCTTTTTGGTTACCCCCTTTCGAGCGTCAAGCCTTTCACGTCACTCTTTGCACCAACTGCATAGTCTTTCCTTAATCACCCCTTCGGCTACGCCCAGCCACTTTTACACCCCTTTCACCTTCACCAGCGCTCCTCATCCGAGCGCGTTTCTCTTATCTTGGACTCTCTTTTGTCCGCCCCACTTTCGAGCTTCTGAAGCCTTTCTCGTCACTCATTGCGCCAACTGCATAGTCACTCTTTTACAACCTTTTCGGCTACGCCAGCCACTTTCAACACTTCAACTTCGCCAGCACTCCTTGTCCGAGTGCGTTTCACTTGGATTGTCTCTTATCTATTGCCCTCTGCTCTGCTGTTCTCTTCTTTTCTCGCGCCAGGCCGACATATACGACCCGTGCCTTGCCAGTTCCTCTTCACCTTCCTGCACATCCAGCCCTTTACCTCGCCCGTGCATTCTCATCCCCTTCCATATTATCCGCCATTACCTGCTCCGCTTTATCCCACTCCGATTCTGCATCAATGTTTGCTGTTGATGTGCGCGTTCGGACATCTTTGCCGTCGGCGTCATGCTCCTCTTCGTCGGTCTGGCTGCTTGTTCTGGCATCCCTCATTCTGCACTATGTTGGTACTTGCAGCACCGGAAGATTTCCACCATCCCCAAAGCCGAAGTTCCTTCTATGGCTTTCTCTGCTCGTCCATGGTAAGCTTTGCCATATATCATCTATTCCCGCTACTTCTGCCTGATATACTCCAGTCTTCCTAGGTCACTGTGCCCCATCATTTCATATATTTTGTCGCTATCCAAGGGCTCTGCATTGTTGTACCCTTTCTTTGGACACCAGCTTTCAATTTGGACATCAAGACTTCTTCGTCACTCCTTGCACCAACTGCATAGTCACTCCTTCGTTATTTACTCGATTCAGTCTTCAATCTCGTCGATGCTTCTAAGTCCAGTATCTTCGCTATGCTCGCATCACAATACAACTCCGGATCTTTGCCGCTGCGGGCGCTGGGCTTGGTTCTTCACGCGCTCGGCCTCATCTTCCGCCACCCTTTATGTTTTGTGTTCTTCATTCTTCGTGGATGCCGGTGGTTCCCCAAGCTTCCCATTATTCCCAGCCTCAGTCTCAAGCTTGTCTTCCCTGCTGTAAGTGCTATACCTTCCACCACCACTTGATAGAATTGACTTTATCTGAAGGTGTTGCGTACGAATTTACGACCCATCTTCAACGCCCTCTCAGTGACTTTATTCGCTTCCCGTCCTTGCTCTCATACGCCCGCCGCTTCGATGGCACATTCGTCTTTTTCCCATGGCAAAAAATACAAAATGCAAGATATGTGTCTCGTGACAATATTCCTTCAGACTTGATCTTCTCGGCATCCTCGGACTCGGACTCTAGTTTGGTCGCACACCTCGGATTTTATGATTCGATACTTATACTTTACATAAATCACTAGAAAGTACGACTGGGTCAGTAGTGGTCATATGGTATATCCTACAAAAATTTACTGCGATATTTGGCTAGGATGTTGTACTTATACCTAGGAATTACATGGACTACGGTTGCAGAATAACAGAACATACGAGTTTTATAAGTGAACGCGTGCCAGGCCGCCGAATCCCGATGCAGCAAGGGACGGGCTGTATGACGGGAAGACACTACAGCGTTTGGTGACAAAGTAAAGAGTTCAGCATAAAGAACTCTTTCGCAAGCATTCAGCGGTGCTCCGGGATCGGAGGATGAGATTATGGTCCTGAAGCTTGAGCTTGAACGTCGAGTGAGCACTTGGTGCATAGCATCCGACCCGAGTGGTTGGCTTCGGCAACCTGCGTCGGCCAATCTAGATTCGTGACCGTACTTTCAGCCTCTGCTGCTTCTTGTCCGCATACTTCGTTTCCCACTGAACAGCCTACCAGTTCGTGGCGCTGTGGGGCGTACTTCCCTTCAGGTTCGCCGCACGCACCCACCTTCATTACCTCCAGAACGCGCCGGAAGACAGGTCTCAGGAATAACGGTATGTTGCATAGTTTCTATGCGCTGTCAATTCCGTTCACAGCAGGTCTTTCTCGACGTTAGTGCGGCTCCATGGCCATAGCTATCCGGCGGAGAGGTCTTTCCCGTATCTTGTTTGTTTTCCTTCTTGCTCTCGCCGTTCGTCTCGTCTTCAAGTCATCATCGTCGCCGTCCTTTCTCTCCTACTCTCCCCCCCCTCCCCAAGAAATCCGAGAGCACAATGTCCTCGACTTGGTTTCGCGATCCGATAACCCGCTAGACGTGCACCGATACAAATTCTTACAAACTAGAATGGGAAGGGATGAAAGGCAGGATCTCTTGGGTGACATTGTTCAGAATGGGGTGCAGGACTATTGGGAACGGTTTGAGAAGCCTTAGTGAGCAAACAGCACTTCTCGCATTACCAGAGGCCATCCTTAGACTATATATCTAGCATCGTCGGCAAGGAGACAGCTCATATGGACACGCAGAGTGTTTTAAGCTCTATTGAACAGCTTCTATCCCTCAATGGATGGGTTGCTGCGCTCTGTCCGACACTCACGCGACCGTTTGGCCAGAATAAACATGAAGATGCATATGATGATTTAATCAATAAGGAGTACCTTTATTTCATCGGTATTGTGATTCATTCCGCGGACCATTTCTTGGTCGATCAGCTTGCGGTCATCGTGCAGCTTGCCAAACGACTGGGGCCGTCGAACTTGTTTGTCTCTATGCTGGACTATGACTCGACGGATTCCACCGCGACCCTCACAGACTTGTCAGAGGCCGTGCTTACTCTACTTGGCGTCCCCTTCCGAATCCGCAGGGTCCCTGGTATGACTGCTGATCCTGCAGCCGCGTACTACCCGCTCGAGGAAGCATATATGCGGAACTTGGCCCTCGAACCTCTCAAGGAACTGTATCACAAACGTAATATCAAGTTTCATCGCGTTATATGGCTGAAGGGCTTCACCTGTCCAAATGACATCTTGGAGACAATCAAAGTCAGCGACGCGAACGAGGCCGCGATGGTTTGCGGTATGGACTGGGCCGAGCATAATGGATTCTTCATCTTCTCTGACAGGTTAGACATATTCATTGTGTCCGGCTGACTTAAGCTGACCGCCATACAGGTGGAGAACACGCGATATTGACGGCGATCAGTTCCGACAGTCGAAGTCATCTTCCAAGCCCGACGCGGTTCCACCTCGCGACAAGGTCGGCGCCCAACGTTATTCTCAGCATTTACCCTTCCAGGTGTTCTGCTGCGAATCTGGAACACACGTCGTAGATCCCGATCAATCCTACTATCAAGGCCTTTCCTACCGCGCAGGAATGGACTATCACAATCTCTCGACGTCCGACACCGTGCCAGATCGAGACCCTGAGGCGCCGTGTCTTGATAGCAGTCAGGCCTGGTTTTGCAGAGATTTGTGGACACTCAAGGCCGGAGAGGGTGTGCAGGAGATAGAAACAGACGACAATGTGGCGAGGCGAAAGCGTGACTTGGTCCAGCAGGATGTGGTCAAGGAAGGTATCCCCCATCGTCAAGCCGGGGAGGTAGATGCAGATGCCAACGCTGGCTCTGACTATGATGCTATGCCTGATTCGGACGTTCCTCTCGAGGTGACATCTCCTCAGAAGTTGTCGATACCGAACTCCGTCTTCCGGCCTGCAAGGATTCTGGTGAACCCTCGCTGCGTCACAACCTATGCTGGTGTGAGCCATACGCAGCTGGCGTTGGACCTTTTCGGTCCTGAGAGGGATAACAGTGGTCCAGATGGAGAGGGGAAGTATATGCTGGAGGACTGGGAAGGTGCACCAGAGAGTTTTGTATGCCAAGAACAGAGGTGAGTAGTGCATCTATGGAGACAGATGAGCCAAACTAAACTTATGGTCGGAAAACAGGCAGACGGGAGGCCGCAAGGCCACGAAAACACAAAGGCGTCTTGGATTCTCCATTCACCATGAGTTAGAGAGACAGTCGTAACATATGTGATATAGACAATTGGACTCCTTTCTTGGCTTGGATATGTACATCCAATGAGCTCCATCAAAATCACAGTAGAATCTTCAGTATAGGCAACAAGAGCTGAAAGACATAAGTTCTTTTACCTTTTATACTTTGGAAGTAACTTTGTCTGACCTTTGAAGATCAAAGGAGTGAAGTGAAAATATGAGCAATTTAGCATCCTGCTGATCACCTTTGTGGATTGAAATAGCTGAATTTTTGGGCACATTAATGGCATTTGTAGCCTCTAACATTAGTCAGCAATTCTCTAGTGGAAGATCTTGCATCTTTTAGCAATTTCTTTATGATAATTTGCTTGTACTATGAAGTGCTCATTAGTGCTCATTGCTAATTGGCCATAGCTGATACTCACATACTGCAGATGACTGTAAATGCATGTATGTAATGAGCATGCACTTAAAAAAAAATCTATTGATAATATATATATTGTTGCTTGATGACTAGAGTTTTAAAGATGTATCAATATATCATATGTAAATTAACAATCCTTCAAAAAGATTTAGTCTTAGTATGATCTCCAATATGGCTGCACTTCACTATGGTATAGCCAGACTATGGTCATAAAAATTGATTATATAATCAAAACTCAGTGATGAAGTGCAAGTTCTATTCTAGTCTGTGCTAGATGTTTTTGATATTTTATTTTATTTATTATTACTACTACTAAAAGTAATATAATCAATAAGCAATTAGCAATATTACAATGCTACTCTTGTAGTATATTATAAGTACAAAAATGCATGTAAATTTGTAGTTCTAAAAATTAATTACATAATTTAAAATTTTAGTTATGATTCCTTAGAATTGTTTACTCTAACTCACTTTTCAACTCAAAGAAGATGACATTTAGCCAATGTAATGCTTTTATAGTAATAATTTCTTATATCTCAAAGTAAGATTGTAGGTTCAATTTTGTCACATCAGCAAACCTTTCCATTTACTTATTGACCTTATTTGCCTTTTTTTGTCTGATTTTTACAGTTTCAGACTCTAATCTGAAAAAAGACCAACCAGACAAGTCAGAAATTTGTCTGACTCCAGAGGTTGTTCTTTTTTAAGACAAACCAGTTGAGATGTGAAAAACCAGATGAGAACCAGAACAAAAAATCAGACCAGATAAGTCAGACCAAACAAACCAGACAAGTCAGATCAGACCAGACTAATCAGACCAGACTGACCAGACAAGTCAGATCAGATCAGACTAACCAGACCAGACTAACCAGATAAGCCAGATCAGACTAGACAAATCAGGTCAGACAAACCAGATAAGTCAGATCAGACCAGATAAACAAGATCAGATATAAAGCTAGACCAGATATAAAGTCAGATCAGACAAGTCAGATAAGATATCAAGTCAGACCAGATAAGTCAGATCAGACATTAAGCTAGATCAGACATCAAGCTAGACCAGACTTAATTTTAAGATCAGACTCAGATCTCAGATCAGACTCATAAATCAGAATGATGATAGCAGCTCTAAATTCTGCAAATCAGGGTATAAAATCAACCAGACCCCATACATAAGACCCAAAAGATATGCATAGCAAGAAAAAGCATAAAAAATTACAAAAAGGTAGGATAGAAGAAAAATTAAAGAGATCTAGAAAAGTAACAAAGAGGTAAGAGAGAAGCCAAATTAAACAGATTTAGCAAAGTAACAAAAAGAAACAACGAGGAGAATAGAAATTAAAAAGAATATAAAGAGAAAAATCAGAAAAAGACAGACCATCAAAGATAAGTAATCAGGACAATCCTGCATTTAAGAATTAGCAAAACCTTTAAGATGATTGCGACGACCAGAAGCTACTGCTGCTGAGGCACTAAGAGGTGCATCAGACTTGGGTGTCTGCAGATACTTAGCTAGATCACCCTTGATAAGCTCCCACTTCTCCTCTGTGATCTCTAATGCAATCTTGGCATAGTCTTCACTTACACCACCCCAGAGTGATTCAGAGAAGTGACCAGTGATCCTAGCCTGCAGGACAGCATTATCATCATCAGGATCTGGCTGAAGCCACATGACCAAAGCTTGCTCCACCTAAGAAAAAATTAGAAAAGCAGATAAAAAAAAATATAGACCATACTACAGTTGCTGCAAGTGTCAAAGCACCCATAGGAATGGCTGTCTGCCAATTCTTCTCAGAAACAGTGTTGAGGCGATTGAAGTGAGCATCTGCCACTGTGCGCAAAATCATCGGACTCATCCACATCCCACGAAGAACCTACAAATATAGAAATTAGCAAAACAACACACTCAGAAGAATGAAAACATACCCCAGAACCATTTGGCCTCCTCTCCAATCCTGCAAACATGAAGGGCATGATGGAATCTTCACCTTGCGTTGTCATGCCCAGCCAGTATGCAGCGAAAGCCTCCTTGCTATGCTTGGTCGCACTGGCCTTGTCGCTAGCCCAATAAATATCAGAAACTGCCTCGATCGCTTTGTTGCCAAACTCGGTCCTCCACTCGTTGATGCGCCCTTTAGCGCGCCTTGCAACGGCATTGCCCACTCCCCGCTTCCTTGCCTGTCCCGCTTCACTTCACCTCAGCCGCACCAAGTCCGCCCACCGCGACATTGCTCCCCGCACAGGACAAGCGCCCCCACAGGTTCGGGACCGACCGGGTCGGACTAAAGCCGGTGTCCCGTGGTCCGATGCACCGAACGGGCCGGAGATCAACCAGCTGGACGAGTCAGCGGCACAGGAACAGAAGCATGCCCAGAGAACCAGCCGGCTCAATCAACGCACCCTCGAACGCCCACACGCCCCCGGATCACGAGCGGTGCCCGCGACAGTGCGCTACTGACGTCATCCCAGCCATTCCAGTTCAACACGCCCGCCGTTCTCGATGCATGCCCCGGGCGACATTGTAAGGCAGCGCCTTTGATTCGTTTGTACCACGCGCACGCCCTCTGCCCTGCACGGGCCGAGCCGCAACAACTCCACTCGCCAAGGGACCCGGAGCAGGCAGGATCAGGAAGGAATTGGAGACTGGGTCAGTCAGCGGGAGGTTGTCGTAGAAAGTCGCGCCGGGCTGCCTGAGGCGGCATTGCCCATTTGTACCATAGCTACTGACTTGGAGAATCAGAACGGAGTCTGCCTTTTTCCCCTCAGAGCTCAGATCTCACAAAGCCCATCGTTTGACGTTCTCACAGCCAGCCTCTAAGCACGTCTCAGACGTAGCTCTTCTCACTTACTCGTGTCGCTCATCATATTCGTCGTACTCGTCGCCGCACCGTTATCTACAAGCCGTATCACCTAAGACCCGTGAGTCTTGTCGTACCGTCATCGTCCCTAGCAGAACTGTGTCGGAAGTCACCCGCGCGCAGCAAGCTCGCCCTCCACAGCCTTGCTCCCCTACCCGTAGTACGATCACCTGTCAGCTACACGTCTCGGTGCTCCCCTCTTGAGATACTTGGTCCCCTCGCACCCCCCGGTACTCTGTTGGTTTTGGTTTTGGCTGCCGCCTCCATTCCCAGGGTCCACACATCATCGTACATTCTCTGCTTGAGCTATATCAAACACCATGTCAGCCAAGAAACAGAGAATGAAGATACAACTTACCAAGAGAAAAACTTGATCTTGCTTTGAGAACACATGAGGACAGTCAGGGAAGAGCTTGCCCCACAGCCTCTGTGCCTTTGTAATGAAGCGAGGATCATCCAGGTCCCAGATGTTGCTGCAACACCCCAGATAATCACGGTACATTACCATGTACTTCTTGTGCCACTTCCCAAGTGGCAGAACAGCATTTGTGATCCTGACGCTGCCTACCACAACACCTTCATCACCATCAGCATCAGAGCCCTCTTGAGGGACAGCATTTTCATCTGCAACAGTGTTTTAAAATGGACAAGAGTTAATATAATAGCACAGACTTTAAATATGACTCACCGTATTGGCCTCATAGAGAGCAAATTGCTCTGGAGGCATGCTGAAACTAACCTTATGACATTGTTGGTCCTGTCCTTGCCACTCTGTAGGTGAGGGTGCTGCGCTGAGGGTCACGGAGTGCTGGCCATTGCGTGCTGTACTCAAACGTAACACTGATGGGCCCAGCGTGTGAGGAGGTTGCTGCTTAGAGCTTGAAGGACCAGCAGCTGTGCGTGATACAGAAGGGCCTGCACGCAATGTAGAAGGTGCTGATGCAGAAGGGCCTGCATGCAATGTAGAAGGTGCTGGTGTACGAGGGGGCTGAGGAGGCTGCATGGCCCCAGTGCGAGCACCTGAAAGTGTAAGCAGAAAGTTGATATCATCATCAGAAATAGGATCATCTTCTCCATAAGGAAGAATAGATTTGTCGTAATACTAAAAAAACTGTATTAGATATAAACATTTGATGATGGAACAAACTCACCTCACTGTCCTCAACAGATGCCAGCTCTAGGAGTCAGACGGGGTCGAGACGAGCCCATCTCATCGAAAGAGGTAGGCTTCGGTGCTGGGATGTCTGAGGCACGGCAGCGCTGGCCTCCTCGAGTCAAGCAGGAGGCAGGCTGGGGGGCTGCAGACAGGACTGTGGAATGGGAATTGTTGTTGTACACATCACGGCCCTGTAAATTAGAAAGTAGACATGGTTAGTACAAAGAGACCAATGAGAAAGCAACTAATATGCACCTTGACTGGACCCTCGTCACCTGAAAACCCCTCCGTCTCATCATTTCTGGATCCCTGGAATCCAGCCTTGTTGAGAGAGGTATGAGCACCATGCAGGTGGGATGCACGGGCCGACGAGGGGGCTGGAGTCGGGAAGTTATCCTTGTCATACAAGGGAGCTGGATGTGCACGACGAGAGTGACCTGCCTCATCGATAAAGGCAGGCAAAGGGGGTCTGGAATCCGCAGCACAGAGTTTAGAGCCTCCGCATGTCATGCTGGCTCCAAACATGCCTGCATCATCGAAAGATGCAGGTGGAGAGGGTCTGATTTTGGGTCGTGGAGACTCCGCTGTATCGAGTCCATCACCTATGGAAATACGAAAAGAGTGAGATTTGTCCACTTCATTCAATGAGGTGAACAAGGTGTGGACAGACATGATATTACATGTTACTTACCATAAGTATGGGAGTCCACCTCATTGGATGAGGCAGACGGATGGGACTTCGTAGCTGAAGAAACAGACAGGGTTGTGCCACGTTGCTGCTTGCCTGTGGGAGCAGCAACAGAATAAGAGATGTCCGTCTCGTTATACAAGGTGGACAGCTGGACGATGGAAACAAATTAATTACATACCATAAGACTGTTGTACTCCACGACTCAAAATGGACATTTCGAGTCGTGCAGTGTCCACCTTGTCGAATGAGATGGATGGACAAGACTTAATTGCTGAAGAGACAGACGTGGTTGTGCCACGTTGCTGCTTGCCTGTGGTAGCAGCGACAGGATAAGAGATGTCCGCCTCATGTAACGAGGTGGATGACTGGACAAGTAAAACAAAAGCATTGATTGCTCACCATAAGTCCGTTGCAATCCACGACTCGAAATGTCCGTTTCGAGTCGTGCAGTGTCCACCTCGTTGAATGAGGCAGACGGTCGGGACTTCGTGGCTGAGGCAACGGACACAGTCATACCACATTGCTTGCCTGTGATAGCAGCAACGTGATAAGATATGTTCACCTCGTTATACGAGGTAGACAACTGGACAATTAAAACATAAGCATTAATTACTCACCATAAGTCCGTTGTAATCCACGACTCAAAATGTCCGTTTCGAGTCATGCAGTGTCCGTCTCGTTGAAGGAGGTGGACGGTCGGGACTTCGTGGCTGAGGTGATGGACATGGTCATACCATGTTGCTGCTTGCCTGTGATAGCAGCAATGTGATAAGATACATCCACCTCATTACACGAGGCGGACTGATAGCAAGGACAAACATATTTACTACTTACCGTAAGTACGGTGTACTTCACGACTTGAAACAGATGTTTTGAATCACACAGTGTCCACCTCGTCGAATAAGGCAGACGGTCGGGATTTCGTTGTGGTGGAGGGTGCGGGCATTGCTGCAGCATCTCGCTTTTTGCCTGTGTGAGCAGAAACTTGGTAAGGAATGTCTGCCTCATCAAACGAGGCAGATGTGTGCATGCCAGAGATAATAAACAGGCCAACTTACCACCTTGTTGGGAAGGTCCACAATTCAAAACATTCATTTCAAATCGTGAAAAATCCAAAGGCCCACCATTCTTCTTGCCTGTGGGATTAGAGATGTGATAAGATATGTCTGCCTCGTTGAACGAGGTGGACATTCATGTGGTATACTTAGTAGACGGGCTCGCTTACCACGTGGTTGGTGTTGTCCACGACTCGAAATGTTCGCTTCGAGTTGTGAAGAATCCGTTGCTTCGACTGTGGTGGGCGCTTGGATTGTGAAATTGGGTTCTTGCAGGCGCGGAGGTCTCGAGATGTGTGGTTGGGCTGAAAGGGGAATACAATGAGCACTTTCGCAGTCATCATACAGTACGACCACGATAGGATTGCTCTGTACATGGATATGGTGATAAACTGTGTTAGAAGAGCTTGAAACTAAAGAAAAGACAATAACGCACCATTGACAACTGGCCTTGCTGTCCATCGTCCTCTTCAAACAATCCTGTCTCATCCTCAGACTCGAACATGACTGTGGGTTGAGGTATGTTTGTGACATCATTCAGTCCGGCCATTTTGAGGCTTGAAGTCCGTGCCTTGTAAGGCTTGACTGGGCAAGTTGGGGTGTGCCAGTCTGGCTTGAAGCCAGAATTGCATGGAGTCAAGCTAGAGGTCTCGAGGGTGAGCATGGAACGAAGAGAGAGAAAGACCTGATTAGGATGATAAGTGCTGCAACTTGAGATCAATCAACGACTTACACAATCTTGATTGCTTTTCCCTTGCCTTTCGCCCTCCTCCTCCTTGCCTTCTCCTCTTTGTCTGTCTCTATCTCGACTCCTTCCCCGTTGACATCCATTTCTTCACCTTCTGTGTTGGCTTCCATATCCACCTGGTCCAGATTAAAGTCTGGATCCGCGACCGAGTCGTCGCCATCCGATTCTTCGTACTTGGGTTCCTCGAACGTGTTGTCATCCGATCGTGGACTATCGGGGGAAACTGATCTCAGGTGAGTGTTAGCATTTTAGCATGTGAAGGTTTGACTCACAACCAACAAGCTTCTTCGACAGGCTTGCATTGATTTTCCCTTCCAACTCGTCAAGATCATTCCACAAGCCCCTCGCGACCTTCATCTTTTCACCCAGGTAAGTGAGCTGCGCAGCCTTTTGGGCCTCGAAGCTAAGCTCGTTGTCAGCTTGCTCATCGACTTGTCCGTTGTCTGGCTTCATCCCATCTCCACCCTTGACCTCTCCACCCTCGACCTCTCCATCCTCGACCTTTCCATCCTCCATCTCGACATCTTCCCCTTCCACTCCTTGCTCAATCTCCTATTCCTCGACCTCTCCACCACCCGACTCTGTCTCTCGGTTGGCTCGTGATATCTTGGCTGCAGTCATAGTTTTAGGTATGTAAACTTTTGGTTCATTTAATAAATATCACTCACCATTGACAACAGTACTTGTCCTGCGATTGCCACGATCACGACTTGCATGGATTGCTTGACTTGTCCACCGATCACAAGTGACATGGGTATCCTGACCTGAGACAGTACATGCAGCAGTCGACACACAGGTGGTTCAAGTGTTGCCACGTTGTGTGCTCCGACTACTATTACCTCGCACTGCACCAGTAGCGTGCATAGTGGCCTCCTCAGCCAGCAACTCGGCTTCCGAATGGCGCTTTTTGTGCGGAGGCTTTGGTATACTCTCGTCCTCCGACTGAGAGACTTCATCATGAGTCTTTTTCTTGTGTCTTGCTGCGTGTGGCATGGCTAACAGATGGTGGATGATGACTTGTGAGTAGAAAGACACGGAGACCTGGCAACCGTCAGTGACTCGATCTCGGCTGGCTCGACCTAGGCCTCGGCTACAAGTCGTGTGCCACCACTTGACTCAGCCACTCTTTCGCCAGGGACTCGACTTCATTCGTTCAAGTCTGCTTGCATAATTTCGGTTGTCTGCAGTCTGCAATATTTGCTGCTCTCATTGTTCCTGATCTTTGCTGTCTACACTTTGCAGTGCTACTATTGACTTGTTTCTTCGCTGTGACTGCACATAAAGGCCTTGTGTGGATTTAATTCTGCTTGTGACTGGACAGATATCTTCTGTTGACTTGGCTCTGTGACTTGGCTCCACATTGTGGCAAGAAATAAAGGACTTGCATTGACTTGATTTTGCATTGCGACTGCACCATACAGTCTTGTGTTGATATTGCTATAAAGACTATGGCAGGATCTCGGCGGAAGGCACATCGTGGTCGAGATTATGCTTGTCCAACGCCCACCTCTGCATGGTGTCGGCATGGCTTTATTACTCCATGGGGACTTGTACAGCATATAAATGCAATTCATCCATCTTTTGCTCATATGAATGTGACATCACAAGAAGCATCTCCATTGACTCTAGGCAGTGATTCAGAGGATGATTATGATGATATAAAATCAAAAACTTCTAAACTTGAAATTGACATTCATCCTCTACTTAATGGAACTCCTTGTGATGAGAATGGAGCTGATCTTGCATCTGATGCTCCACCCTGTGGCCTTCCAGAGCCTAAGGCTATCAATGACTGGTCTCCTTTTCGAAATTGAGTTGAATTTCAAACTACTGATTTATTGTTCAGACGAATTCAGATATCAGAGGCTAATCATAATGATCTTATGGACTTGTGGGCTGCTAAACATGATGGAAATCCACCTTTTGCAAATGTGCATGACATGCATAGTGTTATTGATGATATTCAATTGGGTGATGCACCTTGGCTGCATTTTTCTGTGGAATACAATGGAAAAAGGCCCAAGAAAAAGGTGCCAAAGTGGATGAAACAATTGTATCATCATATCAGTACTCTTACAAACTTTCTGACCATGTCTGATTGCACCTGGGAGCAACATTCAGACACATCAGGCAATCATGCAGGGTATAGTACCACAGATACAATTAGATTTATATCTGACCTCAGATTTTACTTCTGATCTCAGATTTTATGCCTGGCTCCAGATTTTATGCCTGGCTCCAGATTTCATGTCTGGCTCCAGATTTCAAGTCTGGCCTCAGATTTAAAGCTGACAGCAGCTTTAAACCTGATAGCAATTTTCAATCTGATATTATACATTGAATTGATGCTTTTCAATCAATTAATATATCTATAGGCTAGATAAACATCATATCAACTATAAGTAATCATCCTTATCTCAATTACAAAAAAAAACAAAAAAGGCTACAAATATAACAACATCAGGCTGAAAAACATAACAAAGATTATAAGACTTATCTTAAAACTACCAAAAAGGTGAAACAGACTACAAAAATCACAACCTTACCTTATAATGACTACAAAAAAGCGAAAATAAATCTGAAAAACTATAACTTTATCAGTCTTAACAAGATAACAAAGATAACAAAACTTATCTTAGAAGTGTAGTCAAGACTATAAAAAGTGAAAATCTACTAAAAAGATAACAATATAAATGTAAGGAATATAAGAAAGATAACAAAGCTTATCTTCAAAGTATACCAAAGTCTACAAAAATTGAAAATGTAAGAAAAGATAACAAAATAGATCTTACAATAATAAAAAAGACTATAAAAAAGCAAAATATAGTGAAAAGATTACAACATTAGTGTAAGCAAGATAAGAAAGATAACAAATCATACCTTAGAAGTATAACAAAGACTACAAAAAAGCGAAAATGAACTAGAAAAAAAAAGATAACAACATCAGTTGTAATAAGATAAGAAAGATAACAAAACTTATCTTAATCATATAACAAACACTACAAAAAGTGAAAACATAAGAAAGATAACAAAACATACCTTACAATTGTAGTGAATGATTACAAAAAAGCGAAAGTGTACAAAAAAGATAACAACATCAGTTGTAATCAGATAACAAAGATAACAAACCTTACCTTAACAATGTAACAAACACTACAAAAAGCGAAAAGATAACAACTTAAAAGGTAACAAACCTTACCTTACAGTTGTAGCAATGACTACATTGAAAAAAGCAAAAGTGTACAAAAAAGATAACAACATTAGTGTAAGGAACATAACAAAGATAACAAATGCTTATCTTAGAAGTGTAGTAACATTACAAAAAAGCGAAAAAGATCAGAAAGATAACAAAGTCAACAATACTTACCTTAGAAGTAGTAGTCACATAACTACAAAAAAGCGGAAATGAAGTCAAAGGTAACAAAGATAACAAACTTACCTTCAAGAGCAGAGATGGTGGTGGTTGCAGAGAGAGAGGTATTTCGGAGCAAACTCGTCAGATATGTCTTTTAATCGGAGTTTAAATCAGCCACATATTTACAATTGAACAAAGACATATGATCTGGCACTTGTAGCTCGCTCAATTTGTATCGGATTTCGATGTTCTTAGATGCATTCGAAAGGTCTTGTCAACTGCTTTCCAACAAGCCTTTATACGCTGTGTTATGTGAAAAACTCGTGGAACACAATGCATTTTTGTTTTTGAAGAAGATTGAATGATATCTTAGTCAATTCTGGGCGCTTTTTCTCGATCTTGGATGTATTGGAAAGGTGTGACAAATAGCTTTCCAACAAGCCCTCATAGACTGAATTATGTGCAAAATTCATAGAATGCAATCCATTTTCTGGTTTCGATCTTCTGAGAAGAAGATAGAGGGGTGCCTCACTCAATTTGTATCTGACTTCAATGCTCTTAGATGCATCGGAAAGGTCTTTTCAGCCGCTTTCCAACGAGCCCTTATACGCTGTGTTATGTGTTAAACTCATGGAATGCGATGCATTTTTGTTTTGAAGAAAGATTAAATGATATCTTAGTCAATTTTAGGTGCTTTTTCTTGATCTTGAATGTATTGGAAAGGTCTGATTTATTGCCTTTAAATAAAGCCTTATACAGTCTGATATTTGCAAAACTCATCTGTGCAGGACCATTTTTGCTTCTGATCCTCTTAAACAAGAGATCTTGATCTATCTCAATCAGTTTTTGTCTGATTATTATATTCTTAGATGTTTTTGAAAGCTCTATACAATTGCTTCTCAACTGCATCATGCTGTAGTACTATTTTGTATGGATGTGATCTGTGATCTTAGTCTACTGATCTAGAGGCAGTTTATAGCTAAAGATGATCCACAACTTCCTTGAGTTTACAATAACTTTGTCAACCACTTGCCACATCAGCAAATGTCTAGTACATAGATTGGAGCAACTTTAAGTTTATTTTGATTTATCAAGAACCTTCAAAACTTCTGTTTGACCTATGAGGCATCTGACAGTGTCTGATTGTATCTCTGCATGATCTGCAGCAGTTGCATCAGACACTAACATGCCTTGTAGGTCAAACAGAAAGTTTGAAGGTTTCTGATGTTGTTCATATTATCTACTGTAGGCCTCTTTAGGCAGTTTTACAATGTGTTGCAAACTACTATCTGTTTTGGTTATAAGCTTGACAATGTTAGGCATGACCAAATTTTTAAAATCCAACAAATCAAAAGAAAATTATACACATTAGAAAACCTTAAGCTTATAAGCCTCATCTGTCAGTGGAATCTATGATGCAAGTCTACAACTAAAGTGGTACAATATAACAACACTAATATTCTGCTTGATCTGCATAGCCTTTATCTAGTAACAACAATATATTGGATTTCTATCATCTGTCCAAATTCACATTCATTTTCACTTGCAAGTTTATTCAATGCACATTAGTGCACTGTCTTATATTCATGTTTATCCATCTACACTTGTTAATTCTTAATTATTCTGCTTGATTTGATATTGAGCTAAAATCTAAATGTAAGTTGATATCTGACTATGTCTAAGAGATTACACCTGCTTGGCTAAACTGACAAGAAAACAAATCTGATAAAAATTTAAAATCTGGAGAACATCAAAAATCTGACTGTGTCTGACAGACTACACCCTGCCTGATCTGTCTGACAGCAAAAAATCTGAAAGACATCCAAAATCTGATTGTGTCTGAGAGACTATACCCTGCCTAGCTGATCTGACAAGAAAAAAAAATCTGATCAACATCTAAAATCTGAAGAATATCTGAAATCTGAACAACGTTCAAAATCTGACTGTGTCTGGGAGACTATACCCTGCCTGATCTGTCTGACAGCAGAAGATATTTCAAATCTGATTAGGTCTGGGTGTAAATGCATATCTGATAAAATCTGACTCTGCCTAACTTGCTTGATTACGATTCCTTAGAATCGTTTACTCTAACCCGCTTTTCAACTCAAAAAAGATGACACCCAGCCAATGTAATGCCTTTTATAGTAATAATTTCTCACATCTTAAAGTAAGGTTGTAGGTTCGATTCTGGCAATTGTCATTTTTGTGATTTTAAATGTTTCTCAGAGATATCAGTCTACTAAATCAAATTTAATTAGTGCCAAACTATATGCATATGTAAATCAATGTTAGTCTTATTAGAACTGAAAGATTTTAGTATAAGAAAGTGCAAACTTGTTGAAATAACAGATAAACATATTTAATAGGATATTCTGCACCTTGTTATTGATGTAAGTGATTGGGATGTATGATAACATGATAAAGGCAAATTCTACCTCCTCAGAACATTTTTTTCCATGAGAATAGGTCCAGAAATGACTGAGATATAAGCAAATCACTGTAAAAGATACCCTTGAGGAGAAGGTCAACTTAATCACATCCGATCGGCACAACCAGTGGTGCTATTGACACGCTCAAGATACTGTTGGAAAGATCTGATTCATACCTTTCCAACGGTATATTGTACAAGACGATCGGATATGTATTGAGAAAACGCGGTAGCGATTACTGAAGGGTTGGTGTTAGAGGTAGAGGCAAAGTTGTTGAGGCCATATCTTTTTATTGACTCATCCAATTGTAATGTACCTAGCGTCGTTGGAAAGGCATAAAAAAGAGCTTTCTGACGCAGTCAAGGGACCGGTGATATCTCCAGTATTTAAGGAGGTACACTCGAATTATCACAAAACCTCCTATTTGACTATTTTCAAGGTTTTACATAATCCGCAGCACGGGCAAAATGACATACTCCCGTCCCATGACATCATGAGGGGGACGGGAGTACGTCATTTTGCCCGTGCTGCGGATTACATAAGCGATTTATAAGCAGGAAAAAATCGAAAAAATCATTCAAGTCCAGGGGCAAATCATCAAATCATCTGAGAATAGGCACATACTAAGTAGTGTAAAAAAATCAGTAAAAATCGTGTTAATATGGCCATTGATAGTACTATTCAGAACCACTTGAGTTTATGTTTATAGCTAGAGAATTGACAGAGATATAGCCAAATTACTGATTCAGACCCCTAGAAGGCAAAAATAAAATCAATCTAGGCAACATACAACAGTTGACAGACTTTCAAAGGTCACACTTATGTACTTCATAAATGTAAACACAATTTTTGAGAAGTCACATGCAACAGCGAGCCTGACCGGGCTCGCTGTTGCACGTGACCATTATTTTGTCATTAGTTCAACTCTTGCTGGTAACAAAGTTTAAAAATAAGAGATAAGTGTAAAACAATATACTTTGAAGATGGAGATCTTTGCAACATTACAATGCTAGTATATTCAATTCTCTGTTATTATATTAATTCTATAAGAATAACACTACAAAGTTATAACAATTTAAAAGGAATCGTATTGCCGTGCAGAGCATCGGCCCTCTTCCCCCAAGTTTTGTTTATAGCTAGAAATGACCAATCTGTCAGGTATATAAGGTGATCAGACAAGATCAGACAGAATAAGATCCAGCAGAAAGTTTGTAAGAGTACTGATGATGTTTGATATCGTGATCCATGCACTGTGATACAGAATCAGCTGGCAAATCGTGACTTTGAGGGTGAAATTGATTATGCTCCAAAACGCCAATTTAAAAATGGAAAAGGACAATGGACAGACTTCATGTCAGGAAACTGGGCATGGCATGAGGCTGATAAAATTGCTCAAGATCCAAATACTCATGGTGCTATGTTTGTGCCTTTGATTATGGGCAGTGATAAAACTATAGTTTCAGTAGGCATAGGCCACAATGAATATTATCCACTTTATGCATCTGTGGGTAATATGCATAATAATGTTTGGCGTGCTCATCGTGATGCTTTAACTGTTATGGGCTTTCTTTCTATTGCAAAAGCAGATTGCAAAAGTAAAAAGTCAGTCATATCTCGTAGATTCAAACGACACCTTTTGCATGAGTCTTTGAAGGCAATTTTGGCACCTTTACATTCTGGCATGACTCTACCTGAAATAGTTCAATGTCCTGATGGACACTTACATCGTGCTATTTATGGACTTGGTCCTTATATTGCAGATTATCCTGAGCAATGTGCTCTTTCTTGCATAGTTCAGAACTGGTGTTTTGAATGCAAAAATAGACCAGACCACTTGGATGATGATCCTGGTGAGAAACAAAGTCATGAGGACACTTGTCAAATACATCAGTCTAAAACAAAACAAGAATTATGATCAGAATATGGCATAGTGCCAGGGATAATGGTAAATATTATTGTTATTATCCTAACATTTGAGTCTAATTTGTCTTTTGAAATAGCCATTTACATACTCATTTCCTCAAGCAAATATTCATAGGCTTATTGCTCCAGATCTATTGCATCAGATTATTAAAGGCACTTTTCATGATCATCTTGTGATTTGGGTTGAGCAGTATCTTAGAAAAGTTCATGGCAAAAAAGCTCCTGAAATAATTGCAGAGATGGATTGAAGGCTTGCAGCTGTACCATCTTTTCCTGAGCTTCGTCAATTTCCTGATGGACGTAGATTTGCACAATGGACTGAAGATGATTCTAAAGCCTTGATAAAAGTGTTTTTAACTGTCATTGATGGTCTTGTCCCATCACAGATGATTAGATGTGTTCGAGCATTTTTGGACTTCTGCTATATTGCACGTAAATCTACAATTGATGATGATGACTTGAATGCCATGGAGGCAGCCTTGGAGATATTTTGGAATAAGCGTCAGATTTTTGTAGATGCTGGTGTGTGCCCTGATGGAATTTCTTTGCCTAGACAGCACTCTTTACAACATTTTCGAGAATGGATTGAGGAGTTTGCAGTTTCAAATGGCTTATGCACATCTTTGACCGAGGCCAAACATATAAAAGCTGTAAAAGAACCATGCGCCGATCTAGTCGATTTGAAGCTCTTGGGCAAATGTTGATAACAAATCAGAGATTAGACAAGCTTTCTGCCTGTTTAAATGATTTTATTTATCGTGGGATGTTAGACAAACCTCTTGGAATGCATATGAAAGAAATAAATGAAAAATTGGATGCTGAAATCTTTCCTAGTACATCTAAAACATTAAAGAATAATAACATCACAGAGATTGATATTGGAAACAATTCACGAATCATGGCCAATGTTGCTCCTGCTAAAACTAGAAAGTCTGGATATCCTAGAAGGCTAGATGATTTAGCTAACATATTCAACAACCAGAACTTTTCAATATGATTCATCGCTTTTTATATGATCAGAAGCATCCAAATGAAGGCAATACTTCATCAGATGTTGATATATCAGAGTGTCCTATTTCACCACATAAAATTGATGTTTTTCATTCTGCTATTGCTACATACTATTCACCCAGTGATATATCTGGAAGATCAGGATATCATCAGCATCATATCCGATCAAATAGTTTTTGGGGACATGAAGAATTTCCACGTCGTGATTGTGTTTATGTTGAGAGTAATCCTGATTTGCCAGGAATGAGAGAATTGTTTGTTGGACAGGTCTTACTATTTTTTTTTCTTTTGATTATCAAGAAACAAAATATCCTTGTGCTCTTATCAAATGGCTAATTTCTGTAGATGATAAGCCTGATGAAAATACTGAAATGTGGATTGTGGAATGGGAAGTTGATGAAGATGGAGACAATGTCTGCTCAGTAGTTCATTTGGAAAGTATTCTTAGAGGAGCACATCTGATTGGTGTATGTGGAGGGAAACATCTTCCTCCTGACTTTCAGCACTTTTATACAATGGATGCCTTTTCTATGTTTTATGTTAATAAGTTTTCTGATCATCATGCTTATGAAATTGCTTTTTAGTATTACTAGTACTAGTACTAGTAGTTAGTAAACTATTTCAATTCATCTTGTACTTGTTGTAATTATAAAAACTGACTTGAATCTAGCTTTTTGATTGCCAATATAAAGGTGCTTAAGATGAAGAAATCTAACTTATCAAATGCTATACTAGATAATATCTGTCTCTTTATTAGTTACTATCACTGACTTAAGTTTAAATGATCTAACCTAATATTTTAGAAGTCTTTTTATCTGTTTTTAACACATTGAGCTAAAACTATCAATTGAATACTATCTACATCAGGAAGCCCCTAAACTTTCTGATTGGATCTGTCACAATTTGACAGCTCTGAGACTGTCTGACAAAAAAAACTATCACTATCTGTGTACATCTTTTAATATCTGACAGTACTTTTTTGATCTGCAAGTGCTGTCATAATTTTTGCAGATCTTTGCAGAGGTTTACAGAGATTTACAGATCTCAAAAGTTTACAAAAGATTGTGACAGATCAAATCAAAAAGTTTAGGAGCTTCCTGATGTAGCTTACTGAGCTCAAACTATTGTATATGATATAGTCTAGCTTTGCAAGCTCAAATTATTACATAGGACATTTAGCTAAAACATCTGGTTGCTAATATATCTAATTGCTATTTGACTTCAGCTTGACATCTGAAAATTTGCTTGACATCTGAGAATCATCTGATTTTTATCTGATAGTTATTTGATTTCTGCTGGACATCTGGTTTCCATCTGCATCAGTAAACCAGCATTTGTCTGAATGGTGTCTGACTTTGTCTAATCTGATCTGATTCTGTCTAATTCTGTCTGGTCCAGATGATCAGACAATCAGACCAATTAGACAGGTCCCTATCGTCAAGTGCCTTTCAGATGTTTTTGTCTGATGTCAGACTGAAATCTGAGTCTATCTGGGCTCTATATAATAATAATCTATATGTAATTCCATCCATATGTGGGTCAGAAGTTTAGACATTTCAGACAACAGTCAGACAGTCAGACAGTCAGACATTTTCCCTTTTCCTGATGTGATTGTTGTCTGGTTTCTGTCAGACATCTGATTTCTATCTGGTTGTTGTCTGGTTTTTGCCAGACACCTGGTTTTTATCTTGTTGTTGTCAAGACTCGGTCGTAAACAGCAGAGAACCACCCAAGTCACCAGTGATGATGGGAGCGAGAGAGCAGAGAGCGACTAGCAGCGCAGTGACCTGTATTGGAGGTACAGTACGGTACAGACGAAATGGACAATCTAGGGAAATAGGCGAGTGACAGGGAGCCTATAAGTACTGGGACGACAATGGGAAAAGAACAATGGACACCATAATGGGTCGAACAATAGAGTGAGAACAATGGTGGCCAAAAGGAGAACAATGGGAGGGAGAACAATAGGATGTCCCAAAGGGGAACAAGGGCATGGGTGAAGGATAGCCCCAGGTCATGTGAGGAAGTGAACATGTGATGGGGCTGCTGGGGCACATGACCGACGTGATGCCTTGATGGCAGAGAAGAAGGCGGAGAGAAATGGAGCGATCCGTGACATCACCCCCTCTCTAAGACGCACTTTCGCCTGGAGTGCGTGATGAGCATGGACGGGGTCGAGGTAGATGAGTCCACGAAGATTGGGAGCCTTGAGTGCATGCGGATGGCGGGTGTAGAAGTCGGTGATTGCACCATTGGCATTGGAAAGGGAGGTACGTGAAAGCCACTGATTTTCCGAATCAGGGTAGCCTGCCCATTTGACGAGATATTCAATGCCACGTTTGTTCCGGGTGAGACGAGCATCGAGGACAGACTCAACTTCGTACTCTTCCTCACCCTCCACAAGGTCAGGTGGTGGCGCAGAGAAGTTGGGACCATGAGCATCGGTTTCCTTGTAAGGGGACAGCAGGGACGTGTGGAACACCGGGTGGATACGCCAGGTAGGCGGTAGCTTCAGTCGACATCTGGAAAAACCGTATGTACTATCGTGAACTACCATTGGCTACAGTAGCTACAGTAGCCAGAGTAGTTGACATAGTGTCTGTAGGACTCTTCTTATTTTTTGTACCTACAGTAGACAGATATTGTCTACTGTAGTTCACTGTAGTACAGGTTTGCTACTGTAGACAAGTCAAGTTCTCAAAATGTGTGATCTTCTACAAATGCTATAATGTGCTACCACAACTACAGTAGTCCATACATGCTACAATAGATTTATTGCACATATACAGTCTGTTATATTTGCAGGTCTTGACCACTCAATATAACATCCAAGTCAATAAAAAAATTTATGCAGTTCATAAGGATTTAATCAAACAACAATCAAAATTTATTGACTAGCAAATACATGATACTATAAGAGGCTATACTATGAGAGGATTCAAAAGTATAGAGACTGTAAGACAAACAAACATTAATAAAGGTCATCACAAAAGGTTCAAATGAACACTTACGTACATCACAAAAAAAAAACAATATCTAACAAGTAGTAAAAGCTAGTTAGTGAAGCATCGAAGACTAAAAGCGACTTACCAAAATTTTTAAAAAAGCGAAAATGTATACACCCATAGTAAGGGTAAGACATAAGCACAAAGATTACTAGACATAAGAAAAGGAAGACTCACCATGCAAAAGCTTGAGTCAATGACAGAAGAGATGATGGGGGTTGGAAAGAAAGAGAGGTTGCGCGTCATGCATGCCTTATACATCAGTAAACTTGACCATTTTTCTGAATGGCTGAAAGTGGTCTGAATGGGTCTGAATGAGTCTGACTATCTGAATATGGTCTGATTTATTGGAATTCAGATGAATTCAGATTTAAAGTCAGACCATTCAGATTATTTTTTAGGTTTCAGATGAAGTTCAGACTCATTCAGACTCATTCAGACCACTTTCAGCCATTCAGAAAAATGGTCAAGTTTACTGATGTATAGACATCACGAGCGGAGCCCGAAATGCAGCTGTTGCAACCCGGCCCGGGTGCTGCCGGGTGCTGCATCAGAGACCAAGATGGCAGACTTCACTAAGTTTGTGTTGCTTTCCAATAGCTTATAGTATAATAGCTAGATAGTTTCATCATTCAAATGAATTAAACTAATGAAATATAGCTACTGTTGTTTTTTCAGATTTATCCTGATTTTATTTGATTTACTACATTACAAACATTCAAACTCGCACACATTCGTTGGTTAAACGACTTAACACACATTGAAGTTTCTCGCAGCTGCTACCATCAACTCCCCTCCCATCTCTCCTCTCCTTCTTCCTTCCTCCCCCTTTCGTGTGGAATCAAACACTGGTGGACAGTTATAGGATGATGAGGGCCTGGCAGGTAAGTAAAAAAAAATCTCTTTGTTTATTTGTGCTAACACTGAGAGTATCGCTTATTCGAGTGATACTCTCAATTTCCTTCCCTGTCCCTTCGAGTCACTTCCCGTCGCTGCCCCCTCCTGCTTTGGCCCCCCCTCGACATCACCACCACATGCCTCTCCCACTTATCGCATGTGTCGCGCCACCCACCGATGCGTTGCACCACCCATTGATGTGTCGCACCACCCACCGATGTGTTGCGCTGCCTACCGCATGCCCCTCACCACCCACCAATGTGTCATGCCACCTACCACTCTACGCCCATCCTGTGCTTGCATGCCACACCATGCTCACCCCCTGCCTCTCTCGCATCATGCCACGTCGCACCTCACCCATGCACCGCACGCCCTCTCCGCGTGACGAAGAATCTTGCCCAAATTTGGGCAAGATTCTTCGTCCTGCTCTGTGCCGCTCTGCCGAGGGCGTGGGAACCTCCAAGGTGACACCTAAGAAATCATAGGTATCAATATTGCAGTACCACACATCCAGTACTTACCTGATTAATATAATAAAATGAAAGCCCTGTATTGTGTGAGCAAAATAAGCCTAAGATCATAGAAAATGATGGAGATTTGAGAAAGTGAAAAAAAAAAACTCGCCTAGGAGGGGGGATGATGGGACAAGTTTGTCCCTTGTGCAATGAAATGTCCACCAATATGGACGCATGAGGGCTTATCTGAAAGCTACAAATTAGAACTTTCCGCCGAGCCTAAGAGAGCTGTGATACGTACAATACATCCCAAGATATGGCAAAAACACGTTTTGCCACATCATTCAGGAGATCTTGCTGTTTCGTGGCGCTACCTGGTCCTATCGACGTGTATGTAGGCTTATTGGAAAGGTATAAATCAGCGCTTTCCAAAACTGTTAAAATGTCGTTGATACGTACTGTATTGATTGAGATATGACAAATTCGCTAAAAGGTGAATTTTGCCTTACCAGGAGGAGAGAATGTCTTGCTGCGGAGCAACGGCTGGTTTGATCGACTCATATGTAGGCTTGTTCGAAAGCTATGAATCATAGCATTCGAACAAGCCTATATACGAGCCGATCCATGCCCTGCTCGTTGCGCTATGCCAAGATCCTGCTATCAGTAAGTACCTATCAGAATAAGGCAGGTAACTCACCTAATACTTATCCAAACGCCTTGCATGTGGGCTCGTTCGAAAGCTACGATCAGCACAATTCGAACGACGCCAAGATCGTGCAAATCGACAAAGGTTTGAGGTCTGGAGAGACACATTTGTGCTATGATTCAGAAGATTATTTGACGTACCTATTAGAACCTTTTTTTTGGAGCCAAGGCCCAGATACAAAGCCCAGAGGCAAGGGCAGTAGTAGAACCTATAATTCCATATGCATTAGTATCAATACACACTGTGAACATACCTTGAGACAGGACTTCAATGTTTCGACTTGTTGAGTCGCGGCACTCCAGTACAGCCAGCTTAAGACGACAAATCATGCCTATATTTGGGCAACATTCTTCGTCCTGCTGCTCATACAATGCGGCAATACTCAACTCTATACAGTCTTAAGTAAACTTATAAGAGTTGATCATATATATCATATTTATGTTGCTAACTAATGGTATATGTACATAAGAATCATAGAATAGTTAAAGTCAATGATATAATGCATGTTAATACGTTGTCTACCGCAGCTACAGCAGGTGCATCATAGCTACAGCAGGTAGATGACGTCTACAGATTCCTTGATCAAAATGTGCCTTGCATAATTACGTGCTACAGAAGCTACGGCTAAATTACAGTGGTCATGATTCTTCTATTACATCAATAAGTCTAGATCAGTAGCACTAATCTGACATCAGTAGCGCCCATCAAACTTCTGATGATCGGTAAGCGTGTTTGATGGATTTGCAGTTTTTCCTGATGGATAAGAGACTGGGCCCAGGACGTCAGTGATTTCAAAAGGTCCCAGGCGTCGATCAGCAAGCTTAGCTTTGGGCCGTGTGGTTTTGATGTTCTTGCCATCGAGCCAGACCTTGTCACCAACCTGGAAGTGGATGGTGTCGTGCATATGGTCCTGGTTGTTGCGCTTCATGAGATCAGCAGCTGTTTGAAGGCTGGCCTGGACCTCAGTGCAAAGTTGTTCAAGGTGACGGAAATGATCCTCGACGGCAGGTGTAGACGATGTGGGGTTGACAGTGGGGATGGCAGTGGGAATATAGCCGAGGAGCATTTCAAATGGGGCTCGGTTAGTGGCGCTGTGGATACGGTGGTTGTGCGAGAACTCAGCGTAAGGGAGCCATTGGACCCAATCATCCTGACGGTAGTTGCAGAAGGTACGAAGGAACTGCTCGAGTTCTTGATTGACGCGTTCTGACTCGCCGTCGGTCTGTGGATGATAGGCGGTGCTGAGGGAGGACTTGATACCAAGTTTGTCAAAGACGCCACGCATGACTTTGCCTGCATACTGTGGGCCACGATCAGAGATGAGGCGTTCCCAGAGGCCGTAGTTCCGATAAATCCTGTCAAAAAGGATGTCGACTGTGCCATCACTGGTAATGGTCTCTTTACAAGGAGTGAAGGAGACGTGCTTTGTAAAACGGTCAACGACCACATTGATGGAGTCATAGCCTTGGCATTCTGGGAGTTTGACGATGAAGTCCGAGGTAATGTCTTGGAAGGGACGGGTAGGGATGGCATTGGGAATTGTTTCAACATGAGGGCGGTGATTTTGAACCTTGGTGGCCTGGCAGGTAGCACAGCCATCAACATAATCACGAACGAAGACAGACATACCGGGCCACCAGTAGTTGCGACTGAGGAGCTCATAGGTCTTGTAGCGTCCTGGGTGACCAGCCATGGGGGTGTCATGATGCAGCTTGACAATGTCCCGATGAAGGTCCTTGTCAGCAGGGATGTAGACTTTGCCACGAAAGAGGATGAGGCCATCCTCGTAGTTCCATTCTTGGAGGTTCTTGACGAGGGAGCGAGGACCATTGTTCAGGATCACATCAAGGGCTTGAACAACCTCAATGTCCTTGGTCTTGGCATTGCGAATGCGTTGGCGAAGATCAGCATTGCCAATGGACTTGACAGCAGCTGGACGTGTAGCACGGATCTGGAAGTACTTGGGGTCGAGGAGGACACAATCGGAGTTGTCGTTGTCCACCCCCTCTCTATGGTCAGGTCGTCTCGACATGGCATCTGGCCGGTGATGAATACCGGGTTTGTGGATCAGGGTGAAGTCGAAACGAGTGAGGAAGAGAGCCCAGCGAGCTTGACGACGACTCAGCTTTTGGGCAGACTTGAAGTATTCCAGGTTCTTATGGTCGGTCCAGATCTCCACAGTATGAGGAGAACCTTCCAGGTAGTGGCGCCAGGCTTCGAGGGCACGGATGATGGCCAGGAGTTCCTTGTCATAGATGTCGTAGTTGCATTCGGGGGCGGTGAAGGCCTTGGAGATGTAAGCAACAGGGTGCCATTGCTCGTCCTCCCCGCGCTGGGATAGGATACCTCCTGTGGCATAGTCTGAGGCATCGACCTCAACCAGGTAGGGTTTGGATGGGTCAGGCATGATAAGGACTGGGGACGAGGTGAACGCAGCTTTAAGAGCCTCAAAGGCATGTTGACATTCAGCAGACCAGGCCCAAGGATGGTCTTTCTTGGTAAGGTCAAACATGGGACGAGCGACTTTGGAGAAGTCCTGGATAAAGCGTCGATAGAAGTTGCCAAAGCCAACAAAGGACTGGACGTCCTTGACGTTACGAGGGGCAGGCCATTCAGCAATGCCTGCAACCTTGACGGGGTCCATGGCGAGCATGTTATGGGAGACGATGAGACCGAGGAACTCAACTGAGGGCTGCTCGAACGAGCACTTCTCTGGTTTGAGGAAGAGGTCATTGTCCTGGAGGCGTTGGAGGACCTTGCGCACAAGGTCACGATGTTCTTCGAGGGTTTCGGTGAAAATGAGGATATCGTCCATGTAGATGACGACTTTGCCCGTATCGATGAGATCCTTGAAAAGTTCATTCATCATTCCTTGGAACGTGGCAGGGGAGTTGGTAAGACCAAAAAAACATCACCAGGGGTTCAAAGAGACCGCAGTTGGTTTTGAAGGCGGCTTTCCATTCATCGCCCTCCTTGATGCGAACGTTGTTGTAACCCCAACGAACATCCATCTTGGAGAAGACTTTGGCACCCTTGAGCTTGTCAACGAGTTCAGAGATGAGGGGCAGGGGATATTCATTCTTGATGGTGCCTTTGTTGAGGGTGCGATAGTCCTGGACGGGGCGTAGTTTTCCATCTTTTTTCTTGATAAAGAAGAAGGGACTCGCCATAGGGGATTTGGAAGGACGGATGTAGCCTTTCTTGACCTGGTCATCAAGGAATGAATCGAGGTCCTCCTGCTCGGTAGGAGCCATGGGATAGACCTTGCATGAACGGGGTTCAAAACCATCTTTCAGGTCAATGGCGTGATCCCAAGGGCGACGTTCGGGGAGGCGATAGGAGGATTCCTCGTCGAAGACAGGTTGGAACATCAGGAAAAACTGCAAATCCATCAAACACGCTTACCGATCATCAGAAGTTTGATGGGCGCTACTGATGTCAGATTAGTGCTACTGATCTAGACTTATTGATGTAATAGAAGAATCATGACCACTGTAATTTAGCCGTAGCTTCTGTAGCACGTAATTATGCAAGGCACATTTTGATCAAGGAATCTGTAGACGTCATCTACCTGCTGTAGCTATGATGCACCTGCTGTAGCTGCGGTAGACAACGTATTAACATGCATTATATCATTGACTTTAACTATTCTATGATTCTTATGTACATATACCATTAGTTAGCAACATAAATATGATATATATGATCAACTCTTATAAGTTTACTTAAGACTGTATAGAGTTGAGTATTGCCGCATTGTATGAGCAGCAGGACGAAGAATGTTGCCCAAATATAGGCATGATTTGTCGTCTTAAGCTGGCTGTACTGGAGTGCCGCGACTCAACAAGTCGAAACATTGAAGTCCTGTCTCAAGGTATGTTCACAGTGTGTATTGATACTAATGCATATGGAATTATAGGTTCTACTACTGCCCTTGCCTCTGGGCTTTGTATCTGGGCCTTGGCTCCAAAAAAAAGGTTCTAATAGGTACGTCAAATAATCTTCTGAATCATAGCACAAATGTGTCTCTCCAGACCTCAAACCTTTGTCGATTTGCACGATCTTGGCGTCGTTCGAATTGTGCTGATCGTAGCTTTCGAACGAGCCCACATGCAAGGCGTTTGGATAAGTATTAGGTGAGTTACCTGCCTTATTCTGATAGGTACTTACTGATAGCAGGATCTTGGCATAGCGCAACGAGCAGGGCATGGATCGGCTCGTATATAGGCTTGTTCGAATGCTATGATTCATAGCTTTCGAACAAGCCTACATATGAGTCGATCCAACCAGCCGTTGCTCCGCAGCAAGACATTCTCTCCTCCTGGTAAGGCAAAATTCACCTTTTTACGATTCCTTAGAATCGTTTACTCTATACCGCCTTTTCATAGTGAAAACGACACCAAAACGATGACTATGCCCATTAGGCAGTTGGCTTATATAATCACACATCTTCAATCTGACGAGTTTGCAGGTTCAACTCCAGCTCTGGTCAAACTTTGTTGATTTAATGTAACTTGATCAGTTCTCAACCAATTCACCTGTTCTCAAATGCATCTGGATCTGCTCATTTATTGCTTTCTGACATTATTTTTTGCATCCTGATCTGTGCAGAACTCATAGAATGCAATGAATTTCTACATTTTCCCTCTATGACATTTGAATTTGAGCTAACTCAGTCCATTCTTCACCGATTTACTCGTTCTCAAATGCGTCTAAATCTACTCACTTATAGCTTTGCTATCATACTCCATGCATCCAAATCGGTTAAGAACTCGCAGAATGCAAAGTGTTTCTTTTTTTCCTCTTTTAAAATGCTTGCACCCTAGCTAACTAGGTCAATTCCCAACCGATTTACTCGTTCTAAAGTGCATCAGAATCTACTTATTGATAGCTTTCTGACGGTACCTCATGCGTCAGGATCGGTGCAAAACTCGCAGAATGCGAATTGTTTCTGCATTTTCCCCCTAGAATGCTTGAACTCCAGCTAACTTAATCAGTACTCAGCCGATTCACTTGTTCTCAAATGCATCCTAATATATCAAAAAGCTGGTCTCCAACACAATTTACTGCTCATAGAAAGATACAGCCACTAAAATGATACACAGCAAACAAATGTACATACTGTTTATTGATAAAATGAGCAAAACAATGCAATTTATCGGTAGCAATGGGTCCTGAGACTCGGTCATGTGATCCTACAAGACCTTGTGCGGCCGAACAAGGTCTTAGCGCCCGCTTACATAAGCATAAGTCGCCTAGAGAGCCAATACACTGTATACAGTGATTGCTTTATAGCTCTGCAACGAAGCAATCAATCGACAAACGGTAAATTGTGTTCAAATACCTTTGATTACACCTGTCCAACCCAATTTAGAATATGAAAATCGGATCACTCCAAGAAGAGATATTTCTCAATTTATGTGCCACATCAGCAAAACAGTATTGTCTCCTATCTCAACAACAAGTGGTGCTATAATGTTGTAAACTATACTGTTAGAAAGCTACTGTAAATCCAATTTCAATAAGCCCTCATACATCATGATTGATGCAGTATTAGCAGAGCTATAAAGCAATTAGTCTGCCACATCATCACGGACATATAGTTCAATAGATCAGCATTTTGCCATGCTATCTTACTGTTTGTGGCACTATTCTAAAGCTATTCTAAATTTGATTCCAACAAGCTTTCACTCATTCTGATTCATGTGGTATTGAGAGGGCCATGGTGCAATCTCTATGCCACATCATCAGAAGAGATCCAGAAAGTTGGTGATGGCCCTACACCATCGTTGGACACCTCAGCCGCAACTCGCTGTAGATGGGAACTGGGCGTGTCCAAGCCTTGTAGTCAGTGTGCACTACTGGTAGTATCACACTGACTTCAAAGCTATCTGAAGAAAAGAAGAGAAAGCAGAGAGCGCAACATCAACTACTGCTGACATAAGCTAAGCACAGCCACCAGACCTTGTGCGGCCGAACAAGGTCTGCTATTGATCACGTGATTGGCCATTAGCTTTGTTCAACAATACAATGTTTGACATTGATCATATATTCAATCTTGAATCTTGTTTGATTAGACATACAACTAGACTACTACTATAATTGTAGATATTACAAGTATCTATAGTATAAGTATATATAATAGTGTATATCATATATCGAGCTGAGTAGAATAAGATATGACAAGTGTGTACTATATAACACACAAGATTATATATAAAATAAGGTGCTAAGATATATGACATAGCAGAAAATGTAGAGTTATCAGAGGTAGGAGCTGAACTACTCATGATTAGATTAGATTAAATAGTGTTTTTTTATATGCTTAAAGTGATGTTTGCACAATTGATGCTCTCATGCATTTGTATGAGTTTTTTGTTACTCTGGACCTTCATGTTAGTCGACAGGCAATTTTATCAGAAAGTAGTTGCCATATTTGGTCACTAATTTCTGCCAGTATACAAAATATCATCTGAAAAAACCAAATTTTATATAGCTACAGGTTACATTATAGGTGCTATCACAGAGCTATGTAAGCTATATAGCTTGTTTATCTAGCTATATAGCATTATGAGAACCTTCATAGCTTTCATAGCTAGTAGTACAGGCTATGTAGTGTTATCATAGCTTCCATAGCTAGTAGTATGATCTATATAACACTATCATACTGGGTAGGGTGAGCTATGAAAGCCTATGACTTCTATGAATACTATGTCTTGAAGTCAATCAGGTATTACAAGTTCAAGTCAAAATTGATTATATTTAATAATACTACTACTACAATTCAAAGTACTACAGATATGAATCATGTCGGGTGATGCCAAGGCAGGCATGCACCCAATGGTAGCATTCGCGTGTGACGCAGCATCCGCGTGTGAGGTACGGTGGGTCTGTGCGAGGTGCGCAAAGCTGGCGTTAGGCATCAAGAGGCGGCGGAGAATACGCGAGGGGTGCGCGACGCACGCAGTAGGCGGCGCGCCCATGCATGAGGCAGCCAGGGCAGGGAGGCACGGCACACGGCTTGCACTTGCAAGGTACGCGGGGACACTTGCAAGGTCCGACATGTCCGTACACACGGCATGGGGTCCGCACGCTCTCGCACACATGCTGGCTGTGCCCGTTTGCGATAGGGCGGGCCTACGCTGTTCGGTGGACTTGTGCACGGCATGCGCAATGCACAGAAGGCATACGCGGGGCGCGAAAGATGCACATGGGATGTGTGCGATGCACAGGCCCGTGCACGAGCCCAATGGGCCGCGAGGCTGTGCGCAGGGCATGGGAGGCAGCGCGAGGCACGCGGGGACGTGTGCGAGGAGTCAAGGTGTGGCGAGAGGTGGCACGACGGTGCAGGGCGATGCGAGGTGTGACGTGGCAGGCCCGCGCGCTGGAAGCGGAGGTGCTGGGGATGTGCGCGAGGAACATGCACAGGGCGTGACAGGCATGGAAGGCGGTGGGCCCAGATACACTACGCGGCGAGACAGCGCGCACGATGTGCGCAGGGATGCACGATGTGCAGGCCTGGTGCGGGAGGCATCAGGCATGCAGGGGGCGAGCGATGGTCTTCGGGCTGTCGCGAGCCCGTGTGCGAGACATCGGCTGCCACGGGCCCATGTGTGACGCGTCAGGCCTGTGTGCAAGGCGCACAGCTGTAAGCAGGAGGGCGGGCGAGCAGAGCCACGCGTGACGTGTGAGCGTACATGCGCTGGCGTGCCCATCTGGAATTGCAGCCAACGGGGTGCACTCCGGTGGTCATGGTTGACGGAGGCAGCGCCACGGGCGCTGGTGACGTGGCGGCGAGGCAGCAAGGTCGAAAGGTGATGGGGTGATGGAGGAGAAACGACGGGGGGGTGAGGATGGGCACAGGAGGACCAAGTCGTCGAGAGTATCGCTCGAATTCGAGTGATACTCTCTGTTTTAGCAAACATACGAAATAGAAAGATTTTTTTACTTACCTATGTCCCTCGGCTTCCTACGTGTCCCTCTCTGGCATCCGATTCGATGATAAAAGGGAGGGAAGCAGGAGAGAAGAGGGAGGAGAAGAGAAGAGGAGTGGGAAGTGGTAGCAGAGAAGAGTCGAGACGAAGTTCAACGCACGTTTCGGTGCTTCAGCCACTGAACACGTGCAAGTTCGAATATCTCGAACTTATCAAATCAAATCAAATCAAATAAAATTTGAAAAAAAGAGAGACACTACAATGTACTTATAGAATACAATCCAGTCAGACAGATATCTAGCTAAGGTACTACAAGCTACTTGACAGCGACATGAATTTAGTGAAGTCTACGACTTAGTCTTTGTCACGACACTCAGCAGCGCCCGGCCCGACCACATTTTGGGCTCTGCTCGCCACGTCTACATAAGGCCCACGCAATGCGCGACCTCTCTTTCTTCTCAACTACTACCATCTCTCGTCTTCGCGACTTCTCTCTATTATCCTTCAACATCTTGTTATCTCTGGTAAGTTCTTTATATTGTTGTGTTCTTATTGTCACTAATATGGATTATCTTATCAAGATATTTTCGCTTTTTTGTATGTTTACTTGTAAGTCTAATGTTTCTTAACTACAACTAATACTAATCTTATGTTTATTGTAGAACTATTTTTCGCTTTTTAAAGACTTTGTTGTCTTATATTTTGATTAACAAAGACTTAGGAAACTTGTAGAGTAGTATACAATTTGTGTAGTAGTACCTCTTTGAATAAATATAGTCTTATAATTTTCGATGTTTTGTCTGTCTTAAAACTAAGAGATCTTGTAAGATATAAGGCCTATAAAATGCTTGAAAATATTATCATAATTGTATAGGATATCTGATATATATATCAAGAAGAGGAGATGTAGTGTAGGTAGTCAACATAGCTTTGATAGGTCTATAAGACAGAATAGCATATATATAGTCCATAGTTGACATAGCTGTCCTCTTATGCTATGATAGCTATGATAGCTATACCTTTGAGCTATGACAGCTATGGTAGCTATGATAGCTCTATATAGATGACCCTGCATCTATAGCTAGGCTATATATAAAAGAACACTGCTATGGACCTATCAGAGCTATGTAGCTGACATAGCTCTATATAACAGTGGTAATTTTTTCAGATGATGATTTGAAAGTGAGAATTCAATTTTAATAGTATTTAATGCATGTAAAATAGAAAAATACTGACTAGATTATACATTGAAGAGATATAAGCTCTATTAAAAAAACTAGTATGAGTTATGTTATTTTTTGTAAAAGTCAGAAAAAAATCCAAATATAGAAATTAAATTCTGCCTTTGGTGCTAGCAGCAATGCATACAAATCAATAGAAGGTGCACAGGCTAACAGGAAATGTATGAGGTAATAGAAGCATACATATGTTTGCTATGATGCCTATGGGTTGATACATGTGTAAGTAGATCAACAAAGGTATACATAGGTCAAAAAATGTGAGCCAAGAGTGCATATATGAGTTGGTGTAGTGTATATCATCTGAAAAACTGAAATTTCACATAGTCCAGTGTTGATTTATATGTCCTATCATAGTACTAGCTTGAAGTAAACAGACGTAGCAGGAAGGTACAATATGCACTGTGCTTGAGATGCATCCAGCACAGTTGGTGGTTCACTGTGCGTATGCACTGGCAATGGGGTCTGTAGTGCGGCGGCATGTCCTATCGTAGGTGGGGGCTCACTCTGGCAAGTTGCAGGCACATTCATCACATCAGGCAGAGTGTCAGCTGGCACGTCGTGCAGGGCTTGCTCTGCGATGGTTGGTGACATGTGGTCTGGAGGCAGTTGGTCAGCCTCTGGGACAGTATGGTCTGTCATGGGAGTATCTCTCAGTGCAGCATTGTCTCCGTCAATGGCAACCCACTCCTCTGGAGCACGACCGTCAAAAAGTTCAATTAGCCAATCATCCGTGGGCATGTCAGTCATCGGCAGCAGTGCAATGTCATCTCAAATGACATTGCACTCGACAGTGATCGAGTGCTTGCAGGGCCAATATACTAATATTCCTTTGCTCTTGCTGCTGTAGCTAACGAACTTCCCTTTGTCAGCACATTCATCAAGCTTCAGTCAGTTCTCAATGCAGACCCAGATGGGGCATTTCCATTCATGCAGGTCCAACAGGTCTGATTTCTTGCTGAATGCCCATTCATATCGGGTTTGGTTGCCAGTGATCTTTCCTCTGGTGCAGTTCCAAAGCCACATGGTATGTTGCATCATAGTGGCCCAGAGGAATTTAGGGAGTCCCACGGCCAATAGCATTGCAAGGATGCATGTGACACTCATGCAGAAAAAAAAGTTCTGCGGCACCATTCTGTGAAGACGAGTCATAGACCATCTTTTCATGATGTGTGCCTTGCTTCATGAGATGATCTTCGAATGCGAGGCTGGTGTACTTGCCACCTTGGTCAGAACAGAAAGTCTGTATTACAGAGACCCTCCAATGAACTTGGACAAATTTCTCGTAGTTCACATATTTGTCGAAAGCTTCGCTCTTGTGCTGGAGGAATGAGATGAGGACCTCATAGGTTGTATCATCCAATAATGTCATAGCATACCAATGTCTGACAAGGGATGCAATGTGAGCAGGGCCAAATAGATCAGATGATACAAGTTTGCCATAGATTGTCGATTGAGATCACATGCATTCTTTTGGAAATGGCACATGCTGGATTTTTGCTTGGACACAAGCTCAGCAGAGTTCCATCTCCTGGATCAGATCATCAAGATTAATGCCAGTGATCATGCCATGCTTGATTAGAGACTTTGCAGCATCAATTGACATATGGCCTAGCTGGTGATGAAGGTCAGCAGTGGACAGCATGGGATTGGCACTATGATCATCGATGGCCGCAATGGAAGCTAGCACATGTGCGAGTGCATCTGCAGGACTAGTAAATTTGTAGAGGTTGTTGTCACACAGAATGCATGTGATGGTTTGTCTGGCGGGACTGCAAATCTGGCAATGTCCATCACAGAACATTGTCAAAAAGCCCAATGCATTAATGCAGCTAATTGAAATCAGGGTAAACACTATGCTCAGCGTGTACAGTACTGTACCATTTTGATTGTAAGCTCATGTCACAGGTCACAGGGACCCTTGAGCTATGCCTAATCACCACTTTGTCACTAGTCACAAGGTCTGATGAGCCTCATTGATATCTGTGACCAAATTTTGATTATAATTAAATTAAAATCAAAATTTTCTCGGTGTAATGCAAGACCTTTGTGGAGGGCTAAAATCATCTCATTACATGTTCAAGCTGTCTGAGCATTCACAACAAGATAATATGAGATGTCTCCAAGCATATGAGCCTCAACTCCTCAAAAACATAAGGGATGAGTGAGCCTATTTTATTTTGGTCATGGGTCACAGCCCGTTGTGAGCCTAAGAGACCAAATGAGCCTACTAAGTTCTCAGTCACAGCTCAACCCCCATGAGCCTATGATCGAAATGGTACAGTACATCCTTCAGGGTGATCCTGGTGATTGTGTCACCATTTGGGAAGGTAATAATTACATCACCGCAGCCTGTCATGAAGAAGACATGCTTGTCAGCAGTGATGATCAGTTTAGGTGCAATCTAATGGAAGTTCAAGAATTCTGATCAGAAAGAGGAGTAGTGATGACTGGTGCTGATGTTGATGCATTGCATCAGCACTGAGTCAGGAACCGTGGCAGCTAGTGCTGAGAAAGCAAAATGGGTCTTGAGGGTGGCAGCCACATTTGCTGTACCTTTCCCATTGCTGTCCTTGTCTTTCCTGCTGCTCTTGCCCTTCCTATCAGATCCCTGCCCCTTTTTTCTGCCTCCTTTCTGCCAGCAATTAGTGGTGCTGTGAAAATGGTGTCTGCAGTTCGAGCACTTGACATTGTTCTTCGTGCCAGAGCTACTGCTATTGCTGTTGCCACACATGCCTTGGCTAGTGCCACACTTCTTTGGATTGGATCCCACAATGAGCACTGTATCAACCTTGTTGAGCTGGGCCTTGATCGCATGATGATCAAATTTCTCATCGACATGAGAAATGATGGTCATTGGCAGGATGGTCTTTCCAGTGATACAAGCAGCTAAGAGCATTGCTGAGAGGATAGGATTGTAGTCAGTGAGGAGCAAGGATAAAATTATGGCAGTGAAATTGGTGTCAATTAGTTTAGCCCCCATGCCTGCTAATTCTTCCTTCATGCAAAGCAACAAATTGAAATGCTCATGGACGTCACCGCTGGGTTGACAACGTGTCTCCTGGAGCCATCACCAGAGATTGATTTGGACCATTTTGGTCTTGCCCTTGTATTCATTACAAGTATGGCAGACCATACTTTGTGTGCACGATCAAGATCTTGCATGCATGAAAGGAGTGATTTGATGATTGTCAAGAAGATCTGTTGTTTGATGGTGTATTCCTGTTGGAGCCACTTGTTCCACTTTTCTTTGTAATCATCCAGTTGCTTGGTCATCGGATTGACATCCTTTTTGTCTTTATTGAGTGATGTCAATGGTTCCTTTGGTTCCTTGGCGGTGCCTCTCAGATGGTGCATCAAACCTTTTACTCTGATCATGATCACAATGCAGGTTTTGTACGTCACCCAGTTCGAGCCATTGGCTGTGAGCTTCGGAACAGTGCAAAGGTTGAATGAGTTGTTGAGCAACATTAATTCAGGACCAGGGCCCATAACCTCTTAGAAGAACCAGGATATGGGAGGTATCTAAAATGATACTGAGCAGTCAGGACTCAGTGATAGAAGAATTCACTGCATTGATTATGTACCTAGAATGATACCGAGCAGTCAGGACTGCCCATGGAGTAAGTACATTAATAATCAATGAAAGAAGCATAGATCACATACCTCAGTGATAGAAGAATTCGCTGAGGTAAACATCCTGCAAACTTGTGCCTACATCAACAGCACGAGGGGCTGAAAGCAACTGTACAGTAGTGTACATAATCGATCTGGGCTTCAGGCCTGAAACATCTAATCTAAAGGTAAGGAACGAGATAAGATGAAAATCACACTTAGTGTGCTTTGATAATGGGCATTTGCCCCAATCTCAACAAAGGTACAGGCAAGTGACACACCTGCACATGGTAACACACAATGTGTGTATATGGTTGTACTGACTGACATGCTCACATTCAGCTGTAGCCATCTCTGAGCTGTCACTGGCCCATCCACAAGGTACATCGAGATGTGGTGAACCAGTATAGGGTGTGGCCAGTGAACATGAAGCACAGTGGGCTGGCATGAGGTGTAGCAGGCATGCACAAGGCACTGGCCCCAGCACAATGCTACATGCCAAGTATAAGGTATGAGGTACAGGTACATGACATGCCTACACAGGTGTGCTAACTGATGTGATTGTGCATAGCTATGACCATTTATCAGCCATACATATGCTAGCATGTGTAGCATCTGAGCCCATGCATAAGACATCAGAGGCAGGGCATGGTGTGTCTGATCTATGTGTGAGATAATTTATATACCTTCATTAATAATAATAAAAAGGAATCGTTTTGCCATGCACAGCATTGGCCCTCTTCCCCCAAGTAGCGAATTTGTCATATCTCAATCAATACAGTACGTATCAACGACATTTTAACAGTTTTGGAAAGCGCTGATTTATACCTTTCCAATAAGCCTACATACACGTCGATAGGACCAGGTAGCGCCACGAAACAGCAAGATCTCCTGAATGATGTGGCAAAACGTGTTTTTGCCATATCTTGGGATGTATTGTACGTATCACAGCTCTCTTAGGCTCGGCGGAAAGTTCTAATTTGTAGCTTTCAGATAAGCCCTCATGCGTCCATATTGGTGGACATTTCATTGCACAAGGGACAAACTTGTCCCATCATCCCCCCTCCTAGGCGAGTTTTTTTTTTTTCACTTTCTCAAATCTCCATCATTTTCTATGATCTTAGGCTTATTTTGCTCACACAATACAGGGCTTTCATTTTATTATATTAATCAGGTAAGTACTGGATGTGTGGTACTGCAATATTGATACCTATGATTTCTTAGGTGTCACCTTGGAGGTTCCCACGCCCTCGGCAGAGCGGCACAGAGCAGGACGAAGAATCTTGCCCAAATTTGGGCAAGATTCTTCGTCACGCGGAGAGGGCGTGCGGTGCATGGGTGAGGTGCGACGTGGCATGATGCGAGAGAGGCAGGGGGTGAGCATGGTGTGGCATGCAAGCACAGGATGGGCGTAGAGTGGTAGGTGGCATGACACATTGGTGGGTGGTGAGGGGCATGCGGTAGGCAGCGCAACACATCGGTGGGTGGTGCGACACATCAATGGGTGGTGCAACGCATCGGTGGGTGGCGCGACACATGCGATAAGTGGGAGAGGCATGTGGTGGTGATGTCGAGGGGGGGCCAAAGCAGGAGGGGGCAGCGACGGGAAGTGACTCGAAGGGACAGGGAAGGAAATTGAGAGTATCACTCGAATAAGCGATACTCTCAGTGTTAGCACAAATAAACAAAGAGATTTTTTTTTACTTACCTGCCAGGCCCTCATCATCCTATAACTGTCCACCAGTGTTTGATTCCACACGAAAGGGGGAGGAAGGAAGAAGGAGAGGAGAGATGGGAGGGGAGTTGATGGTAGCAGCTGCGAGAAACTTCAATGTGTGTTAAGTCGTTTAACCAACGAATGTGTGCGAGTTTGAATGTTTGTAATGTAGTAAATCAAATAAAATCAGGATAAATCTGAAAAAACAACAGTAGCTATATTTCATTAGTTTAATTCATTTGAATGATGAAACTATCTAGCTATTATACTATAAGCTATTGGAAAGCAACACAAACTTAGTGAAGTCTGCCATCTTGGTCTCTGATGCAGCACCCGGCAGCACCCGGGCCGGGTTGCAACAGCTGCATTTCGGGCTCCGCTCGTGATGTCTATATAAGGCATGCATGACGCGCAACCTCTCTTTCTTTCCAACCCCCATCATCTCTTCTGTCATTGACTCAAGCTTTTGCATGGTGAGTCTTCCTTTTCTTATGTCTAGTAATCTTTGTGCTTATGTCTTACCCTTACTATGGGTGTATACATTTTCGCTTTTTTAAAAATTTTGGTAAGTCGCTTTTAGTCTTCGATGCTTCACTAACTAGCTTTTACTACTTGTTAGATATTGTTTTTTTTTTGTGATGTACGTAAGTGTTCATTTGAACCTTTTGTGATGACCTTTATTAATGTTTGTTTGTCTTACAGTCTCTATACTTTTGAATCCTCTCATAGTATAGCCTCTTATAGTATCATGTATTTGCTAGTCAATAAATTTTGATTGTTGTTTGATTAAATCCTTATGAACTGCATAAATTTTTTTATTGACTTGGATGTTATATTGAGTGGTCAAGACCTGCAAATATAACAGACTGTATATGTGCAATAAATCTATTGTAGCATGTATGGACTACTGTAGTTGTGGTAGCACATTATAGCATTTGTAGAAGATCACACATTTTGAGAACTTGACTTGTCTACAGTAGCAAACCTGTACTACAGTGAACTACAGTAGACAATATCTGTCTACTGTAGGTACAAAAAATAAGAAGAGTCCTACAGACACTATGTCAACTACTCTGGCTACTGTAGCTACTGTAGCCAATGGTAGTTCACGATAGTACATACGGTTTTTCCAGATGAAGTCCTGATACTGAGGGGGAACCATCTCAGCAAAGGACTTCTCTGCAACACGAGTGGCCACACGCTCCGCCAGTTTCTGAGCATTGGTGAAAGAGCGACGGATACGGATGGTGTGTTGATAGTCAGGGTCGTTGTCTGGTGGGGGTGGTGTGTCCCAGTCAGGGAGAACACCAGCTAGACGAAGGCCCTCTTCAACCCAGTCGTCATCGACATTAGGTCGGGGGTCATCGTCCTCGGTGAATAGACGTGCAGGGACTTTGGACAGGTGGATGCGGCGAAGGCGGACACCTTGGACTCGGCGAGCGGGGATCACGTATTTGGGAAGTGGAGCAGCGACAAATGGTGGGAGCAGTGGGAGCAATGGAGGGGGGCAAGGTGGGGGGAGCAGTACTGCAGCAGCGCTGAGGACTGGTGGACGAGGGGCTGAGTGGCGGCGTTCAGTGCGAGTGGACAGGTTCTTGACTGGGGGTTTATTCAGAGTGCAAGAGGGAGGGCAGCGAGTCATGTCGACGCGACAAGAGACCCAATCAATTTCAGGGTTGTGTTCCTGTAACCAATCGGTCCCAAGGATAATGTCGTAGTCGCCAATGTCAACGAGATAGAACTCAGCTGTCTCCTCATGGAAGGACGTCGAGTCCTTGGCATAAATGCGGATGTTCTGGTTGACTGAATAGCGGACCCAGCCCATGATGTTTTCGGAGTTGTCCACATTGCGAACGGGAAAGGGTTTAGGGAGTTTCTTGAGGGGGAACTGGTGTTTCTTGGCAAACTCGGGGTGCATAATGATGCCTTCTGCACCACTATCGAGAAGTGCCTCAGCGTCGATTTGTTTCTTGATCGGGGTAGTGATAATCTTGGCCTGGAGCGTAATGGACGGTGTCTGACAGTTGGGCGTGATAGCAGACATGCGCAAAGACGATGGATACAATTGCTCACAGGGGTCAGATAGTACAGAGAAGCGATTCGACGGATCAAAGAAATGTTTCTTGCCACCCACGGACGACGTGACCGGGGGGCGCTTTAAAAACCCTCAACCATATCCTTTAATGCAGCTTTTGCCTCTTCCCTCTCTTCCTCGCTCAAGTCCTTCAACTGCGACGATAAGTCGGCGATGGACCTGTTGATGGCGGGGACAGCGAGGGCGGCGGCTGCATCTTCTGGAGCTACTCCTGGGGCAGAGCCGGTTTCTAGCGCTCGGACATGAGAGATTGGGGCACGGGGGTTGGAGTCGGCATTGAGGGGGCAGTCGCGGAAGCCATGGCCCTTCTGGCGGCAGCGGAAGCAACCGCCCTCACGCCTGAGACGCTCACGGTCAGGCTCCGAGAGTTTGGGCAGTGGGGCACCTGTAGCAGCAACTGTGCGGGATCGGCCAGTAGATGTGGACTGAGGGGAGCGAGTGCTCACCGGGGTGCGCCCAGTTGTAGAGCAGGGACTCTGGAACCGGGTGCGCATGAGGTAGGCAGCATTTCTGTCACGGGCCCTCGCCTTCCACTCATCCAGGGTGGTGGGCGTGGGGTAGCTGCGCTGGCAATCATCCCGCAAGGCACTGTTGAGGCCATGCAGGAACCAATCGATCAGGGCCACATCGTTGTAGCCGGTGCGAGGAGCGAAGGACTCGAACTCAGTGATGTAGTCGACTACCGGGCGTGTACCCATCTGGAGGGTCTGGATGGCATGGGAGGCATCCTTGGAGTCGTCGAGGGGGGAGAAGTCCAAATTGAAGCGAGTTCGAAGGGCAGCGAGGTTGGCGTAGCGAGGGACATGGGCTGGGGATGTGTTTGCAGCCACAAGATCGTCATCCTCGAGGATCTCCTCGACACGCTGGGTGGCCCACTGGCCGGCAATAGGGCCCTGGCAGAGGTCGAGGAAGAGGGAGATCTGGGCAGTATCATCTTTATACCGGGTAGAGTTGGCACGAAGGAATAAGCGAATACGCAACTGGAACTCCTTGGACTTGGAACGATCTCCCTCAAAGGGAGCAGGTTTGATGCCAATCTCGGAGTTGGACATGTCGTCGGGCAGCTGAACAGGGGGGGCTGGGGCGATGATCAGTTTGACGTTGACGGTGGATGTGGATGTAACAGTGGTAACAGGTGGAGCAGGTGAGGGGATTGGTATCAGGGTTGGGATGCGAGGGGGTAGCGGTGAGCAGAGGACTGCGAGCCGGGTAACTCGCTCTTGCTCGCGGGCTTCTAGGACTTGGTGAGAGAGAGCGAGTTCAGGTTCAGTGATGAAAATGCTACTGGCCTGCCAAAACCACTGATCTCTTCCTTCTACTAGGTTTGGTCTCCAGCCAACGACTAGGCGTCGAGAGTTGGAACGGTATGCGTAGTACTTCCTGGTAACGGCGTTGAAGATGATACCTGTTGGTACAAAGAGGGGTTCGGTGCGTGCAGGAGGGGAGTCGATACTAGGAGGGGCGACGGTGGGGAGCGGTGGAGTGGCTGGGTGTAGGCGGTGGTGTTCTTCTCTGGCAACGTTGAAGTCGACGAGTTCGAGGTAGGGGAAGTCTTCGCGCTCAGCGAAGTACCACTGGCGGGTGGCAGGGTCTTGGTGAGAAAAGTGGATCTGGGCGATGCCAGCAAGGGTGTAAACGTGGTAGTCCCCAAGGGACTCGAAGATCCCGAGTGGGAAGGGTGCAGTGGTCTGGAAGCGGGGGTCGGTGGAATCAATGGTGACAACCTACAGGAAGTCTGCCGCAACTGGACGACGTCCAAGGGCACGAGGGTACAAGGTGGTGGAGTACGGGGTTCTGAGGAATCGGTGGCCGAGGCGTTCTCTGGCCCACACAGGCTCAGGCGAGGGTTCTGGGGTGAAGAAACCTAGTGTGCAAAAGGGAAATGAGGTCGATGGCAGGATGCTTGCAGGGGATGCTCGGTTGGGTTGGCGACAGTGGTAGGCGATGTCCGAGGCACCAAACGTGAATTCTTGCAAGTCGACGTCAAAAGCAACTCGAATTCGAACGTATAAGGCAATGGAGATAGCACCTGCGCGTGGTTTCCACGATCTCAATCGAAACCAAACTCCTTCGGCTTCCCAACGCTTCACAGCACAATAGCGGAGAAGGGGAATGAGTGCACTGCCCTCGATGGTGTTGGCGATGGGGAAGGGGAGATGAGGTTGATGGAATGGATGTCGAGATACGGTGAAGATGTCAGCGGTGAAGGGTTCAAAGAAGAGAGGTATGATGGGCGATAGTAGGGAGGTGAGGCGGGTGTATGAGAGATTGTCCAGGTGTCAAGACTCGGTCGTAGACAGCAGAGAACCACCCAAGTCACCAGTGATGATGGGAGCGAGAGAGCAGAGAGCGACTAGCAGCGCAGTGACCTGTATTGGAGGTACAGTACGGTACAGACGAAATGGACAATCTAGGGAAATAGGCGAGTGACAGGGAGCCTATAAGTACTGGGACGACAATGGGAAAAGAACAATGGACACCATAATGGGTCGAACAATAGAGTGAGAACAATGGTGGCCAAAAGGAGAACAATGGGAGGGAGAACAATAGGATGTCCCAAAGGGGAACAAGGGCATGGGTGAAGGATAGCCCCAGGTCATGTGAGGAAGTGAACATGTGATGGGGCTGCTGGGGCACATGACCGACGTGATGCCTTGATGGCAGAGAAGAAGGCAGAGAGAAATGGAGCGATCCGTGACAGTTGTTGTCTGGTTTTCGCTGAATATCTGGTTTTTATCTGGTTGTTGTCTGATTTCTGCTGGACTTCTGGTTTTTATCTGATTTCTATCTGGTTATTGTCTGGTTACTGTCTGGCTTTTTCAAGAGCAGAAACAATATTACGATTCCTTAGAATCGTTTACTCTATACTGCCTTTTCATAGTGAAAACGACATGCAAACGATGACTATGCCCATTAGGCAGTTGGCTTATATAATCACACATCTTCAATCTGACAAGTTTGCAGTTCAATTCCAGCTCTGGCCAAACTTTTTCTTTTACACTTTGTTTACTGTAACTTGGTCAGACATCAGAATCTGATCATTTATCGCTTTCTAGTCATATTTTATGCATCTTGATCCATGCAGAACTTGCAAAATGTAAAGCATTCCTGTTTTTTTTCCCTAGTATGCTTGATCTCCAGCTAGCTCAGTCAGTTCTTGACCGATTCACTTGTTCTCAAGTGCATCAGAATTTACTCATTCATCACTTTCTAGCTGTATTTTATGTGTGTTTATCCATGCAGAACTTGTAGAATGCAAAGCACTTCTGTATTTCTCCTCCTAGTATGCTTGATCCTTAGTTATCTCAGTTCATTCTTCACCGATTCACTTGTTGTCATGTGGATCAGATGCTACTCATTCATAACTTTTGAACCATATTTTGTGCATTTTGATTCATGCAGAACTTGTAGAACACAAAGCACTTCTGTATTTTTCCTGCTAGTATGCTTGATCCTTAGCTATCTCAGTCAATCCTTCACCGATTCACTTGTTCTCAAGTGGATCAGATGCTACTCATTCATCACTTTCTAGTCATATTTTATGTGTTATGATCCATGTAGAACTCACACAAAAACTCAGTTTTGTGATCTATGTTGCTCAATCATTTTTAGTATACATTGAGCATACTCAATAAGTATATATACTATATAGCAATATACTATGTGATCAAATCATTTAATGACTGTTGAAAGATTCAGTCTTAGTATGAGCTTCAATGCAGCAGTGCTTCACTATGGTATGGCCGTACCATGGTGAAGGTGGTCACGTGTCGTTCACCATGGCACGGCCGTACCATGGTGGTGATCACATGATGATTACATAATCAAAACTCGGTGGTTCTCTTGAGTTTGCAAGTTCAATCCCAGTTCATGCCAGACTTTTTTGATATTTTTTCATACTAAAAATGATATAATCAATGAGCAATTAGCATTAGTTACGATTCCTTAGAATCGTTTACTCTATACTGGGTTTTCCTATCGAAAACGACACCCAAACGACCACTACCCCCATTTGGCAGTCAGCTTATCTAATTGCAAGATCACTGATCTGATGAGCTTGCAGGTTCAACTCCAGGTCTGGCCGGACTTTTAATTACATTTGATTTAATGTAACTTAATCAGTTCTCAACCAATTCACCTGTTCTCAAATGCATCTGGATCTACTCATTTATCGCTTTTCGGTAGTATTTTTTGCATCCTGATCTGTGCAGAACTCACAGAGTGCAATGAGTTCCTACATTTCCCCCTGCAATATTTGAACTTAAGCTACCTTGGTCAATTCTCAACCGATTTACTCGTTCTCAAATGCATCTAAGTCTACTCATTTATAGCTTTCTATCCATACCTAATGCGTCTAGAGTGGTCAAGAACTCGCAGAATGCGAAGCATTTCTTTGTTTTCCCCTCTAAAATGTTTGAATCCTAGCTAACTTGGTCAATTCTCCACCGATTTACTCGTTCTCAAGTGCATCTGGATCTATTAGGAAGTCTGTCTTCAAACCAATTTACTATTTACAAAATGATAGAGCCAGTAAAAAGATATACAGCAAACAAAGTTAGATAATTATGTGATCTACCTGTTAACAGCCATTAAGAGGTAGGTCACATGGTGTGCGCCTTAATGGCCGTTAAGGCGCACACCATGTGACCTATCTCTTAACACTCATTAGAGGTTGCAGGTTCAACTCCAGGTCTGGCCAGACTTTTATTTACACTTGATTTAATGTAACTTGATCAGTTCTCAACCAATTCACATGTTCTCAAATGCATCTGGATCTCCTCATTTATCGCTTTCTGATAGTATTTTTTGCATCCTGATCCATGCAGAACTCACAGAGTGAAATGAATTCCTACATTTTCCCCCTACAATATTTGAACTTGAGCTAACTTAGTCAATTCTCCTCCGATTTACTCGTTCTCAAGTGCGTATAGATCCACTTATTTATAGCTTTCCAGCCATATTTCATGCATCTGAATTGGTTAAGAACTTGTAGAATGCGAAGCATTTCTTTGTTTCCCCCTCTAAAATGTTTGAATTCTAGCTAAACTGATCAGTTCTCTGCCAATTCACTTGTTCTCAAGTTTGTCTGGATCTATCAGAAAACCTGTCTCCAATACAGTTTACTGCTTATGGAAAGATAAAGCCAGTAAAGAGATATACAGCAAATAAAGTTAGATACTGTTTATTACTTAAATGAGCCAAAAATGCAGTTTATCAGTAGCACTGGGTTCTGAGACTCTCAGTGATGTGATCCCACAGGACCTTATGTAGCTGAATGAAGTATTAGCATCTGCTTACATAAGCAAAACATGCATCCAAGAGTTAGTCTACTGTAAACAATGACTGTCTCATAGCTCTGCAACAAATGAATCAATCAACAAGCAGTAATCTGGGTTGGAACATACTATATAGCAGCTTTGCAAAACAATTTAGAATGCAAAAATCAGATCACAGGAAGTGAAGATATGATCCAGTATATCTACCACATCATCAATCAGTCATACCCCTATATCTTGGTTACCAGTGGTGCTATTATGACTCACAAGATATTATCTAAAAGCAGCTACAAATCTGCTTTCAATGAGCCCTTATCCACCTTCATTGGTGCAGTATTGATAGAGCTAAAATGAAATTAGTCTGCCACATCAGCAAGTGAGATACATACAGGATGACCACTACAGCCATTGGGTAGACATCCTCTCCACCCACCCACATCGAGGGGAGGAAAAGTAGTCTGAAAGTGTTACAACCACTGGTAGAGGGACTACTGGCTTCAACAACTGTCTGAAGAAAAGGCTAGCAGGGAGATGTTGCACTTCAAAACCGAGTTTTGCTTATGTAAGCAATGCCTTAACGGCCGTTAAGGTGTTTGCTTAGGTTCAATTCCACCTCTGACCATTTTGTTTTTTCTTGTGTTTTAATTTATAATAAATGTGTTTAATGCTTGACAAGTAAAACTTATGTGTATTGACAACTGAGAAATTAAAATTTTATATAGTCTAGTGTTCATTTATATGTCCTATCATAATACTATTAGGTCTGTCATCATCTATGTAGCTATCTTTCTCAACTATATAAGGCTATGAGGCCTATCATAGCTTATATAGCAGTAGTTAGACACTATATAGTGCTATATATTTCTAAGAGGCAGCTATAGCTGCTATATAAATTCACTGGCTTGCTATGGTCCCTATGGTCCTTATGATCCCTACAGTAAGTGAGATATGAATACTATTATTACTACCTTAAAAGTCAATTAAGTACAAAAAAAATCAATTATATTTAATGTGGCTAGTAGTACAATCAATTACACTACTAATATGAACAATGCATGCCACACGGACAAGCGTGCTCAAGCACATGGGGCACAGCAGGCGTGCGGGGTGCAGAAGTCATACGTGCAGCACAGCAGGCCTATCCGCGAGGCGCTGGGCCCGTGCACAAGGCATTGGCCTATCTGCGAGGCACTAGGTCCGTGCACGAGGCATGGAAAGCGCCGAGGCCATGTGCACCAGTGTCAGGCTGCGGCAGGCTCATATGCAAGACGCAGGGTATGCATGAGGTGCGGCAGGGCACAGCAGCAGGCATGCTCAAGTTGCTGGGATGTGGTAGGCTCATGCGCGAAGCGCGGCAGGCATGGGCGATGTGTCAGGGTCCGGTGGCCATGCACAAGGCGCGCCAGACGTTGCACAGGGCGCTGGGCTCCCGCTGGCTCGTGCGCAAGATATTGCAGGTGCGGCAGCATTGTACATAGTGTGGCATTGTCCGCGAGGTGCAGCAGGCATCCGCGGGATACGACAGGTGTCACGGGCCCCGGAGATGCCATGGGAGGCATGAGCGAGGTGTGGAGGACGTGAGCGAGATGTGGGGGACGTGAGTGAGGCACGAGGGATGTGAGCGAGGCAGGGGGGCATGAGCGGGGCACAGGGGGCATAAGTGATAGCGATAGTGTAGAGGGTGTGGGCGAGGCGCGGGAGCATGGACGAGGCACAAGGAGCATGCGCGGGGTGCTGGACTGCTGCAGGCCCATACGTGAGGTACGGCAGGCATCCTCTGGGTGCTGGCTTGTATGCAGGGTGCAGTGGGTGCGGCGGGGTGTGGCAGGCATGTGCGAGGCATCGGGCTCGTGCGCGACGCAAAGGCCTGCGCAGAGGCCCCAGGATCTGCGTGCGAGCATGCCTTGCATGGCCACGCACGACGTGCATGCATGTGTGTGCTGGCTGATGTGCCTGCACATGGCCATGGCCATCTGCCAGCCGTGCATGCACTGGCATGCCTGGTCCATGCACGAAGGAGCATGCATCGTCTGGTGGTTTGTGAAGGTGATGTCAGGAGACGGGGAGTCGACAAGGAAGGGGTGGCAGCGAGGAATGGTGGCGAGAGAGGCCTGCAAGGGTGAAAGGTGGCGAGAGTATTGCTCAAATGAGCGATACTCTCTGAGTTAGTACGAAAAAAAATGTGTAGAGGTTTTTTTTACTCACCTGCGGGGCCCTCAGCATCCTGCTACCCTCCTTCGGTGTTCGGTTTGATGGGAGAGGACAGACAGAAGGGAGGAGGAGAGGGAGAGGTAAGTAGTGGTGGTCGAAGCTCGAGTTGAACATTTGAACTTCGACACATGTTCAGCCACTGAACGCACGTGAGTTCGAATGTCTTGAGCTTAGCAAATAAAATAAAATAGCCACAAATCCAAGAAAAAGACGTTGTGTACAATTTACCAATATAATTTGATTGCATGAGCTAACTACCTAGCTACTGTACTACAGACTACTGGGCAGCAACACGAACTTAATGATGTCTGCCGCCTTAGCCTCTGATGCAGCGTTCTGGCAGCGCCCGGGCCGAGTTGCATCACTCACATTTGGCGCTCGCCACATCTATATAAGGTGTATGTGATGCGCTTGCTCTCTCTCTTCCCTACCACCACCATCTCTCGTCTCTCGTCACTCTCTTCCCTTTTGCTTTAATCTTCTTATGTTTGATATGTTGTATTCTTGTTTTATTGTATCTAACCTTATGTTTTTTTCTATAGCCTTTGCATTTTCACTTTTTTATTTTCTTTGGTATGTTGTTATTTTGTTTGATTGTTTTTGACCCTAATGTTCTTCATAGACTTCATTTTCACTTTTATTTCCTTAGGTAAGCCTTATGTTTTTATTTTATTTTGTGATACTGATTTGTTGACTTCTTTTGTAGATCATTTTCGCTTTTTCTTATCTTGACAGTAAGTTTTATCTTTATCTTATCTTTTATCTTATCTTGTCTTTATCTTACAGTCTTACCATATCTTATAGTGTATCATAGATTTGCTAGTAATATTTGTAGATGTATTATAATCAAATATTACTTGAAATACAATGCTTTTAAATTTTCGATGTTTTGAATATCTGAGATGTCTTATAATTAGCATCTTTTGAGTAACATTGTTGGTAAAGATGATATAGAGTCAATAATAGTCTAACTAGCTGCATATAATATGATACTAAGGATATACCACATAGCTAATATAGCTATAATAATCATCATATGTTATGGCAGTTATAATAGTTATCATCTTATAACAGATAACTACGATGACTATGATAGTTACTACCTTACCCCATGATAGCTATGATAGCCCTGTATAGATTGTCTTACTGCTATAGAGTGCTATGATAGCTCTATATAGATTGTCTTGCTGCTATAGAGTGCTATGTAGAAAAGGAGACTGCTATGGCCCTATCAGAGCTATATAGGCTACATAGTGCTATATACCACTGTTAGATTTCTCAGATGGATATATTACATGTAGAATCAACTTTTACACTCAAAAACATTGAATTAAATGTTTAAAAAAGTCAATTTTGTATGTCCAAAAAATGAGTTTTCTTTGTACTAAACTTTCAACCAATGATGCTATGACTCTGATAATAGTGTTATATACATCAGGAACCTTGACAATTTTCTGATTGACCTGCAGTGTCTAACAGTGTCTAACAGTATCTGATAGAGCTCATAGAGTCTGATCTGTCTGCAGCCACTTTTCAAATGATCACATCTGATTTAGCTTGTACATTTAAGAGTGGACACCTATTGTTCACTATAAGAGTTATCCATCTCTAATTATATATCATAATAAAATTTCTAATATTTGATATTTTCACAAATCTGAGAACATTCTGAGCAATCTCTACAGTGTCTGCATGTCCATTTAGCTGATAGTGTCTGATAGAGTCTGATGCTGTCTGATTTAACTAACAGTTATCTGATACTGTCTGATGCATCTGATTTGACTTGCACGAGTACTGTCAGACACTGTCAGACCCATCAGAAAATTGTCAAGGTTCCTGATGTAGTATATATAACCTAACAGTGTAGCAGCATATATGAGCATAGATGTGCAGCCATCTCAAAAATGTAAAATCTACATAGCTGCTAGCCAATGCTATGCCTAGTTTCATAGTGCTATAGCTGCTATGTAATTGAGCCACAATTTATAATCAATCTGATCAGTAAGACTTTACTCATTTATACACTATTCTAAATATAACTAACAATTGAAAAAAATCATCTTGTTATGTGAAGCATCACCCCTCTTCTTCCAAGTTAAATGTAACTAATAAAAAAAAGGAATCGTCTTGCCGTGTGAAGCATCGGCCCACTTTTCCCAAGTACAATGTCTACTCTTATAGTGTATTATAAGTACAGAAATGCCTATAAATCTATGGTTTTGAAGACTGATTATATAATCAAATTTTCAGTTCTGAAGCACCAGCAGTAAAGTCTTACTTCTTCATGAGCTTTACATCCTGCATGCTTGTCATGTTGGCTGCAAGGCTCGACGGGTATCTCCAAGTCATCCGCTGAGTGGTTGACGGTTTGGAACCAGAAAGTACTCGACCCGGCGGCTCACCTTGGTCGTCTTGTATGTATCTCACTTGCTGAGCTGGCAGACTAATTTCTTTATAAGTCTCTGAATCTTGCACAAACCAGTATGTGTTAGAGCTTATCAAAACCACATTGACAGCTGCTTCCAGTTCATATCTTCTGAGCTGTGATAGGCTATCTGCCTGGTGAGCAATCAACCAATCATCATCATCTGAATGATCTTGAGGTAAGTCCCTCAGTTCTTCACCGATTCAGTTGTTCTAAATTGGGCTGGAAAGTACTAATTAATCGCTTTCCAGACATGCTAAATAGACCCCAATCTGCCCAGAACTCAAAAATCAAAACTCAAAACTGAGATCTCCCCCCCAAGATCTTGACCTTGAGGTAAGTCTGGCAGTTCTCCACCAATTTAATTGTTCTAAAATGCACTGGAATGTACTGATTCATCACTTTTCAGGCATGCTACATAAACCCCATGCCATCCAGAACTCGAAAATCAAAACTCAAAACTGAGATCTCCCCCCAAGGTCTTGACCTTGAGGTAAGTCTGGCAGTTCTCCACCAATTTAATTGTTCTAAAATGCACTGAAATGTACTGATTAATCACTTTCCAGCCATGCTACATAGGCCTCAGTCCATCCAGAACTCAAAAATCAAAATTCAAAATTGAGATCTTCCTTTCAAGATCTTCATCTGAGAAATTTGAATTTGACATAGCTGCAGGTTACATTATAGGTGCTATCATTGAGCTATCAGAGCTATGAAGTTTGCTTATCCAGCTATGTAGAGCTATGAGAGCTACCATAGCCTACATAGCAGACAGTGTGACATTCATAGGGTTATCATAGCCTCCATAGCCTGTAGTCTGATATACATAGAGCTATCATCATTAACAAGGTGTGCTATGGCTACTATGATGCCTATGATTACTACTACAAGTCAGATAAGCACCAGATATTACAAGTCAGAATTTATCATATTAAATTGTAATAAATCTACTACTATACATATGTAAGCTAGTCGAGCTACTGCATAAGGCACAGGATGCAGAGGGCACACAAGTCACCATGAAGGGTGCAGGTGCAGGTGCAAAGACAGTGCAGGCACACAAAAGACAGCACGTGCATACAAAAGGTGGCGTGGCATGCACGAATGCCGGCACAGAGGGCACAGGAGTAGGCATGGGCCATGCACAGCATACATGGTCCATGCATGGCAAGCCGGACCATGTGTAGCTGCGTGCAGGTGGCCATGCTCACAAATGGGGTCAGAGCTGCTGTGTATGCGCACAGGTTGCGTACATGCCATCAGGAAATGAGGAATCTTCTGACTAGTCTGATTGTCTGACTTTTGTCTGAGAGTTCTGAACAGGTCCATTTGTCTGACTCACATATGAATGAAATAGTGTGTAGATCATTTTCTAAAATCAGAAGAATATCAGATATAAGCAGACCTATCAGATTTTTCAAAATCTGTCAGATGAAGGTAATTTTGTCAGACATTGAATGAAAGTCAGATCATTGCTACTTTTCAGATGAAGTCAGGTAGGTCTCTATCGTCCAGATGTTTTCAGACATGTCAGATTCTTATGTATCTGTCAGATGAAGGTTATCTTGTCAGACATTCAACAAATGTCAGATCATTGCTACTTTTCAGATGGAGTCAGGTAGGTCTCTATCATCCAGATGTTTTCAGACATGTCAGATTCTTGAACATCTGTCAGATAAAGGTTATCTTGTCAGACATTGAATAAATGTCAGATTATTGTTACTTTTCAGATAGAGTCAGGTAGGTCTCTATCGTTCAGATGTTTTCAGATACATTAGACATTTGAACTTCTGTCAGATGAAGATAATTTTGTCAGACAATCAATAAAAGTCAGACAGTTGTTACTTTTCAGATAACTTTTAGGTAGGTCTCTATCATCCAGATACTTTCAGATACATTAGACTTTTTGTACTCATCAGATGTCATCAATTTTGTCAGATAAGAAAGGCTGTTCAGATAAAGTCAGACAGGTTTCTATTGTTAAGTATATATCAGACATTACTAATTTTATCAGACTTTCAATGTGAGTCAGACAATCACTATTTTTCAGATGATGTCAGATAGGTCTCTATCATCTAGAACTTTTCAGACACATCAGAAATAAAGCATTGTCATATTCATCTTTCATTTACATTTACCAAGGCATCTGCCTATTTATCAAGCAAAGTTGAAATCTGACTTGGAACTTCAATTGAACTGTTGGACTCAGAAGTCAACTTGGACTTAAGATTAGACTTGAACATGAGCAGACTCAGACTGACATCTACAAGCCAGAACAGATGCAAAAGCCATGTAGCCTGCATTATTTTATTCTTTACTTAAGTAATTACAAGACTGTATACAGCTAAGTAATAGATACATTATATCCAGGTGGGTCCATGCATGCAATGGCCAGGCCATGTGTATGACCATGTGGGGCCATGCACAACATCACAGAGTTGTGCAATGCAGCAGCTGAAGGATAGTGCACAACACAGCAGGACTACATGCAAGGCATGGTGACCATGCATGTCCATGTGAGGTCGCACACGAGGCATGCAGGCCATGCATATCAGTCTGGAACCATGCGTAAAACCGTGTACATCACAGTAGCCCATAAGCAAGATGTAGATGCTGCGTGGGTCCATGCATGTCCGTGCACAGGACATTCGGCATCACGCGCATCTGCACGGACTTGTGCATGAGACGGCAGTGGCATGCGGGTGTTCACAAAGCATGGGGCAGAGGAAGTTAGCACAATAAACAATAAGTAAAGATTTGCTTTACTTACCTTGGAGCCCGTTGCTGGGCTGGATCCAGAGCGGCTTGCACAAATGGGAACGGAGACTACGAGAACGAGCCCATTGGAGCTCGTTCTCATGGTCATTGGCTAAATTCGAGGTTCTGGCATACGATGGAGTTTGCACGAGACGTGAGGGCCATGTGCAACAGTTTATGGGTGTGCGTGAAAGTCCGTGGGCATGCACGAAAGTCCGTGGGCATGCACAAGGCAGGCGGGCCACGTGCAAGGGTAGATGCTGCATGGGCCATGCAGTCCCGTGTGCGAGACAGCAGATGCATGCACGTGGGCTCATGCACAAGACCACGGCGGGGGAGGGCAGAGGAACGTACCGTGCATGGGGCACGAGAGATGCAGGCGAGGAGTATTGCTCGATAACGAGCAACACTCCCCATGTCAGCACAATAAACGATAAGGGAGAGGTTTTTTTTATTTATTTACTTACCCTGGAGGGGCCCGAAACGAAGATGTTTCGGATCCTACAAGCTGCGCGAGCAGCTGGATACGAAAATCAAAGGCCCGCGCACTTGTGGGGCCCGAAACGAAAACGTTTCGGACACCACAGCCTGCGCGGGCATGTAAACACAATAACCGAAGGCCCGCGTGCCTGTAGGGCCCAAAACGGAAACATTCCGGACCCCACAGTCTGCGCGGGCAGGTAGACACGATAGCCAAAGGCCCACGCACCTGTAGGACCCGAAACGTTTGCATTTCGGGCCCCACAGCCTGCGCGGGCAGGTAAACACCATAATCGAAGGTCCGCGCACCTGTAGGACCCGAAATGTTTGCGTTTCGGGCCCCACAGCCTGCGCGGGCAGGTAAACACCATAATCGAAGGTCCGCGCACCTGTAGGACCTGAAACAAAAACGTCTCGGGCCCCACAGCCTGCGCGGGCAGGTAGACACGATAATCGAAGGCCCACGCACCTGTAGGACCCGAAACGTTTTCGTTTCGGGCCCCACAGCCTGCGCGGGCACGCAGACATGATAGCAGAAGGCCCGCGCACCTGTAGGACCCGAAACGAGAACGTTTCGGACCCTGCAGCCTGCGCGGGCAGCAAGCGAGCAGATAGACACAAAGAAAAGGTACTTACCAATATGTGGGTCTACACGCAAAACAGCGGGGACCTGCATTCATGCGGGGTCATACGCGGAGAGCGTGTAGAAATCGCGGTGAGCATGGGGCAGAGGGGCGGAGCATGCGCGGGGAGTCGGGCACGAAAATAAGGGGCAGCGTGCGGGGTGCGAGGCACGAAAGGCGACGGAGTGGGTGTTGATGTTGATGCAAAAGGGAAAACGGGGAGTACCGCTCGAAACCGAGCAGTATTCCCCGAATTAGTACAGTAGACAAAGTTATGATGGGGTTTTGACTCACCTGAGCCTCCAATATCCCTTTCCAGAATATAATCTGTCCCTCCGGCCATCAAACATCAGAAAATGAAGATTGAAGAGCAGAGGATAGACGAGGGACAGCAAGAGACAAGTACAGTACGACTTAAACATTTCGTATGTTGTGCTTCCGGGAAGCCACCGGCCCGGTCGGCAATCCCCGGGAACGCGCGTCGTCGTCAACGTTCAACTTGAACTTATCCTGTCACTCCTCCACTCGTCCTCGTCCTTCCTCTTTGCATCCATCCTCTCCCTTTCCATCATCAAAACGAGCCCTGCGTGGATCTAGGATCGAATGCTGGAGGGACAAATGGAAGGTCAGAGGGGCTTTTGGGAAAAGTGAGTAAAAATAATTCTTATTATATTGTCTATTTTGCTAACTCGGGGAGTACTGCTCGTCTTCGAGCAGTACTCCTCGTTCTTTCTTTGACCTCAAGGCCTCAACACCCACTCACCCTCCTCGTCTCTCTCACACTCTGCGCTGCACTCGGTGCCTCTCCTGTGCCCCCATTTCCCGTGCCCTCTGCCCTCTGCCCTTGCGCGCGGGGGGGAGATGAAGGGGGAAGGGGATTGCTAGACTCCGGAGGAGCAAAAGGTGAGTAAAATATCTTGTTATTCCATTGTCTATGGTGCTAACTAGGGAGTACTGCTCGATAATGAGCAGTACTCCCCCTTCTCTCACTCGGCTCTCTTGCACCTCGCACCCCACAGGCTACGTCTGCCATGCCCGCCGCACATTCCACCTCTCCCACTCCCTCCGCCCATTGCATGTCTCCTTCGTCTTCCGCAAGACTCCGCACGGATGCCCGTGAGCCCGCACGGACCCGCATGGCCCCACATCATGCGTGTGGTCTGGTCACGTCGTGCTCGGCTCTACCGTCGCAAGTGTGGCTCTGCCGTTACCTGCACGGCACTCTAAGCACCCACGCCTCATGCGTAGCTGCTTGCCGTGCATGGCCCGCGATATCGTACCACGCTTTGTGCGTGGATCACTGCATCGTGAACGGTCCATCATCGCATGTATGGCCCTGCGGTGTCATGCACGACCCCGAACGGATATGTTCGAGCCCGCACCGATCAGAACGGCCCCGCACCGACCCGAGATGGCCCCTACGACCCCCTACCGACACCCGGCACATGCATATGCATATGTCAGCAACACTGACATGTCGTGCTGGTGAAGCACAGAATAACACAGACCGAGCAGTGAGTACCTGCCCCATATGCACCCTCCCCTGCCCCATAGCTGTGCAAAGCATTTCAGTTGCAGCTTGTGGAGCATGGCTGTGGGGGACCCCTCACATTTCTTCTATACTTGACCCACTAAGACCAGGATGGTGTTTGAGTTAGCTCAAGGATGTGGAGGGTGAAGATTGGTGAGGCATGGTAGACATTGAGGTGCATAGTATATTTCTGATCAGTTTACAGATTACTGACTTGACTCTCACCTGTCCCCCACCCCTCTCCTGACTATCTTTTGATAAGATGGGGTTAGATTGACCTGCAGCAACATGCCATGGAGCCTGCAGCCCTTATTGTGTAGCATACTCTTAGTTTAGCCTGTCTAGTTATGATGCTTTGAATGGTATAATATTGATGCCTGTTCTGAAATGAACCATCTGGACTATTTTCTGAGGTACATCTGGTTGAACCTGATTTGAATCTGATTTGAAGTCATAATTTGATTTATGTCTGAAATTATAATGTGTCTGACTGTCAGACTAAACTCTGACTTTAGACAAAAGCTAACTTCAGATACAAATCAGATAAATATCTGATAAGATCTGACTCTCAGATGGGATCTGACCTCCAGACAGAATCTGACCCTTAGACAAAAACTGGCTCTCAGACAATTGTCTGACATCCAAACAGTTATCTGACATCCAGACAGCTATCTGACATTCAGACAGCTATCTGATACTCAGATAGCTGTCTGAAATCAGACACTTTTGTCTGAAAGACACTGGACGATAGGGACCTACCTGACAAGTCTGACTGTCTGACTGTCTGAATCAGATTAAATCAGATACAATCAGATGTCAATCAGAACTTTCCAGGTTTACTGATGGCACGTGGGACGTTGCACACGTATGCAGAGCATCTGGAGGGTGCGGGGTGTTGAGCAGGCATGCGAGAGCATGCGCGCATGCAGGGCATTGTAGGCAAGTGACGTTGAGTGCAAATGCTGAGTGTCGTGTGTGCATTGTTGTGGGATGGGGTCTTGCAGTGCCACCATGTGCTGGCATCTGTGCACATGCAGAGGCAGAGCTGGGCACGTGCAGGGGATGTCGGGCACGTGCGGGTGTCGAGCATGTGCGGGAGGCCTGGAGCAGGCGTGCGGGACATTCTGCATGCACAAAGAGGCACTGTACAGCACGTCATGCACGTGTGGTTGTCATGCACCTGTGCAGATCGTTGCACACACACGTGGGGCATGTTGAGTTGAGTAGGTGCAGGAGCATACATGCAACTGGGCATGGTGCACATGTCTGGGGCGTTGTGAGCAGGTGCAGGGCATTGTGAGTGGGTGTGGGGGCTTGAGCATGCAGATGGGACGTTGCAAGCTTGCACGGTGTTGAACGTGAGCATGAGGTCTTGCGGGGATTGAGGCAAGTGTGCAGGGTCATGGCTGATAGGCATGAACAATGTCTGAGTCCCATTGCCATGGCAATGGGACTACGGCACATGCACATGCATGGACGTAGGGCATGGGCAATGATGTGGCCTATATGCACATGTCGTTGACATCATGCAGATGACATCACATGGTACACGCATGCATGCACACTGTGGCCTTGTGCACACTGGTGCACGTGGAAGGGGATGGTGGTCGGAGGCATGCACAGGGGTCGCAGCCTGTTGGAGTCAGGCATGGGGTGTACGAGCTGCACGCAGGGTGCAGATGTAGTGTAGACAGGCCAAGGAATGGGCGATGAGAGTGCAAAAAAGGCAGCAGGATCATAGGATGGTAGCGTGGGGATGTGGGATCAATAGAATAAAAGATATCGAGAGTGTCGCTTGAAAAATGATTGACACTCTCTTGATTAGTACGAAAAAATGATAAGAGGCTTTTTTTTTACTCACCTAAGGCCCTCTAAGTATCTGCTAAAAAAACCATCCCAGCTGTATTGAAAGCCGATAGAGAATGAAAGAAATGAAAGGAAGGAGGCTGAAGGAGGAAACACGAAAGAGGAGAAGGGAGACTGGTAAAAAGGAGTGAAGTCTTGATGTGTTAAACTCGGTGCTTCAGCCACCAAACGAGCGAAGCTTCATTGCTCGAGCCTCAGCAAATCAAATAAACTTGTATAAATTCAATGAAAAAAGGAACAGTGATAGATTATACATTTAATTAGAATGTATGAGAACACTGTGTATCTACTGGACTGTGAATCTGTGAGCAGCAGCATCAACATAGTAAAGTCTGGCATCCAGTCTCTGCCACGACACTCGGCAAGCACCCGGCAACCACAAATCCTGGTTCTGTCTGGGATTCCTATATAAGGCTGGCACGACGTGCTTTACCTCTTGCTCTTTAACCCCCACTATCCCTTGCTACATTGACACATTTGTCATCATCATTTGCTCACTTGTCATCATTTGCTCACTCGTTGTCATCATTTGCTCACTTGTCATTGTCGTTTGCTCATTTTATTATTATTGTTCTCTTTGTTGTTAAAGGTACGCTGTTATTCTTAATTATCTTATAACTTATACTAATGTCTTCATACTTATTACACTACCATGTAGTCCTACTAGGTAAGCTTGATTGTTTCTTATACTGATGTCTTCAAATTGTCTTGTAGATTTTTGCTTTTTTGTTAATCTGGTAAGTCTTCATATATTATCTTTGTTATCTTCTAATACTCATGTCTTTTCTTATTTGTATCTTTTGCTTTTTGTAGTCATTGTAAGTTTGTTACCTTTTGTAGTTCTGTAGTAGTCTTTGTAGCTATAGTAATGTTTTGTAATGAAATTGTTTGAGTAATATAATTTATCCAATTTTCGATGTTTGTGACTGTAAGACATCAGACTATTAAATCTATAATATATTTATTTTATATGCTATTTTAGCATATTTGATAGAAGTAATATAGAGTAGATAGAAATCTTACTAGCTAGATATAATATAATGATAGAGATATATTATATAGTTAATATAGCTTCTATAGTTATCTTATACTAGAATAACTATGACAGCTATGATAGCTTATGCCCTATGTTATGGTAGCTATGGTAGCTATGATAGCTTTGCATAGTTTACTTGACTGCTATGTATAAAAGAGGACAGCTATGGACCTAGGAAAGCTATGTAGCTAATATAGTGTTATATACCAGTGACATATTTCTCAGATGTTGACCTTGAGGTAGCTATAGATTTTATAGAGATTTATAATCAATCTGACAAGTGAGACTTTACATCATTTATACACTGTTTCTAAATATGACCAACAATGAAAAAGGAATCGTATTGCCGTGCGAAGCATCGGCCCTCTTCCACCAAGTGTTTTTCAGATAAGTTAGAATTTTTTGTTTTTTCAGATCATTTAAGATAGAAAAAAGGCAAACAAGATCAACAAGTAACTGAAAAGGTTTGCTGATGAGCCCGGTCAGGCTTGCTGTTGCATGTGACTTCTCAAAAATTGTGTTTACATTTATGAAGTACATAAGTGTGTGGCCTTTGAAAGTCTGTCAACTGTTGTATGTTGCCTAGTGCTAAGGACCCATGTCCTGTAGTGACCGAGTAGGGGCTCAGGCTACACACAAACAACAAAGGCTGACCTGCTCAAGAGGTGATTGACAATGAAGAGAGTCGAGAGTGATTGAGAGAGGAAAGCATAGGGCAGAGGGACTTAAAGGGCACTGGCGACTGACAGGAGGTAAATCCTATAGAGTTGCAAAGTGGTTAAGCTGAGGTCTAAGGGACTCAGCTCAACTGGTTAAATACAGGAGGATGCACAGCTACGAGTCGTATCTAAGGTGATGGTCATAACTGTGCATTGCACAGCATCGTACTGCACATGATGGGGATGAAACATGATGGAGGAGTAGATAGGGTAGCACTGCAATGATCATGATGAAAATGGATAATGGATCGAGGCAGTGCGATAGCGTCCATGCATGCATGTAGATATGGTTAAATAAAGGAAATAGAGCAACGAGACATCGACCATGGTGGGGATGTTGAA